>JANUWF010001502.1:0-217500 GCA_026120185.1 Voacanga thouarsii
GATAAAAGATTTTCATGGAGAGATTCATAGGAGATCGACCACAAAAAATATTTGTGGCTGATCACCAATGAATCAACTAGAAATTTTTTTAAAAAATTTGATTATATATTGATAAAAGATTGAGATCTGTCACGAAAATATCCGTGATCGATTTGTAGGCTGATCGACTATGAATCAGCCACAATAATTTTTTAAAATGTAATTATATATTAATAAAAGATTTTAAGTCATCGATTCGTTGGTGTTCAGTCATGAACCAACCACGGATATTTTTCGTGACTGATCACCAACGAATCAGCCACGATTTTTTTTAAAAAATTTTTTGATTATATATTGATAAAGATTGAGATCTACCACAAAAATATCTGTGGCTGATCACCTACGAATCAGCCACGATAATTTTTAAAAAATGTGATTATATATTGATAAAAGATTTTCGTGGCTGATTCAGTAGGAGATCAGCCTACGAATCAGTCACGAAAAATATTCGTGACTGATCACTAACGAATCAGTCATGAAAATTTTTTACTAATATATCATGATATTTTTTAAAATATTTGTGGTTGATTCGTAGGTGATTAGTCACGAATCAGCCACGGATATTTTTCATACTGATCTCCTATGAATTAGCCGCGAAAATATTTTATCATTATATAATCATTTTTTTTATAAAAGTTTTCGTGACTGATCACCTAAAAATCAGCCACGAATATTTTTCATGGTTGATCGCTTATGAATCAGTTACAAAAATTTTTCATCAATATATTCACAATTTAAAAAAATTTTCATGGTTGATTCGTGGGTGATCTCTTACGCTAGTTTTCGTGGCTAATTGCCCACTTTCTAGTATTGAAAAATATTCGTGGCTGATCACCTATGAATTAACCATGATAATTTTTTAAAAATATGATTATATATTGATAAAAGATTTTTGTGGCTGATTTGTAGGAGATCAGTCATAAAAAATATTTGTGGCTGATCACCAACGAATCAGCCACAAAGTTATTGATAAAAGATTGTGATCTGTCACCAAAAATATCCGTGGCTGATTCGTGACTGATCACCTACGAATCAACCACGATAATTGTTAAAAAATGTGATTATATATTGATAAAAGATTTTCGTGGTTGATTCATAGGAGATCAACCATGAAAAATACCCATGGTTGATTACCAATGAATTAGCTACGAAAATCTTTCATCGATATATCATTATATTTTTTAAAAATGTTCATGGCTGATTCGTTGGTGAGCGAGTGCACGAATTAGCCATGATATTTTTCGTGGCCAATCTCTTACTGAATAAGCCAGGAAAATCTTTTACCAATATATAATCACTTTTTTTTTAAAAAAAAATTTTGCAATTGATTTGTATGTGATCAACCACAAATCAGCCACGAATATTTTTCATCGAAATCTTTCATCTATATATTCACAATTTAAAAAAATTTTTTTGTAGCTTATTTGTGGCTGATTTTTTACGCTAGTTTTCATGGCTGATTTTCCACTTTCTAGTAGTGAGTTATAGAACCATAAATTACCCAAAGGTTATTTATTAAATTAAGTAAAATTGTTATTTACCCAAAGGTGTATAACAACCAGAGCTTGGTTATAATAGACAAGTGAAATAATTATTACTCAGAGTGATCACTATCATATCAATTTTTAACCCAAAGGTGAAATTCATAATGCACTAAATGACTCTTATCTTGCAAATTTATGTTTTTTCTTATGAAATATTTATGCTATTACTCTAATATCACTTTCAGGGGTGTTGTGCAACATTCTGTATTTGAATGAGTCCAATTACTCAAATTGGAAGGACTAGGTATTCATCATCTTGGGGTGCTTAGATCTAAATTATATGCCTAAGGGTGGATGAACTTGCACAATTTACACTTGAAAATTTTGAAGTCCAAAAGACAATCTATGAAAATTAGGAGCATTCCAACCATTTGAGTCTTATGATTACCAAAAGTCCATTCTACAATCATCTTAGGGCTTATGAGTTTTATGATTTGTATTGAAAACTAATTTAAGGTTTTTGGTAAGGCTTTGGTAGGTATGCTTATGGTCACTTTGACTACTAAGAAAAACGATGGGGTTAGTGGTGTGCGTGAGCATATTCTAGAGATCAACAACTTCCCTGAACAATTTAAAACTTAGATATAACTGTTTCTAATTTCTTTTTAGTGAAATTAATTATCAATTCCCTTCCTCCTCAATATGGTCCGTTCAAGATCACTTATACTACTTAGAAAAATAAATGATTTATGAATGATCTTATCTCAATATGTGGAGGAGAAGCTAAAAATAGAAGGATTGGTCCATTTGATCTCTCGTAGTCATAAAAATAATAGTGATATGAGCTTGAGGGAGGAAGTCCTTCAAGATCTAAAAGTGGCTTTTGTTTGGACTTGAACAAAGTAGATGGATTTTAGGACAAGCATAACAACTAAGTAAAGAACATAAAGCGATCAAGAAAAGAGACAAAGTAACATCATTTTCCATAAACAAAGAACCCTAAAAGATCTAGCTTTTAGAACCCCAAATTTAGTAGATAAGGTCTACCACAACAACACTTTAAAACCCTTGACTTAGCAAGAAATCAAGAACTAAAAGGATAGGGAATTGTGGGCATTCAAACAAGAAACAACAAGAACCCTAAATAACATACAAGAAGAACCCTTGTTGATTTCTTAGTTGAATTATCCTTTGAGTTTAAAGACACTTACTCAAGGGTGGACTAAGCTCTTAGGTTGGTCTTGGATTGAAGCTGAACAAGGAATCTCTCCATTGCTTCAAGCCTTCAAGTTGGATGCTTCATTCATGTTAAAAATATGGAATATGTTCTTGTTCTTACAATACTAAAGCCTATATGGTGTTCTGTTTTTGAACTAAAATACTTTCTAAATATTATAAAATGACCCAAAAAATAGCTGAAAAATGTCGGGGTTCGGATCCAGAATGGGGCCGGCACCAGGTAGGTCTCCTAAGGGTAGCGCCGGGTTCATTCTGGAGGAACAGTACCCTTCACAAACAAGTCAGAATCAAAACGAGGCTTCATCTAGTACACAGCTGGTGCTAGGTAAGACTAGTAGGTAGTGCTGTATTCGAACACGAATGAACTGAGTATCACATTTTCGAGCTCGAGTTCAAGTATAATTGAATGCTATTCGAGTTCGTTCGTTTATTATTTGAGCTTGGGTTTGTGTTCGAGTTTGTTTGATTATTGTTTGATAATGTTCGAGTTCGTTTAAGTTCAAATTCGAAAAACTCGATTAACGTTCGAGTTCGTTTATTTTATATTTTATATTTTAAAATTTATAAAAATAATAATTCAAATTTTAATTAAAATAATTGAATATTATAATATTAAATAAATATATAATAATATTATTAATAATAATATTATAATTATAATTATAATATAAGATTTATTAAGAATAAATCTTAATATTATAAAATATAAATAAAATAATTAATAAAATATAATTAATTTTAAAAAATATATAATATGTTCGCGAACGTTCAAATATGTTTGTGAACATGTTCGAGTTCGTTCGTTTATTATTCGAATTCGAGTCTCGTTTGTTTATTAAACGAACGAAGCCTTATTCGAACATGAACGAGTTCGAACAAGCTTTTGTTCGCGAACGTTCAGTTCGTTTACAACTCTACTAGTAGGAGTTGGCGCCGAGTTTGTTTGGCTGGAACGGTTCGCGAGTAAAAAAAAAAAAAATCGAATCTTTTCTAGTACACAGCTGGCGCTTGGTCGGACTAGTAGTGTGAAATCCCATCTAAAACCAACCTTAGAGTAAGGGTTCGGGATACATATCATATTTTCTTGTATGCATAAATATATTTTTGAATGATTTTATGTGTTTTGGAATCGTGGTTTATAGTCTAGAATGTTTAATTGTGCTTATTGAGTAGGAAGGGCAAAATAGTAATTTTGCATGAAGTTGAAATAGGGAGATAATTTGGAGATTGAATAGGAAGAATATTTAGGAGAGAAAATAAGAGCAAGAGTTATTGTGGTTTAGTGGTTAGAGCTTTGGAATTTATCTCTAAGATCTTGAGTTCAAATCCCATCATTTAAGTTTTGGCATGATTATATTTTATTTTAGATAGGTGAATATTTTCATCCCTTGTAGGCCATAAGAAGGAGTAAGAGTGTTGTCCTAGGGGAGACATGAAAAGAATGTCCTAATCTTACTCTTGTACCCTACAAAAACTTTTAAGGGATTCATACCCTTTTTGCTCTCTAGCTTACCTTAATTCTTTATCAATTAAGTTGCTCAATTTATCCAAGCCATTTTTATTTCCAGAAAATACTAGCAAGACTCTTTGATCTTGGAGTTTCTAAAATGTCTATATGAGGATAGCATATTGACTGAAAATGGGGAAGGGGTTATGGAAGGTTCCCAAGAGAATTAATCTCCATGGTTGAACCTTCAAACTCCACCCTATAAGTGATCATCTTCTTCATGTAGCAATCTGGAAATTTTTCCAGCTTCTTGGTCAGTCCAGCTTTCGAAACTTCAGCCATTTTTCTCAATCAAATGCTACCAGAAAAATAGCCATCTTGATTAGCTTGAAGACTGAAAACATTGGCAAAAAATCAGGCTACACAAAAGTTGTGCAAACCAGAAAATTCCTGGGCAGTTTTCGCAGCTTAGTAGGCCAAGAACTAAGTCATGTTTCTTCCACCTTTCAAACTAGCAACTTAACCCTGTCTTCCCTCCATGAAGAAGGCTGGAAACCAGCCTTAAAGGACCCTCTAATACCCCTTCAAACCTTCTGCAAGTTGGCTGGAACATTGCAGAAAAATCTACACAAAAATTCCAGCAAATCTCTTGAATGAACAACCGGAAATTTCAGCCTTGTTCCCTCTTCAACCCTATCCAAAACTCACTCCAATTTTATGTAAAACCAACCTTAGTCAGCCATGAACTGAACTTCATCATCTCTTCCATTGATCTGCACGAAATGAACATCATAGCCACTCCTTAAATCACTCCTTCAATCACTACAATCAAGCCTTCATTTGGAATTCAAAATTCCAGCAAATTACTCCATGAAAACTTCCATGGATTAAGCCTCAACCAACCAGAAATTTCCTCCACCATTGCACTCTATGATTCGGCCACCCTATAGCTCATTCAAACCTCATTCAATGCAACAAAACTCCAGCACAATCTAGTCAGCCATAGCAGCTCCAAGAACCTCCATCAACTAAGCTATTCTTACCATATTTTCTACCTTAATTCACTCTCTAAATTACTCATTTTGAATTTCAAATAACCAGCTTTTCTTCTTTTTCCTAATCTGAAAATTCAATCATAAGGATTCTTCCATCCATTCGGCCAACACCACTCAACAGATTTCGTCCAGCCTTTCCTCTATTCTCTCCATTTTTCTAAAGAACACCAAGAACACACACCACCATTCTCCAGAAACTCCAGATCACATCTACTCATCCTCTAAATCCATTTATGTAATTTATAATATCAAACGCTGAAATCAAGACTCTACTTTCGGATAAAAAAATTAGAAATTTTTTTGAAGACTCAAGAACACTCTCAAGGTAAATATGAACGATTATGTTCATCTTTCTTCTTCTTCAATCTTTAATGAAATATACTAATACTCTCACTCTTCCTCTTTCTCTCTCTCTCGGCCGAAATGGTTGTTTCAACCATGGCCATTTTCTCTTCTTCTTCTTGGTCGGATCAAGTCTTCCAAGCGTGTGGACTCTCTTGAGACTTCATCAAGGTAGTCATTATTCGAGTATGTCTCTTTAACCCTCTCTTTAATTTTAAAATCATGTCACTTAGATGTAATTAGAAAAGGATGGAATATGATTGGTGATTGAGTATGTGTTTATATGATAGAGTTGGATTGAAGTATGAGGATGGTTTGTCATGATTGAGTTTTATGATGTTTTAGAGTTTGTTGCATGCTCTTCATGTCGTGAGTTAGTGTGGATGATTAAGCATGGTAGATATTATGTCACCTTTGGTGAATAGGGTTTTATGTTCTTGTATTCTTGTTGAAGCCATGAATATGAGTATGTTTAGTGGAGTTTGGATCATGTGATGGTAGATATGGATCTATGCTTTTATTCATGAATTGAATGGTTTGTAGATTGGTGTTAAAGTCTATGTTCATGATTATGGTTAGTAATAGGAGAATTATGATCATGACATTGTTGTTTCTAAACTATTTAAGTTAGTCAATTTTATTACGTTAATAAAAATTAATGCTATATTTTCTTCTAATGATTTCGAAAATCCTAGGAAGATTTGGAATTGGATTGTTAAATGAAATAGTGAAATTTTAGCCAAATAAATGATATATTCTATTAAAATTAAAATATAAAAATATTATATATAATAATAATATTAAATAAAGTATTTTATATAAATAATCATGAGTATGTTTAGTGGAGTTTGGATCATGTGATGGTAGATATGGATCTATGCTTTTATTCATGAATTGAATGGTTTGTGGATTGGTGTTAAAGTCTATGTTCATGATTATGGTCAGCAATAGGAGAATTATGATCATGACCTTGTTGTTCTTAAACTATTTAAGTTAGCCAATTTTATTACGTTAATAAAAATTAATGCTATATTTTCTTCTAATGATTTCGAAAACCCTAGGAAGATTTGGAATTGGATTGTTAAATGAAATAGTGGAATTTTAGTCAAATAAATGATATCTTCTATTAAAATTAAAATACAAAAATATTATATATAATAATAATATTAAATAAAGCCTTTTATATAAGTAATCATGATAGGTAAAGTTTTAATCTTATAAGTCATATATTCATAAATACTATTAAAATTTATTTATTATCTTTTAATCAAAATATATTAAACTTTACTTATTATTAATTTTATTTATCAATTATTTTCTAACTATTAATTATTAATTAAGAGAATAGTAATAGTTTATTATTTTAATAATATCATCTAGGACTTAGGACTCTTTATCAAATAAACCCTAGTTTATTTATTAATAACAAAGATTTATATCTACAACTTATTAGTAACTATTTCACAAACCCTAGTTATTTTATTATCAAACTAGATTTATTTTATAAAATCCTTTTGATTATCTAGCCTTAAAGTTTGGAACATTAGGGTCATGATTGTAAGAAGTTGAACTAGGCTTATTTATAGAAGCAAATTTAGCTTGAGTTTAATTATGGCACGTGTTTACCCCAGGTGGGGTTAGGTCAGCTTTGGAAGATCTTTGAGTTAGCTCAAGCAAATGATCAGGTAAGTTCCTGCATAAAACTTATTTGTTGTAAAAGGATACTATGGCAAGCCAAACACGAAGTATGTGAACACTGATTTTATAAAGGCAATTGAGGACTGTTTCCTTTCTTATTTCATTCAAACAAATTATTTGAAAATCTATAAGCAGTTTTACTCAAACACTAAACTCTTTCTAAAACTAGCTTTGTCACGAACTTTAGAAACCCTTAATTGCCATTTTCAAGTAAAGCTATATTTTATCAGTTTTCTCCCAAGTGGAACAATTAATGTTGAGTACCCAATAAGGGTAGGTTAGTAGTACTAGTTTTGAAGAGTAAGAGTGAGTCTTTTGGCAGGAGGCCACCTTCAGAAGATGAACTCAACTTGGATAAGCGACAGTACTACTTAGTTATGTCGGTCCGAGCTAGCAAGTTTCAGTCATGTGGACTGTGTGTTGCCGGAGTGGACAACCGAATTTGTTTGGAGTAGAGAAGGAGGAGTATCTTATTCGGTAGGCCGTACACCTACATTTTGTCAGTCTGCACAAAGTGTGGCATTCTGATCGTTGTATGGACATAGAGCCTAACGTGTGGTACCCATGGCCGCCTATTTGAGTGGTTGTATTTATTGTGCACTTGTATATTTTGAAAAGAGGAAAACGCCACTCTTTATTTTAACTTTATTTATTGCTTGCCAGCATTTTCTCTTATGAAATGTTTCAACTTGCATAAATGAACTATATTACTTGAACACTCAAAGCACACATAGATTTATTGAGATTTTTATCTCATCACCCTTTTTACCATGATTTCAGGTTGATCCTGCTATGGAGATGAGTAGCTAATTGTTGCTTGCTTTGAAAGATATTGTGTAATTTATTTTATGTAATGCTTTGAGAGATGAGAGTAAACAATTTATTTTGGATTTGTTCTTGAATTTTTGAGTTGTAATAAGTTTTAATTTCAAAGTATTGTTTATTTTTGTTGTGTGTCCTAATTATAAAAACCCCTTATCATTTGGACTGGGCGACATCCTTGGCTCTGCTGGGCCTAGGTTGTGGGGTGTTACAAGTAGAGCCAATGCCGAGTCCATTCTAGGCGACGTTTTTGTGCACATTAATTGACATCCTTAATTCACAAGCAGTATAGTCCATTCTCAATCCTCTTCCAACAACGTCCATATACTATCCCACTTTCAGTGCAAACTGCTTCCGGTTAATGTCCTTTGTTCACTAGCAACATGGTCTGTTCTCGATCCTTTTTCGGCAACATCCATATGCTATCCTACTTGAAATTACCTTGTAGATATTCTTAAATATTGTTCTAGAATTGTTTAAATCGGGCTCTCATCAATGGACCGGGCAAACTCGGTTTTATTCCAATTTTGTCATCTCCCCCTTCTTGAGCTCGATCCCCGTGGTCGAATTGATCCCTATCATTTCCCCCTTCTTGAAATGAATTCGTCCTCGAATCATAACCTACAATATAAGGAGAAAGATCAGCTACATTAAAAGTAGCACTTACATCATACTCACCTGGTAGATTAATCTTATAGGCATTGTCTCCATATCGCTCAAGAACTTGAAATGGTCCATCTCCTCGTGGTTCAAGCTTTGACTTGTATTGGGTGGGAAATCTCTATTTACACAAATGCACCCAAACCCAGTCTCCTGGCTCAAATATCACTTACTTTCTTCTTTGGTTACGCTTGCATGCAACAACCTCATTCCGTTTTTCGATCAGAGATTTAACTTTCTCGTGCATGGACTTTATCATTTCGGCCTTCTTTTTGCTATCAAGATTCAATCGCCCATCTATAGGCAAGGGAGAAAAATCTAAAGGAGTTAATGGATTAAACCCATAAACAATTTGAAAAGGAGACTATGTAGTAGTAGTGTAATACCCCGTTTAAATCCATCTTAATGATATGGAGAAAGTCATGCATGGCATAACATTTTATATGCTATTTGATAACTTGAACCATTTTCATGGGTATATGTGATCTACGAGTTTGTTAGTTCATAAATTTATTTACTTTGATATAATTGTATTGGTTAAGTGGTTGAGCTTTTGTTTTATTATTAAAAGGGAATTTATTAAAAGAATATTTAAACAAGAGTGGTTGTAACCTAGTAGTTAAGGCCTCGATGTTTGTTTCTTGGAGGATTGGAGCTTTTTTTTTATTGAGTAGAATTTATTAAAATGGAGTAAGTGAGTGGGAGTTAAGGGATTTGTTGGAGGAATATTTAAACAAGAGTTATTGTGGTTTAGTGGTTGAAGCTAGAGTTGTTGTGGTTTAGTGATTAAAATAAGAGTTGTCGTGGTATAGTGGTTGAAGCTAAAGTTGTTGTGGTTTAGTAGTTGAAACAAGAGTTGTTGTGGTGTAGTGGTTGAAGCTAGAGTTGTTGTAGTTTAGTGGTTGAAACAAGAGTTGTTGTGGTTTAGTGATTGAAGCTTGGTGTTTAATACTTGGTGATTTGAGATCAAATCCCAACTCTTACAAACCTTTCCATTCTTATTTCTCAAAGTTCTTCTAAGCTAAACAAAAATTAGTCACACACATACACACTCTTGTCCTCCAATTTTCTCTTATTTTAGCTAAAACAACAACACCAAAAATCCATTATCCATCTTCTCCAATTTTCGGCCAACATAAGAACCAAAAGGCAGCTTCTTTTCTCATCTTTTCCTCCCTTATTTCGGCCACAATAACAATTAGAAAATAGCCACAAAAAATCAGCCCTAAACCCTTCTTAAACCTTGTTGGAATTTGGCTATAGTAATAGAGACAAAAGCTATAATATTTTCCTTCTTGTGATTAAGAGTCCAAAATGAGAACAACCTCTCCCAAACCCTAAAACACCTCAACCTAATCTATTCCCTTCAACAAACTAGCCTTAATCAAACCCTAAACACCCTCTACTGCTCAAGAATTCTAGCCACCACTTTCGTCCTTAGCAACCTCCAAGCATCTCCAAACTTAAAATCTAAACCTAAGGTGAGTAACTTTTCAAACCCTTTCAACTTTTATTCACATAATCTTCTTCTTTTCTCCTTAATCTCGGTCATCAAGGGGTTGATCCTTGTCCCATTTTATTAGGGATTTTTGACAAGAAGGCTAAAAGCATCACAATCAACCTTTCTTCCTCAAGTGAACTTAAGTAACTATTAAAGGTGCCACCTTTGCTCTTCGTGTGTGTCATCAAGAGGTATTCTTGGTCTCGATCCCTTTTTACTTAAATAAGGTTGCCTTTATGATGGTGTTGTCCTGCATGGAGGCTAGATGAAAGCATGAATAGACTATATTGATGAGTTTGAGAGTTTAATGGAATGAACTAGGCATGTATGTCTTTATATTAGAGGTCCTCATATTGATGATGAGATTCGATTGTATGCATGCTATGATGAGATGCATAATCATGAGAATCTATAGCAATGAGCTAACTATCTAGATGCCATGGATGATATGATCATAGGGATTCAAAATGCATGAAAGGATAAATGGATTCATAACGGGTTTCTAATTATAGAAACATTGATTCTAGAAAAGGAAGAAAAGTGAAGAAGAGATCAAGCATTGCCTTGGTTGTGATGGAAAACGCAGAAACAGGGGCATGCACCGTAAGTTAAAAAAAATTGGAGAAAAATAAAACGCGAGCCATAAAGGCCATGCGGAAGCGTGAAGATCATACCTTTGCGTTCCTTAACCCTCCTAGGTTGCGTAGGAACAGAATGAACGGCTGGAATCGCCTCGCTTTGCACACTTGAAGGAGCTTCCGGTTGAACACCCACTAGCCTTCGACTTCGCCTTGTTTGCATTAACGCTTAACTCTCCAGCTCTCGGGATATTCCTCAGCCTAACCTCTAGTTGGTGAACACAATGGGAAAGAGAAACGGTCTCAATTCTCCTTGGTTCGCTCGCTATTAGTTAGCAAAGAACAAGGGGAAAAACAAGAAGAAGAAAACCGTGAGAGAGAGAACTAGAGTGACGTGAGAGTCTTGTGGCTTGGGAAAGAATTAGGGTTTTTTTTCTTTTCAAAGAGTTGTTTTATCAGTTAGCCAAAAATTAGGTATCTCATTATCTGATAAACATATCCCCGGGATTTCAAAACACCCGGATGTTATCCTGAGAATCAGTTTGGCCTAACCCTAAACTCCTCTTAACCATAACTGGAAAAAACCCTGAGGTCTAAGCTATTGGGCCAGATAAATATTTATTATTTTTCTTGGACCCAAAAAGGCCCAAAATAATAAGTATTAATTATTTATTTCCTGGGCTTACATAAGTAACCCAATAAATAATTAATGAGCCCAAATGAACCATAATAATTAATCTTTAATTGTTTATTTCTTGGACCTATATAAATAACCCAATAAATAGTTAAACATTAATTATTTCTCCTAGTTTAAGCCCAGGTTAATTTCTTAATTATTCATACTGGACCTAGGCCCTGAATAATTAATTAACCAAATAAACTAGATGATTAATTTCTCTCAACTCCTATTTTATTTATTTATTTTATTCCAGTCCAATAATAAATTAGACTTCCTGAATAAAATAAAATAAAATAAAATAAAATCCTCTTCAACTGAGACCAATTCCTCAACCCAAAATAGTTAGGACTTACGGGCTATTCCGAGGACCAAAAAGACACATCACTTTGGCTGCTAAAATAACCAAAATACCCCTGCTATATAAATAGCTGTATTTTGCATTTTAAATATTTCCTAATATCATCATAAGGAAATATTGGCCCCAAGGACAATGCTGCATTCGCAAAGTCTCCGACCTAAAGGTGAAATGACTAAAATACCCCTCTACACATCGCCGTACATTTAGAGAGGAAGAAGTGTACTAACACCCCCTAAATGACATCTACCATCCTTAGGCTTCTAGTCCAATGATCCACGACTTTCTGGAGTGTTTTCGCTTTCCAAGGGAGCTACCCTAAAGCAAACATCCAAGTCATGTTTCCCAGGGCCCTGGATAATTTAGACCATTCGGACAACCACAAGGGGCGATATAGTGCAGAAACTATCTTGTATAAGTCTGTCTTAACTAACTAGTTACACATACCCAACATGCAAGTATATTGGCCCTACGATAGAACCTCAACTACAGCAAATCAAAGTATATGCTTCCAGCTTCGCTAGACCACCAACTCATACTCAAGTCGTAGAGTACTAGTCCATGCTGTAGCGGTAGTAGTCTAGGTTTCTACCATATAGTACTTTGAGAAACTACTACTACGAGTCCTGTTCTACGTATTCGAAATACGCTTATGTCATGAAGTGAGTGGACTACCCACTGGCTAAAGGTAAGCCATTCCCCATTTGGAATTCATAACATAATAACCTAAACATGATGAGGTTCCCAGTCTCATCAATAGGTTATGAACAAATGTTTATGTGTTAAATAACCTGTGATCCATACCTTACTGTGAAAGACCACCATTCACATGGATCACTTATTTAAACACAATGGCTCTGTTCCAATTGAAAATCGTGCACAAACAAAAAGTAAATTCACAAATAATTTCTGAAAATAAATTCTTTTCTTAAATAATTCGATTTTACATCAGAAACCTAGTCTAAGAGGGCATACAATCCAACAGGTTGATTATTGAGAATATCCAAGTAAGTCCCTACATAACTGTTTTGCTAAATATTACATGTTTGCAAGTATTTTTGTACAATGATATTTGAGATGGTGTCAATATGATGATTGACATAATGATTGGAACGTTGGTTGAATATGATGAATTGTACTGTGGTATTTTGATACTTGGTTTGAGAACATGGTCATTTTATTCTCGAAATGAGTTTGTCAAATCTCAACTTTTAAACTGAAAATTATTTCTTTACTTTATTACAACTTATTATGAAAACCACATTTTATAAAGACAAGTAATCAACGATTGTGAAAATAAGGGAAATGATTCTGTCCCTAAATGGGAAGTGTTGAGTACTCAGCAGGGGTAGGCTAGTGTTGCTAGTCTTGAAGAGTTAGAGTGAGTCTTTTGGCAGGAGGTCACTTTTAGAAGATGAACTCAATTTGGAGAGGCGACAGTACTACTTAGTCAGACCGGTTCAAGCTAGTATATAGGTTCATGTGGACTTTATTTATTTGGGTTAGACAACCGGTGTGTTGGGTGTAGAGATGGAGAAGTATCTCACCCTAGTGGGAAAATCCTCCACTACCCATTGTTGAAAGGTTACATTGGGACGCTATAATGATAATAACCATGATATAGATTGCGATACTATTATTGGAATCATTGCTAATCCCTACATAATGAACTTATGATTATGATGAGATGATTTATTAGAACTGCTTTGGATATAATGAGCAATGATCCTTTATGATTATGATGAGATGATGATTTATTGAGAACTACTTTAGATATGATGAGCAATACTCATTTGAATAATTATTTATTTATGAAAAGTCTTGCAACTATGATTTTGTAATTTTTGATAAACTTGCATATACAAAATGTTTATATATGGCATTCACACATATGAGACTTACTGAGATGCCAATCTCACACTATTGTGCATCATATTTTTAGAAAAGTGCTTTTATTGAGAAAGTTGAAGAGAAAAGAGATGACTTTCTGTTTATTTAATTCTACTTTGTATCTCTTTCGAGAGATGATTGTTAGTTTTAGATTTTCAAACTTGTATAAGTTTTAACTTTGGTTGTAATAAGATTATCGCATAATTTTATTTAGTCATTTTCGTTTCTTTTGTACCTCATTATAAAGACACCTGGTTCTTTGGATGGGGCGGCATCTCGTCTATTTGGGTATATAGGTAGCAGGGTGGTACAAGTGGTATCAGAGATTAGGTTTAGGCAATTGACTTTATTGAATAGTACCTTAACCCTAGTATGATTAGAAGATCCACAATTGAGACTGGCCTTTTATGTGTGGTCTCGCGAGTGGTAGAGCATAGCCCAATCCCTATAGTGGATTCATCATCCTCTGATTCAGAGATAGAACCCAAGGGTGGATGATTTTTGAGTGAGGATGAAGTAGACCATAAACCACCTATGATGGAAGACTTTGGTGTAGAGGAAGAATTTAAGAGCCCGGCACCTGGGGGACTTGAGATTGAGGGGAAGATAGGAGAGCTTGAGAGCGAGGGTGAAGCGGAAGTGATTGAGGGGGAGGATAATATTGATGCACCTGTGACCCTATCAATAGAGGAAGAAATCCTCATACGAGTCAGAATCGGGGGGGGGGGGTGGCTGAGAATGCATTGATGTTAGCCATAGAAAAGCTTAGGGATGATAAGGAGTACATTTTAGGTCAGCCTAAGAAGAAGCCTTGATCTTTTGGTTTCACCAAGGATTGTGTAGAAGATCATCCCAACAGTAGTGACATAATGGATAGTGGAATCTTCTTTTGAGACTTCTGAGGATTCCAGCGACTCTAGTGAAACTTAGAGGTAATAGGACCCTTAGTGCTTATTTTTTTATTTTCATTAAGAGATGTTTGTTTATTTATTTGATTCAGCGAGTACTCTTTATTTTGGATTTTGTTTCCAAGAATAAAAGGAATATCTAGTAGGATATTCTCTTATTTTGTACCAAGTTGGATTGGGTTAATGAAAACATGATTTTATTGATTTTTCTATACTATTTGGAGTATTATTCACAAAATTCATTTCTCATCGAATTGCAAATTGTTTCCAATCCATGAGCCAATTCATTGCATGGTATGAACTTTTCCCCGAATGAACCTTGTATTGGATGCAAATAGATGGCTCCAAGACGTAGGGCTGTAGGATGAGGTAGGGCTACTCAGGAAAGCGAGTTATCTGCTCCCGAGTCTAAGTAGGCGTGGCGATCCACACTAGAGGTGGAGGAGGATTCCGAGCAGGAGTTGACATCGGGAGGGTCCAAAGAAGTGACCATGTGGCAAGCATTTGATAAAATGGCTGCCATTCTTCAACATTTGACTAAGAAAGTGGACTAGGTGGATAAGAAGACACCTAAGGGTGAAGATGAGGTATTGGAACGATTCTTGAAGTTCCAACCTCCAACGTTCTAGGGAGAGACGGAACAGGACGAGAAAGCAGAGCAGTGAATTGAGCAGATGAAGAAAATTTTCGCGACGCTATAATATATCGAGAAGAGGAGGGTGAAGTTTGCTGCATTCAGGTTGAGAGGACTTGCTCGAGCTTGGTGGTAATAAGTCCAGGAGGACTAAGAGAGGGAAGATTATGATTGGACATGGGAGAACTTGTTGAGGCTTTTAGAGCAGAGTACATTCTGCAATGGATAGCAGAGAAGAGGGAGGATGAGTTCCAAACCCTCAAGCAAGGAGGGATGACCGTGGCCCAGTATACTACACGATTTACACAATTGTCTAAGTACTACATGTGTTTGGTGGACACTGAGCAGAATAGATATAGTAATTTGTTTAAAGTCTTAGGCAGGATTTGAGGAAAGCACTGGCTCTATCTCTACTGGCGACATATACAGCTGCAGTTGATGTAGCGACTCGGGCGGAGAATGAGAATAGGAACTAGTTGATAAATCGGCCATTCCAACCAAGTCGCCCACCAATGCGACCTCCGATTAACAGGTGACCCGCTAGTCCGATGTAGTGGGAAAACAAGGGGAAATAGCCAAGGACAGTCCTACCCGATTCTATGACGAATGCACTGATGTGTCGATATTGTCGGAGGCGAGGTCATGCTGAAAGGGATTGCTGGTCCAAAGGAGTATCAAGGAGATGTTTTAACTGTGATGATTCGAACCATCTGAGGAACAACTACCCTAAACTATTTAGGATAGGGCAAAGAGCTTCAACTCAACCAGCTGAGGCAAACAGAAGAGCACCTGCTGGGACGGCTGAAGGAGGAGGTTAAAAACCTCAAGTGAAAGCTAAGGTCTTCACTCTGAACCAGGAAGAGGTTGGAGCTGATTCGACGGTGGTTAAAGGTATGTTTTCTATTCAAGGTCAAGCTATTTCTGTTTTGATATACCTCGGATCGACCCATTCATATGTGACCGATAAGTGTGCATGCCATTTGGGTTGGGATGGAGTAGAAATGCCTTATACCATAATAGTGAGCACCCCCTTAGGGAGGCAGAGAGATGCGAGTAAGTTAGTGTAAGGGTGTGATGTTGTGGTCGAGAAGGAGATTTCAAAGGCGGACCTCATAATCTTACCTATCGACGACTACGATCCGATTTTGGGTATGGATTGGTTAGCAAAATATAGAGTAAGAGTGGATTGCAAGATCAAGATAGTGCAGTTCGTTAGACCCAAATGTGATGTATTGGAGTTTAGCGAGAAGAAGGTAAAAGAGTTAAAATTCTTGATAGCGGGAACAAAGGCCTGGAAGATGCTGAAGAAGGGTTGTGTAGGGTATCTGACTTACTTAATCAATAAGTCAAAGGATCAGAGTACCTTGAAAAGTACCGAGGTGGTGAAGGATTTTGCAGATGTATTTTCGATCGAGCTCACTTCTCTCCCACCATCACAGGAAGTTGAGTTCACTATTGATCTAGTTCTTGGAGCTGAGTCGATATCGAAGATTCCCTATCGGATGGCGCCCACGGAATTAAAGGAATTGAAGGAATAGCTGGAGAAGTTGGTTAAGCAAGGTTATATAAGACCCAGTACATCACCTTGGGGAGCCCCGGTATTGTTCATAAAGAAGAAAGATGGGACGCTGAGGTTGTGTATAGACTATAGAGGATTGAACAACCTCATGATTAAGAACAAGTACCCCTTACTTCTAATTAATGAGTTGTTCGATCAGTTGCAAGGCTCTTGTTACTTCTCCAAATTGAACCTCCGGCAAGGTTATTACCAAGTGCAAATCAACGAGGAAGATATTCCTAAAATAGCCTTCAACACTAGATATGGGCACTACGAGTTCATGGTGATCCCGTTTGGAGTAACTAATGCACTCGCCGTTTTCATGGATCTTATGCATAGAGTTTTTCAGCCGTACTTGGATAAGTTCGTAGTGGTGTTTCTAGAGAATATTTTGATCTACTCTTAGAGTTCCGAGGAGTATGCAGAGCATCTGAAGTTTGTATTGGAGAAATTGAGGGAGCATAAATTATATGCCAAGTTTAGCAAATGTGAGTTTTGGTTAGATTTAGTGGCCTTCCTTGGTCACGTGATATCTAGAGAGGGAATTAAGATGGACCTAACAAAAGTCGAGGCTGTCTCTAATTGGAAACAACCAAAAAGCGTAATCGAGATTAGGAGTTTTCTTGGATTGGCGGACTATTACCAGCGGTTCATCAAGAATTTTTCTACGCTGGCTACACCATAACCCAACTGCTAAGGAAGGATGTACCGTATGTCTGGGGTGATAAGTGTGAGAAGAGTTTCCAGGAACTTAAGAAAAGGTTAATGATGGCATCGGTGTTAAGTTTACTCGAAGAAGGTAAATCCTATTCCTTGTATATGGATGCCTCTAAGGAAGGTCTGGGAATGGTGCTGATGTAAGAAAGGAAAGTTATTGCCTATGCATCTAGGAAGCTAAAGCCGGATGAGGTTAACTATTTGACGCATGACTTGGAGTTGGCTGCGATAGTATTTGCCCTGAAGAAGTGGCGACACTACTTATATGGAGCAAAGTATGAAGTCTTCACGAGATCATAACAACAACAATAATAACAAACTAAGCCTTAATATCAAGTAACTTGGGGTCGGCTACATGAACCAACGTCAGGTAATGTGTGGTCATCCACATGAATCCTCTCTCGCCACTTTCTTCTATCGAGCGTTATACTCTCATCCAAATCTAACAAAAATATATATCTCCTAATCACCTCTATCCATGTCATTTTAGGCCTACCTCTATCTTTGTCTAACCTATCCTGCCTCATTCTCTCTATCGTTCTAACAGGAGCATCCCTCGATCTTCTCTGAACATGTCCAAACCAACGCAGACGACTTTCTCTCATCTTTTCCTCAATAGATGCCATGCCCACCTTTTCCCTAATAGTTTTATTTCTAACTCTATCCTCTCTAGTATATCCACACATCCACCGTAATATACGCATCTCAGCTATTTTCATTTTTTGAATATGACACTTTTTAGCTGTCTAACATTTCGTACCATATAACAAAGCAGGTCTTATGGTTGTCCTGTAAAGCTTTCCCTTAAGATTTAATGGTATATTAT
The DNA here is from genome assembly GCA_026120185.1 of Voacanga thouarsii. Taxonomy (NCBI): domain Eukaryota; kingdom Viridiplantae; phylum Streptophyta; class Magnoliopsida; order Gentianales; family Apocynaceae; genus Voacanga; species Voacanga thouarsii. Next base: position 18,433 of record JANUWF010001502.1, read on the forward strand.
GATCACAGAGAATACCAGTCGCACTCCTCCATTTCAACCAACCTGCCTTAACTCGGTGTGCAATGTCGCTATCGAGCTCTCTGTCTTTTTGAATAATAATCCTAGATATCGGAAACAATTAGCTAATGGTATATTTCTACCTTCTAAAGTTATACTCTGGGCTATATTTCTGCTACCACTAAACTTGCATTCCATATACTCTATTTTACTCCTACTAATTCTGAAGCCCTTGGATTCCAATGTCTGCCGCCACAACTCCAATTTAGCATTTACACCGACTCTAGTCTTATCAATCAATACAATATCATCCGCAAACAACATATACCATGGCATAGCCTCCTGTATAGTGCAGGTCAACTCATCCATAATGGCTGCAAAAAGGAAAGGGCTAAGCGCTGAGCCTTGATGCACCCCGATATTAATAGGGAACTCTATAGTCACTCCGGTGCAAGTCCTTACACTTGTACATGCTCCTTCATACATATCTTTAATGAGAGTAATATACTTTATTGATACACCTTTCTTGGCCAGTACCCACCAAACTACTTCTCTAGGCATATTGTCATAAGCTTTCTTCAGGTTAATAAATACCATATGTAAATCTTTCTTTCTTTCCCTATAATATTCAATCATCTGTCGTAATAAATGAATTACCTCCATAGTGGAATGCCCGGCATAACTGATTATCTGAAATTTGTATAATGCCCTGTAACCTCTGTTCAATCACTTTCTCCTAAAGCTTCATAGTATGACTCATGAGTTTAATCCCATGGTAATTGGCACAATCTTAAACATCCCCTTTATTCTTGTATAGAGGAATCAGAGTACTCTTCATCCACTCTGTAGGCATCTTATTAACTTTATATATCTTGTTAAACAGACTTGTCAGCCATGTAATACCTATGTCTCTTAAATACTTCCAAACCTCAATCGGTATACCATCCGGTCCTACAACTTTTTTTGGACTCATTATTTTAAGGACATCTCGGACTTCATGCATTTGACTACGATGAATCCACACACGGTTAACTTCTTCGTTTGAAATCGCCAGGCTACTTACACTCGAAACTTGGACTTGACTCCCGTTGAATAACTTATCAAAATACGGCCTCCATCTCTCCTTTATTTCTTTGTCCTTTAACTAAAACTCTGTGGTTGTCGTCCTTTACACATTTCACCACACCTATATCTCTCGTCTTCTTCTCCCTGTAACGCGCCAGTCTATATAAATTCTTCTCCCCATCTTTGGTATATAACTTTTTATATAAATCCTTATAAACTATGGATCTTACATTTCTAACAGCTTCTTTAGCTTTTCTTCACGCGACCTTGTGTTTCTCAAAATTCTCATTACTCCTACACTTCCCTAAGTTCTATAGCACTCTCTTTTACTCCTTACGGCTTCTTTCACTTCGTTGTTCCACCACGAAACGTCCTTATTGAGAGGTATTTTTCCTTTAGATTCCCTAAGCACTTCCTTAGCTACTGTCCTAATACATTGAGCCATCTTTCTCCACATAGTATTTGGATCTGAATCCATATCAGAAGACTAATTATCCGCCTCAATTACCTTATTGACAAAGGTTATTCTTTCATCCCCCTGACGCCTCCACTACTTAATCCTAGGGTCAACCCGAAGATTCTATTGCTTACTCTTTTTCCTAAAATTAAAATTGGGAAGCAACAACCTGTGTTGCGTAATTACACTCTAGCCTGGAATAACTTTACAATCCGTACAACTACTACGAAACCTATGCCTCATAATAAAGAAGTCTATCTGACTGATATTTAACTTGCTTCTAAAAGTCACTAAGTGAGAATATTTCTTCTTAAATCAGGTGTTTACTATGGTCAAATCATAGGCCAAAATAAAGTCAAGAATAGTAGTTCATGCTTCGTTTCTAACTCCGAAACTCTGACCTCCATGAACACTCTCAAACCCGCTCTTATCAGTACCCACATGTCCGTTTAGATCACCACCAATGAAAAGATTTTCTACACACGGTACACTCTGAACAATCTCATCTAAATCATCCCAGAACTGTTGCCTAACCGAATCATCGAGTCCCACTTGTGGCGCATACGCACTAATAACAGTAGTAATCTCGCCGCCAATCATGATCTTGATGCTCAAAATCCTATCATTTTTACTTTGTACTTTAACCATATCATCAATAAACTTACGATCAATAATAATTCTGACTCCATTTCTATTCCTAACTCTACCTGAATACCAAAGCCTATAACCCCATAAAGCTACTACTCTCGCCTTCTCACCTACCCACTTGGTTTCCTGAAGACACAAAATGCTAACCTTTCTCCTCTGTATTACCTCAACTAGTTCTGTCAATCTACGGGACAAAGATTTTATATTCCATGTAGCTAGACGTATCCTATCCCTATAGACTGTCTTTTTACCCTACACCCTTGCATATTTGACACCGTATCCGGGGTTCGACACGGTGCATTGTTTCTGGGCAACAACCTAGCAACCCTCGCATATTTATCACTTCACAGATCATAAGAGTCTGAAATATATCTTCACTTAAAAGAACTTGAATCTAAGGCAGAGAAGATTGATGGAGTTTTTGGAAGAATATAAGTGTCCAATTAGTTGCCACCCAGGGAAAGCTAATGTGGTAGCTGATGCGCTAAGCCAAGTGAGAATAGCTATTATGAGAGTGCAAGAAGTCCACATAGTACAAGAAGTGGCGAGGATGGCTGGAAGCTAACTCTAAGTTATTGCCTATGCATCGAGGAAGCTAAAGCCGTATAAGGTTAACTATCCGACGCATGACTTAGAGTTGGTTACGATAGTATTTACCCTGAAGAAGTGGTGACACTATTTATATGGAGCAGAGTATGAAGTCTTCATGGATCATAAAAGTCTGAAATATATCTTCACTCAAAAGGACTTGAATTTAAGGCAGAGAAGATAGATGGAGTTTTTGAAAGAATATAAGTGTCCAATTAGCTACCCCCTGGGGAAAGCTAATGTGGTAGTTGATGCGCTGGGCCGAAAGGTGAGGATGGCTAGTATAAGGGTGCAAGAAGTTCAAATAGTATAAGTATGAAACCCCATCTAAAGCCAACCTTAGAGTAAGGGGGTCGGGATGCATATCATATCATTTTGCATGAATATATATATGTTTTTGAATAATTTTATGTGCTTTAGAATTATGATTTATAGGCTAAAAGGCTTAATTATGCTTTTTGAGTAAGAAGGATAAAATGGTAATTTTACTTGAGGTCAAGATAGGAAAATAGCTTGAGGATTAAATAGGAAGAATATTTGGGAGAGAAAATAAGAACAAGAATTGTTGTGGTTTAGTGGTTAGAGTTTTGGAATTAATCTCTAAGGTCATGAGTTCAAATCCCATCATTTAAGTTTTATCATGATTATTTTAATTTAAGGTTGGATTTTCGTCTCTTGCATTCCATAAATAAAAATAAGAGTGTTGTCCTAGGGGAGACATGAAGGGAATGTCTTAATTCTATTCTTATGTCCTAAAAAGAATTCTTGAGGGACTCATGTCCTTTTTATTCCCTAACTTACCCTAACCTCTTCACCAACTAAATTTGTTCAAAATTTATCCAAATCCATGTTTTTAATTCCAGAAAATTCAACAAGGATTCTTGGCCTTTGAATTTCAAAAATGATTCTTAGAGGTTGGAGATTTGACTGAAAATAGGGAAGGAGTTAAGGAAGGTTCCCAAGATAAATTAATCTTTATGGTTGAGCCTTCAAACTCCACTCCATAGTGTTCATATCCTCCATGAAAGAAATCTGAAAATTTTCTAGATTCTTGAGTAGCCTAACCTTCGAGAATCTCAGCCACCTATCTTACTCAATTGCTTCCAGAAAAATGGCCAATTCATTCAGCTTGAAGACTGGAATTCTTGTGCAAAAATTGGACTGCACAAAACTGTACAAACCAGAAAAAATTCTGGGCAATTTTGCTGCATGGCTGCCTGAAATCAAAGCTGTTTCTATTGCTTTCAGACCAGTAAATTACCTCTAATTTTCCCCAATAAAGAAGGCTAGAAACCAACCTTAAAGGACCCTCAAACACCTCTTCAAACCTTTTGCAAATCGTCTGGAATATTGCAGAAAAAACTGCACAGAAAATTTTGCAACCATTTGAACCACAACTAGAAAAAAAAAAAAAAATTCCAGCCTTGTTCTCTCCAAGCCTTATCCGAAAACCACCCTCAAATCTCTGTAAGTTAATCCTTGTTCAGCCATGAACTGAACACCATTACCCCCTCCACTGATCTTGCACAACTAGACTCCATAACCACACCTCAAATTTCTCCTATAATCACTCCAATCAAACTTCCATTTGAATTTCAAAATTTCCAGCATTTGCTTCATGGAAACACCATTGGATTAAGCTTTATAACCAGAAATTCTTCTACCATTGGACTCAAAAATTTGGCCAGCCTTATAGTTCCCTCAACCCTCATTCATTTCAGCAAAACACAGCAAACCAGTCAGCCATTTGCAACTCCAAGAAACCTCCATCAATTAAACGCCATTAACATATCTTCCACCTCAAAACACTTCTTAAATTTCTCCATTTGAATTTCAAACAACCAGATTTTTCTCTTCCTCCCTAAACTGAAAACCAAAATCCCTAAACTCCCTCAATCATTCGGCCAATCTTTTGTCAGAAAATTCGTCCAGCATTCCCCTCTAATCCTTTCCATTTTCACAAAGAACACCAAGAACACACACTACCTTTCTTCAAGGCAAAGACCACTCTAAACACCTCCAATCCCTCTCAAAAACTCCAGAACACACCTACATACTTCCTAGAATCCATTTCTATAATTTTTAACATTAAATCTCGAAAACAAAAATTTGCAATCGGATCAAAACCAGATTTCTCCTTAAAGTCTCAAGAACATCATCAAGGTAACCAAGAACAACTTTTGTTCATCATCTCCCCTTCAACCTTTAACATGTCATACTAATGCTCTCTCTCTCTCTCTCTCTCTCTCTCTCTCTCGCGGCTAAAATGGTTGCTACAACCATGGCTGTTTTCTTTCTCCCCTCTTGGACAATTCAAGACTCTCAAGCACGTGGATCTTCTTAAATTTTCATTGAGATAGTCATCAACCAAGTATTTCTCTTTAACCTTTCTTTTGAATTCTGAATTCATATCTCTTAGATGTTGATAGAGAGGATAGAATATGAATGGGAATTGAGTATATGCATATATATGAAGGGGTTGAGATTGGAGTATGAGAATGATTGATCATGATTAAGCTTTGAGAAATTCCTTGAGAATTGATGTATGCTTTCCATGTCTTAAGAGATTATGAATGTTTATGCATGCTAGATGTTATGCCACCTTTGGTGAATAGGATATTATGTTCTTATTTTTTTTGAAGCCGTGAGTATGATTATGCTTAGTAGAGATTTGGCCATGTGATAGTAGGATGGATTTAAGCCTTGTTCATGAATAGAATAGTTTGTTGATTGATGCTAGAGTATATGTTCATGATTCTTGTTAGCAATAGGAAAATTATGATCATGTCCTTGTTGATCCTAGGCTATTTTGATTAGCAAATTTTATTACCCTAATTAAAATTATTACTATGCTTTTTCTCCAAAGATTTCAAAATTCTTAGGAAGTTTTGGAAATGGAATATTCAATAAGATAGTGATATTTTACTAGTCAAATAAATGATATCTTTTATTAAAAATAATATATATGTATTTATATATAATAATAATAATAATAATAATAATAATAATAATAATAATAAATGAAACCTTTTATATAAATAATAATAATAAGTAAAATATTAATAACCTTGTAGACCATATATTCATAAATATTATTTATATTTATTTATTAATCAAAATTTAATAAAATTTATTTATTATTAATTTTAATACGTATTGATTATTAGTTAAGAGAGTAGTAATAATTTATTTTACTATTTAAGAATTACGATATTTTAATATCACCTAGGACTTAAGATTCTTTATCAATTAAACCTTAGTTTATTTATTAATATCAACACTCAAGATTTATTATTTGAATCTATAAGTTATTAGTAATTATTTTACAAACCCTAGTTATTTTAACTTATCAAGCTAGACTTATTTTATAAAATCCTTTATCATCTAGCCTTAAAGCTTATGACATTAGGGTCAGATTATAATAAGTTGAACTAGGATTATTTATATAAGCGAATATAGCTTGAGTATAGCCTTATGACTTGTGTTTACCCCAGGCGGGATTAGGTCAACTTTGGAAGATTTTTGAATTTGATTGAGTAAAGGATCAGGTAAGCTCGTGCATAAACTTATTGGATGACAAAAGGTTATCAGGGCAAGCCAAATGCGAAGTGTATGAACACTCATTTTGTAAAGGCAATTAAGGATTATTTCCTTTTTATTTCAGTTAAGCCAATCATTTGAAAATTTAAATAAGCAGTTTTGCACAAATACTAAACTCTTTCTAAAACCTAACTTTGACAAGAATTTTAGAAACCCTTAATCGCTATTTCCAAATAAAGCAATGTATTCAAGGCATGGAAAATGGGAAACACAGAGCACGCAGCGGAAGCGAATATAAAAAAAAATTGGAAAAACAAAATAGGGAATCTAGGACAGGGCTGGCACTGGATTCGGCTGCCCTAATCGGCGCCGGTTGCGCCCTGTCCCAATCTCGAGGTTTTAAAATTTTTACCTTTCCTTCTGGTTCTCAAAGGTGGTTGGACCGTAACGTGCGCAATCGGGGTAGGTGTGTCTGGTGGAAGCCTCTGGTGTGATTTCGCAAACCTCCTACTCGCCTTTACATGTATGTGAATGCCGAACTCTCGGTCTTCTAGTATATGGCCTGCCTAACTACCATTTGGTGAACAACTAACATGCTATGGAATTTTTCTGGAGAGAGAGAGAGATAGACAGAGACACCTGGCTATTCCACAGAGAAGAAGCCGTCTCTCTTGCTTGTCTAATTTTTCAACAACATTGTTTCTAATCCTCCTGTTTAACCTAAATAAAAAATCCTAGGTTAAATTGGATTGAGCCATTGGACTCTTGGTTTAACCTATTGGGCTTAATTAATTATTCCAGTTAGAACCAACTTAATGATCTAACAAATAATTAATTTTTCAGCCCAAATAAACCAGATTCAATTAAAATAAGCCTAAATCAGTTTATTCCTAGGTTAATCCCTAATTATTCAAATTGGGCTAAAGCCCCGAATAATTAATTAACCCACCAAACTAATTTAATTAATTCTCTCTCTCTATGGACCTTTATTTTATTCTAACCCAATAATTAAATCAGAGCTACTTAAATAAAATAAATTCTATTTAATTTAATTTAATTCTTTAGCCCATATTTAATTAGGACTCACGGTCTATATTGAGGACCAAAAGACACACCGCCTTGGCTATTAAAATAACCAAAATACCCTTACTATATAAATAGCTGTATTTTGCATTTTAAATATTTCTTAATATCATTATAAGAAAATATTGACCCCAAGGACAGAGCTGCGTTAGCAAAGTCTTCGACCTACAGGTGTAATGACTAAAATACCTCTTTATACATCGCCGTACATTCAGAGAGGAAGAAGTGTACTAACACTTCTCCAAATGACATCTACCATCCTTAAGCCTCTAGTCCAATGATCCACGACTTCTTGGATTATTTTCGCTTTCCAAGGGAGCTACCCTAAAGCAAACATCCAAGTCATGTTTCCCAGGGCCCTGGACATTTTAGATCATTCAGACAACCACAAGGGGTGATATTGTGTAGAAACTATCTTGTACAAGTTTGTCTTAACTAACTAGTTACACATACCCAACATACAAGTATATTAGCCTTACGATAGAACCTCAATTATAGCATATCAAAGTATATGCTTTCAACTTTGTCAGACCACCAACTCATACTCAAGTCGTAGAGTACTAGTCTACGTTGTAGCAGTAGTAGTCTATGTTTCTACCACATAGTACTTTTAGAAACCATTACTACAGGTCCTGTTCTACGTATTCGAAATACGCTTATGTCATAAAGTGAGTGGACTACTCACTGGTAAAAGGTAAGCCATTCCCCATTTAGAAGTCACAACATAATAACCTATACATGATGAGATTCCCATTCTTATCAATCGGTTAAGAACGAATGTTTATGTGTTAAGTAACCCGTGATCTATACCTTACTGTAAAAGACCTCCATTCACATGGACCACTTACTTAAATACAGTAGGTCTTTTCCAAACGTAATTGTGCACAAATAAAATTGTAAATTCACAAATAATTTTTGAAAATAAATTCTTTTATTAAAATATTCGATTTTTACATCAGAAACATAGTCTAAGAGGGCATATTTCCCAACAATTTCCCACTTGCACTCTAAGACTAAGTAAGTCCGTAGGTGCCCACTCCTATGGCATCTAAGTGTCTCTTGAAGACTTTCTCAGCCAAAGACTTGGTGAATGGATCTACTAGATTGTTCTCGGAGGCAATTTGTTCCACCATGACTTCCTATTTCTGGATGAAATCCCGGATCAGGTGGTACTTCCTCTCGATATGCTTCCCCTTCTTGTAGTTCCGAGGTTCTTTGGATTGCGATACTGCTCCAATGTTGTCGCAATACATCACAATTGGCCTGTCCATGTGTGGTACGACTCCAAGTTCTAAAAGGAACTTCTGGAGCCAGACTGCTTCCTTGGATACCTCCGAAGCTGCCACATATTCAGCTTTCATGGTTGAGTTAGCAATGCAAGATTGCTTGATACTCCTCCATGAAATAGCTTCTCCAGACAAGGTGAAGATACATCCACTAGTGGATTTTCTCTCATCCTTATCTTTCTGGAAGTCTGAGTCTGTGTATCCTTTAGGAACCAAGTTATCAGCCCTGTAAACCAGCATATAATCTCTCGTCCCATTAAGGTACTTGAGTATATGTTTTACAGTTTGTCAATGAACCTCCCCAGGGTTTGACTGATATCTGCTAACCAAGCATACGACAAAGCAGATATCTGGCCTAGTACACAGCATGACGTACATGAGACTTCCTATAGCCGAAGCGTAGGGAATCCTACTCATTCTGTCATTTTCTTCTTGGGATTTAGGACAGTCCCTTGAAGAAAATGACAACCCATGTCTGCAAGGAATTAGAGCTCTCTTGCATGAGTCCATGCTATACCTAGCTAGCATTTTGTCAATGTATGCTGTTTGGGATAATCCTAACATTCCCTGCTTCCTATTTCTAAGAAGTCTAATCCTGAGAATATAGCTGGCTTCTCCCAAATCCTTCATACTGAATTAACTAGATAACCAAACCTTTGTAGATAATAATGACCCTACATCATTTTCAATGAGTAGAATGGCATCCACATACAAGACAAGAAAAATCACATTAATATCTTCAAGTTTCCTATACACGCATGGTTTATCCGCATTTTGAACAAAACCATAAGACTTTATAGTCTCATCAAAATGAATGTTCAATGCTCTTGATGCCTGCTTAAGTCCATAAATGGACTTTTTAAGCTTGCCAACCATATGTTCTTTGTAACACCCCACTACTTAAGTCCAACAGGGCTGGGGATGTCGCCCCGTCCAAAGGATAAAGGGTCTTTATAACTAGGTCACACAAATGAATATAAAACAATACTTTAAAATTGAACTTATTACAACCCAAAATTTCAATAACAAATCCAGAATAAATTGTTCACTATCATCTCTCAAGGCAACAAATAAAATAACAACATAGAGTCTTCCAAGCAGGCAACAAATCTAGCTACTCAACTCCACAGCAGGATAGACTTGAAAACAATGCATAAAAGGTGATGAGATAAAAATTTCAATAAGCCCGTGTGTGCTTTGAGTGTTTCAAGTAAAACAGTTCATGAATGCAGGTTGTAAAAATTGCATAAGAGAAAGTGCTGGTAAGCAAGAAATAAGGATTAAAATAAAGAGTGGCGTTTTACTTTTCAAACCATACATGTACACAATAAATACAACCACTCAAATGGGTAGCCATGGGTTACCACATGTTGGGCCCCATGACCATATAACGGTCAGAATGTCACACTTTGTGCAGACTGACAAAAGGTAGGTGATCGGCCTACCGGGTAAGATACTTCTCATTCTCTATACCCAAACAAACCGGTCGTCCATTCCGGAAACACACAGTCCACTTGACTGAACTTGCTAGCTCGGATCGGTTTGACTAAGTAGTAATGTCGTTTCTCTAAGTTGAGTTTATCTTCTGGAGGTAGCCTCCTCCTAGAAGACTCATTCTTGCTCTTCAAAACTAGTACTACTAGTCTACCCTTTTTGAGTACTCAACGTTGATTGTCCCACTTAGGAGAAAACTGATAAAACATTGCTTTGTTTGGAAATAGCAATTAAAGGTTTCTAAAATTCGTGTCAAAGTTGAGTTTTAGAAAAAGTTTAGTGTTTGGGCAAAACTGCTTGTTTTATAAATGACTTGTTTGACTGAACAAGAAAGAAACAGTCCTTAATTGCCTTTACAAGAATGAGTGTTCATACACTCTGCATTTGGCTTGCCATAGCAACCTTTTGTCATCAAATAAGTTAATACAGGAGCTTACCTGATCCTTTGCTTGCAAATTTACAAATTTTTCAAAGCTGACCTAACCCCGCTTGGGGTAAACACAAGTCATATGGTTATAATCAAGCTATATTCGCTTCCATAAATAATCATAGTTCAACTTATTACAATCATGACCCTAATATCCCAAGCTTTAAGGCTCGAAAATAAGTCTAGCTTGATAAGTGAAAATAACTAGGGGTTGTAAAATAATTACTAATAAGTCATAGGTCCAAATATAAATCTTGAGTATTGTTATTAATAAATAAACTAGGGTTTAATTGATGAAGAGTCTTAAGTCCTGGATGATATTATTAAAATAAATTATTACTAATCTCTTAATTAATGATTAATAGATAGAAAACAATTAATAAATAAAATTAATATTAAATAAATTTTATTAGATTTTGATCAATAGATAATAAATAAATTTCAATAGTATTTATGAATATATGGCCTACAAGATTAATATTTTACCTATTATTAGTTATATAAAAGGTTTTATTTATTATTGTTATTATATATAAATATTTATATATATTATTTTTAGTAAAAGGTATCATTTATTTGGCTAAAATATCACTATTCTATTTAGTATTCCAAATCCAACTTCCTAGGATTTTCGAAATCTTTGGAGGAAATCATAATGTTAATTTTAATTAACGTAATAAAATTGGCTAATTAAAAATAGCTTAGGATCAACAATGTCATGGTTATAATTTTCCTATTGCTAACAAGATTCATGAACATATACTCCAACATCAATCAACAAACTATTCCATTCATGCGTAAAGACTTAAATCCATATCTACTATCACATGGTCAAAACTCTACTAAGCATAATCATATTCATGGCTTCAATAAAAACAAGAACATAATACCCTATTCACCAAAGGTGACATAATATCTAACATACTTAAACATCTAAACTCACTCAAATCATGAAAACATGCATCGATCTACAAGAACTATCATAAAACTTAACCATGGCAAAACATCCTCATGCTCCATTCTCAACTCCTTCATACATAAGTACATATTCAATCCCCAATCATATTCTATCCTTTCCTAAAAACATCTAAGAGATATGATTTTAGAATTAAAGAGAAGGTTAAAGAGAAATACTTGGTTGATGACAATCTTGATGAAGATTCAAGGAGATCCACATGCTTTGGAGGCTTGATTCGTCCAAGAAGGAAGAAAAACGGCCATGGTTGAAACAACCATTTTGGCCGAGAGAGAGAGAGAGAGAGAGAGAGAGAGAGAGAGAGAGAGAGAGAGAGAGAGAGAGAGAGAGAGAGAGAGAGAGAGTATTAGTATATCATGTTAAAGATTGAAGGGAAAGAAGATGAAAACAATTATTCTTGGTTACCTTGATAGAGTTCTTGAGACTTCAAGAAAAATTCTGGTTTTGATCCGTTAGCATATTTTTGTTTTCAATGTTTGATGTTATAAAATCCAGAAATGAACTCTAGGGAGTGAGTAGGCATGATCTGGAGTTTTTGGAAGGGATTGGAGGTGTTTAGAGGGGTCTTAGGTTTGAAGAAAACTAGTGTGTGTTCTTGGAGAACTGGAGAGAATTAGAGAGAAAGTTGGACGAAATTACTGAAAGATATTAGCTGAATGGTTGAGGAATTCTTGTGATTTGATTTTCAGATTAGGGAGGAGAGGAAAATCTGGTCGTTTGAATTTCAAAGGGGGTAATTTTTGGAGTGAATTAAGGTAGAAGGTATGGTAGAGTGGTTTGATTGATGGAGGTTCTTTGGAGCTGTAATGGCCGACTGGTTTGCTGTGGTTTTGCTAAAATGGATGAGGGTTGAAGGAGCTATAAGTTGGGTAAAATGTTGAGTGCAATGGTGGGAGGATTTCTGGTTATTGAAGCTTAATCCAAGGAAGTTTTCATAGAGCAATTTGCTAGAATTTTGAATTTTAATTGGAAGTTTGATTGGAGTAATTGAAGTAGGAATTTAAGGTGTGGCTATGGTGTTCAATCGTGTAGGTCAGTGAAGGAGGGGGATGAAGTTCAGTTCATGGCTGACTAAGGTTAATTTCACAGAAAGTTGAAGTGATTTTCGGACAAGGCTTGAAGAGAGAGCAAGGCTGAAATTTCTGGTTTGATTTTCGCATGGCTTGCTGGAATTTTTGTGTAGTTTTTTCTGCAATGTCCCAGCCGACTTGCAGCGAGTTTGAAGGGGTATTGGAGGGTCCTTTAAGGCTAGTTTCCAACCTTCTTTATGAAGGAAAGACAGAGTTAGATTGCTGGTTTGAAAGGTGGAAGAAATAGCTTGGTTTTTGGCCTGCCAAGTTGTAAAACTTGCCCCGAATTTTTTTCTGGTTTGCACAGCTTTGTGCAGTCCGATTTTTGGCAAAGGATTTTAGTCTTCAAGCTAAACAAGTTGGCCATTTTTCTGGCAGCAATTGAGTAAGAAAAATGGTTGAAGTTTTCAAAAGTTAGGCTGCCCAAGAATTTGGAAAAATTTCAAATTGCTTTCATGAAGAAGATGGACACTTATAGAGTGGAGTTTTGAAGGTTTAACCATGGAGACTAATTCTCTTGAGAACTTTCCTTAACCCTTCCCTATTTTCAGCCAAAATTCTATCCTCTAAGAGTCATTTTCGAAATCTCAAGGTCAATAAACCTTGCTGAATTTTCTGGAATTAAAATATGGATTTGGATAAATTGAATAAGCTTAATTGGTAAAGAATTAAGGTAAGCTAGGGAATAAAAAGGACATGAATACCTTAAGAATTCTTGTAGGGCATAAGAATAAGAGTAGGACATTCCCTTCATGTCTCCCCTAGGACAACACTCCTACTTCTACTTATGGCATGTAAGGGACGAAAATACTCTACCTTATAAAATAAAATTTAATCACGATAAAACTTAATTGATGGGATTTGAACTCAACACCTTAGAGATTAATACCAAAGCTCTAACCACTAAACCACAACAACTCTTGTTCTTATTTTCTCTCCCAAATATTCTTCCTATTTAATCTTCAAGCTATGTCCCTATTTTCACCTCAAGCAAAATTACCATTTTACCCTTCCTACTCAATAAGTACAACTAAACCTTCTAGACTATAAATCACAATTCTAAAGCACATAAAATCATTCAAAAATATATATTCATGTAAGAAAATATGATATGCATCCCGACCCCCTTACTCTAGGGTTGGTTTTAGGTGGGGTATTACATCCTTGATCCTCAGCAATAAAGCCTTTCGGTTGGGACATATAGATGTCTTTACTAAGATGGCCATTTAAAAATGCCGTCTTGACATCCATTTGCCATATCTCGTAGTCATAATGACATGCGATGGCAAGAAGGATACGAATGGACTTAAGCATGGCCACCGGGGAAAAGGTTTCCTCATAATCGATTCCTTCTTTCTGAGTATACCCTTTCACCATAAGCCTAGCTTTGAAGGTTCCTACCTTCCCATCTATTCCCCTTTTTCTCTTGTATACCCACTTACACTCTATGGGTTTTATCCCTTCAGGTGAAGCTACAAGATCCCAAACCTGATTAAGATACATAGACTCAATCTCGGCTTTCATTGCTTCATGCCACAGATTTGCATCGGCATTAGCAATAGCCTTCTCGTATCTAGTGGGGTCTTGTTCCTGATGGTCGGAGACCAGCTCGAAAGCTTCTCCAGTCTATCTCTTTGGAACCCTAGACACTCTCCCACTACGACGAGGCTCCATATGTATAGGCTCTTGAGGCTGTGCCGTTTCTTGTTCCACAATCGGGTCAGAAGAAGTTACTTCCGAAGATAACTTCTCCTCCAGTTCTAACCTAGTTGAACTTTTCGTGGAAGTACTTTGATCATCCTCTATGTATCTAGCATTGGCACTAACTAGTACTTTTGCTCCTTAGGATGATAAAAGTAACCATCTTTTGTCCCTTTTGGATACCCAACAACATAGCATAATTCTGACATTGGTTCCAACTTGTCTCTTTTGACTAGTACATAAGCTGGACAACTCCATATCCTGAGATGATTCATACTTAGCTTATGCCCAGTCCAAATCTCATAGGGAGTCCTAGGTACTGACTTGGAAGGCACCAAGTTCAGAAAGTATGCCGTTGTTTCCAGGGTGTATTCCCAAAAAGACACTGGAAGAGTAGCATGAGATATCATGCTTCGGGCCATTTCTATCAATATCCTGTTCCTTCTCTCAGCTACTCCATTCTGCTGGGGCGTCCCCGGCACAGAGAGCTAGGATACTATCCCATGATGTACCATGTAGTCCTTGAATTCACCAAGGAGGTACTCTCCACCACGAACCAATCGTAAGGTTTTGATTAATTTACCTGTCCGACACTTCACTTCAGCCTTAAACTCTTTGAACTTGTCAAAAGAGTCAGACTTGTGTCTTATCAGGTAAACGTATCCAAACATTGTACAATCATTTGTGAAAGTGATGAAGTACTCAAAACCCCCTTTAGCTGGTATAGACAAGGGACTACACATATCAGTGTGAACAAGACACAATACCTCATTAGCTCTATCCGCCTTAAGGGTAAATGACCTTTTGGTCATCTTTCCCATTAGCCAGGACTCATACTGATGCCAATTTTCCAATCTCAATGAGTCCAAAGGCCCATCATGGATCAACTTCTGAATCCTGATTGAGTTGATATGCCCTAACCTTAGATGCCAAAGATAAGAGTCATTGACATTGGTTTTTCTCTTCTTAGTTAAAGGTTTAGATTGGGCGTTATTCAATTGATTGTTAATAGGGTTTACGAAAAATAAATTTCCATACATGTGCCCAATACATAAAATTTCTCCATCTCTACCGATAGAAATACCAGAATGGAAAGATACAAAATATCCTAGATTTATTAGTTTCGCAACCGAAATCAAATTCTATCTAAATCCAGGTACATATAAAATATCTTTCAAAACAACTATTCTATTACAATAAAATACAAGATCCATCTCTCCCATTGCAAGGGCCCAAATTTGTGCTCCACTTCCCACATATAGTCCATATTTGCCCTTATGGAGTCTTCTAATCTTTCTAAACCCCTGCAAGGAGATACATATATGATCAGTGGCTCCTGAATTAACAATCCAAGTGGAAGTTGATCCAACCATTGATATAGACTCTAGATAGAAAATATTACCTGTGGGTTTTTTCTTGGTTTGAAGATTTAGACACTCCTTTTTCCAGTGTCCCTTCAATCCACACTTGAAGCACTTGCCCTTGGGTTTGTCTTTTGGCTGGGTCTTGGGCTGGCCCACTGCGTTCCCCTTCTTCTTCTTGAACTTTTTAGGCTTGGGCCCAGTTCTAGAAGATGAAGCCTTGGCAATCATAGTCTTAGATTATGGCTTCATGACCTTCTCCGCCATCTGGAGCTCTTTCATCAACTCAGTCAAACCCATGTTCAACTTGTTCATGTTATAGTTCAACTTGAATTGAGTAAAGGAATCCGGTAGAGATTTGAGAACCATGTCCACTTGGCTCTCGGAGGTCAATGACAGCTCCTAAGATTTCTGCCTCATCGAAAGCAGCAATCATTTTGAGCATATACTCTCTGACTGATACTCCCTCAGCCATCTTAGTGTTAATGATAGTTCGAAGAGCCTTCTACCTTGCGGGCCGACTCTTATCCACGAACATCGTGGCTAATTATTGGGTTATGTCATACGTAGTGGTCATGTGTTCATGTTTGGATTGGAGCACATTAGACATAGAGGTCAACAATTAACAATGAGCCATCTCGTCGGCCTTCTTCTATACCTTCTCAGCCTCACGCTCCTCGATGGTCCCCGATTACAGGGTAGGTTTTGTACAGGACATACTTATACTCCTTGATTGTGAGTATTATGTCCAGGTTCCTTTTCTAGTCCATATAGTTTGGTCCTGTTAGCTTATTCTTTCGGAGAATAACGGCCAATGGACTAAAAGAACCTCTTATCATTTCTGAAAAATCGAAAAATAAAAGAAAAAGATTCAGTTTATGAAAACAAAACAAATATGTACACTTTATCCTTATTATCAAAACTGATAATAATCAATTTGGCTCTGAGGAAAACTGACATAGCTTCTTAGGAAGATTAATAGTTTCCTAGGCTAAGTGTGTTAATCACCACAAATTAATTTCCCTTTTAGGTAATGATCTAGAAGATAACTCCATCGAGGGGATGGCCATTTCCTCTCATTTCCTATGGACATGCCTTGTACTATGACCTCCAACGAGGGGCTGGCCGATCATAGTACGTGGCTGGTTATCAATTACATCCTTCCATTAGATCTAAATCTTTGTGGTATCCCCATCCTATACGGGTTCACTCCCAGGGTGACGTGAGGGGACCCATGATCTCTAATGAGGATCATGATGGAAGCCATGGGGCTGTTGGAACCCCTCTCCCACATAGTCTTTTTAAAATCAAGGTTTCTGAAAAATATCCTTTTGAAATTTTCATTAAGTTTTTCCTTAACTAAAAAATAAAATATCTAAATCCATTAAAATCTCTATGCCAAGGTTTATATCCTTTGAGAGATTTCTCCATAGACTAATTTTTTTTAGTTAAAAACTTAATGATTTCAAAAACTTTCCATTTAAAACTATCTACAGACCTTGGTCTCAAGTTTATTTGACCAAACAATTTTTCTAGTACAAAATAAAATAAAATGGCTTTCTATTTTAATTTTCAAAAATATCTAAATCCAATATATTTTCTATGTCAATGATTAAATCCTTTGAGAAAATATCTAAGGATTAATTTTTGTACAAATTAAAATAACCATTTAATTTTTATACAAAAGTGTTTTCTTGTCAAAAGTGTTCCCAAAGACTTTGGTCTTTGAGAAAATGCGCACATATGTACACAAAAAAATAGCATGCTAGAAAACAGTAAACGTTTTCATGCATTTCTATTTTTAAACCTAAGTACCCAGATAATAAAATTAAACACATTAATTAATTAATTAATTAATGGTCTTGTTTAATCCTAAAATCCATTACTAATATTTTTCATGCAAAAATATTCCTTGAATATTGACTATTGCAAAATATTAACTTTGCTTGGTATGGACCCCAAAACCAAAAGAAATTGCAAGAAAAAGTACAAGGAAAAATTAAAAAAAATTTCCTTGGTCTACTACACCCGCCACACTGGATCATGCACCCATATGCACTGTGGTCCACTGCATCCGCAGCATAGAACCAGGACCCTCCAGAAACCAGCGCACGGACCAGCCTTCTAGAGCTAAGCCAGTGCCAGTTCCAGCACTCCAAGCCGGTGCTAGTTCCGTTCTGGATGCCGGATCTTGTAGCTTTTTTCTGCGAATTTTCTCTACGAAATTTTCCTATTTTTTTGCATAGCTTCTGGTATCCATGGCTCTCCGATTCCAATCTTAATGCAATGAAATCAACCAAAACCAACAACCGCCTATACCTATAAACATTGGGCTTACATGATTTACTAAGAAAAACAGTAAATTACAATCTCCTATACCTCCACTCGCGAGGTTTAACAGAGAATCTATCCATACCATAAACAGCGAAGGATCACAATTTTAATCACACATATGTGTCCAGTTTTATTAATCTAGATGCATGCTCCCCATATTTTCACAAAACCTTCATGCTCTAATACCAATTCAAGACTTGGAAAATGGGAAACACGGAGCACGCAGCGAAAGCGAACATAAAAAAAAACTGAAAAAAACAAGAACAGGGAATCCAAGACTGGGCGGTGCCGTCTCCAGCTGCCCTAGCCGGCGCCGGTTGCACCTTGTCCCAATCCCGAGGTTTTAAAATTTTTACCTCTCCTTCTGGTTCTCAAAGGTGGTTGGTCCGAAACGTGCGCAATCGGGATAGGTGTGCTGGTGGAAGCCTCTGGTGCGATTTTTGCAAGCCTTCTATTCCGCCTTTACATGTATGTGAACGCCGAACTCTCGGTCTTCCAGTATATAGCCTGCTTAACTGCCGTTTGGTGAACAACTAACAGGCTAGAGAATTTTTCTAGAGAGAGAGAGAGAGAGAGACGCTTGGCTATTCCACAAAGAAGAAGCCGTCTCTCTTGCGTGTCTAATTTTCAACAACGTTGTTTTTAATTCTCCTGTTTAACCTAAATAAAAAACCCTAGGTTAAACTGGATTGAGCCATTGAACTCTTGGTTTAACCTATTGGGCTTAATTAATTATTCTAGTTAGACCCAACTCAGTGGCCCAACAAATAATTAATTTTCCAGCCCAAATAAACCAATCCAATTAAAATAAGCCTAAATCAGTTTAGTCCCAGGTTAATCCCTAATTATTCAAACTGGGCCAAAGCCCTGAATAATTAATTAAACCACCAAACTAATTTAATTAATTCTCTCTCTCCATAGACCTTTATTTTATTTTAGCTAAATAATTAAATCAGGCTACTTAAATAAATTTAATTTAATTTAATTCCTTAGCCCGTATTTAATTAGGACTCACGGTTTATACTGGGGACCAAAAGACACGCCGTCTTGGCTACTAAAATGACCAACATACCCTTGTTATATAAATAGTTGTATTTTGCATTTTAAATATTTCTTAATATCACCATAAGAAAATATTGACCCCAGGGACAGTGCTGCGTTAGCAAAGTCTCTGACTTACAGGTATAATGACTAAAATACCCCTCTATACATCGCCATACATTCAGAGAGGAAGAAGTGTACTAACACCTCTCCAAATGACATCTACCATCCTTAGGCCTCTAGTCTAATGATCCACGACTTCCTGGATTATTTTCGCTTTCCAAGGTAGCTACCCTAAAGCAAACATCCAAGTCATATTTCCCAGGGCCCTGGACATTTTAGATCATTCGGACAACCACAAGGGGTGATATTGTATAGAAACTATCTTGTATAAGTTTGTCTTAACTAACTAGTTATACATATCCAACATGTAAGTATATTAGCCCTACGATAGAACCTCAACTATAGCATATCAAAGTATATGCTTCCAGCTTCGTCAGACCACCAATTCATACTCAAGTTGTAGAGTACTAGTCTACGCTGTAGCAGTAGTAGTCTAGGTTTCTACTATATAGTACTTTCAGAAACCACTACTACAGGTCCTGTGCTGTGTATTCGAAATACGCTTATGCCATGAAGTGAGTGGACTACTCACTGGCTAAAGGTAAGCCATTCCCCATTTAGAAGTCACAACATAATAACCTAGACATGATGAGATTCTCATTCTCATCAATTGATGAAGAACGAATGTTTATGTGTTAAGTAACCCGTGATCCATACCTTACTGTGAAAGACCTCCATTCATATGGACCACTTACTTAAACACAATGGGTCTTTTCCAAACATAATTGTGTACAAATAAAATTGTAAATTCACAAATAATTTTTAAAAATAAATTCTTTTATTAAAACATCCGATTTTTACATTAGAAATTTAGTCTAAGAGGGCATATTTCCCAACATGTATTACCAGTTTTCTCCCAAGTGGGATAATCAACGTTGAGTACTCAATAAGGATAAACTACTAGGACTAGTCTTTGAAGGGTTAGCGTAAGTTTCTTAGTAGGTGGCTACCTCTGAAGGGTGACTCCTTCTCGGATAGGATGCCAATCCAGTAGGTCATGCCGGTCCGAGCTAGCAAGTTTCAGTCATATGGACTGTGTGTTTCCAGAGTGGACAACTGGTATGTTTGGGTGTGGAGAATGAGGAGTATCTCACCCGGTAGGCCGTACACCTGCCTTTTGTTAGTTTGCAAAGAGTGTGGCATTCTGACCGTTATATGATCATGGGGCCTAACGTGTGGTAACCCATGGCTACCCATTTGAGTGGTTGTATTTATTGTGCACATGTATGGTTTGAAAAGCAAAATGCTACTCTTTATTTTAACATTATTTCATGCTTGCCAGTACTTTCTCCTATGCAATTTTTACAACTTGCATACATGAACTGTTTTACCTGAAACACTCAAAGCATACACGAGCTTTCTGAGATTTTTATCTCATCACATTTTATGCCATGTTTTCAGGTCGATTCTGCTGTGGAGATGAGTAGCTAGATTTGTTGCCTGCTTTGAAGACTTTATGTTATTTATTTTATGTGTTATTTTGAGAGATAATAGTAATCAATTTATTTTGGACTTGTACCTATATTTTTGGATTGTAATAAGATCAATTTTAAAGTACTGCTTTTATTTCCTTTTGTGTGACCTAGTTATAAAGACCCTTTGTCCTTTGGACGGGGCGACATCCCCGGCCTTATTAGGCCTAGGTAGTGGGGTGTTATAATAAGAACTCTCAGAGTGAAAGGTAAAAGTAGGAGAAGGAAAGATTAGTTTCTGAAGGTGGAATCTGGGCTAAGGCAAGAGATTGGAGAGGTGCAGCAAGGTAACCAAGACTTTCAAACTTTTAAAGCAAAGGAAATCAAAAGATGAAATAAGGACTTTCGGATTGATGAAGATGGATTGTTGTATTTTCGAGAACGGATATGTGTATTGGATGACCCAGTATTGAAGAGAAAGATAATGGGTGAGGCTCACAAGAGCAAGTATACTATTTATCCTGGAGAAGTGAAGATGTACCAAAATTTGAAGAAAGCTAACTGGTGGCTGGGGATGAAAAGGGATGTAGCGCAATACGTCTCTACTTATTTGACTTGTCAGCAAGTGAAGGCAGAACACAAGAAGGCAGTAGGATTATTGCAATAGTTATCTATTCCCAAGTGGAAATGGCAGGAGGTGACGATGGATTTTGTTACCGGACTACCGATATCGAAAATTTTAAAGGATGCTGTTTGGGTTGTGGTTGACAGGTTGACCAAGACTGCTTATTTTATTTCAATAAATGTTAAGGATTCTATGGAGAAGTTGGCTAAGACATACATTCGGAAAATGGTCAGATTGCATGGTGTACCATTGGGTATTGCATCCGACCGAGATCCTATGTTCACATCATGATTTTAGACTAGGTTTTAAGAGTTAATGGGGACGACTCTAAAGCTCAACACTTCTGCTCATCCGTAGACTGATGGACAGTTTGAGAGAGTCATCCAGATATTGGAGGACATGCTTAGGGCTTGTGTATTGGATTTTGGAGATAAGTGGATAGATTGTATACCCTATGCTGAGTTAGCATACGACAACAGTCACCAAGCGTCGATTGGGATAACATCTTATGAAGCGTTATATGGACGGAAATGTTAAGTGCCATTATACTGGGGTTAGACTGAGGATGGGAAAATCAGCAAGACTGGGGAGGTAAACCTTAAGGAGATGGCAAGCAAAGTAAAGATGATAATGGAGAGACTGAAAGCAGTGCAAAGCCGATAGAAGAGTTATGCGGATAATAGAAGAAGAGAATTGGAGTTTCAAATGGGGGATTAGACTTTTCTGAAGATAACACCTAGTAGGGGGATTCTGAAACATCCCAAAGGCGAAAAGTTAAGTCCTAGATATTTAGGACCATTTCTAGTGATTGAGAAGATTGGACCTGTAGCATATCGATTGGAGTTGCCGGAAGGGTTGGCAGGAATTCACAATGTGTTCCATGAATCTCAGTTGAAGAAATACAACCCTAATCCGAAGTATGTATTGAATAAGGAGCCATTGATTCTACAGCCTGATCTGAGCTATGTGGAGAAACCGATTAAGGTTTTGGATCAGAGTGTTAAGGTGTTGAGGAGTAAACAGATACCCATGGTGAAGATTTTGTGGGATCATTATGGTACTCAGGATGCTGCATGGGAAACCAAAGAGTGGGTGAAGAAGAAATACCTGAACTTGCTCTAAAGGTATAGCGCTCTGAATTTTGGGACGAAATTCTCTTAAGGGGAAGAGAATGTAATACCCATTTAAACCCACCTTAATAATATGGAAAAAGTCATGCATGGCAAAACATTTTATATGGCATTCGATAACTTGAACCATTTTCATGTGTATATATAATCTATGAGTTTGTTAGTTTATGAATTTATTTACTTTGATATAATTGTGTTGGTTGAGCTTTTGTTTTATTATTAAAAAGGAATTTGTTGGAAAAATATTTAAACAAGAGTGGTTTTAGCCTAGTAGTTAAGGCTTGGTGTTTGTTTCTTAGTGGACTTGAGCTTTTATGTTATTGAGTAGAATTTATTAAAATGGAGTAAGTGAGTGGGAGTTAAGGGATTTGTTGAAGGAATATTTAAACAAGAGTTGTTGTGGTTTAGTGGTTAAAGCTAGAGTTGTTGTGGTTTAGTGATTGAAGCTAGAGTTGTTGTGCATTAGTGGTTGAAACAAGAGTTGTTGTGGTGTAGTAGTTGAAGCTAGAGTTGTTGTAGTTTAGTGGTTGAAATAGGAGTTGTTGTGGTTTAGTGGTTGAAACAAGAGTTGTTGTGGTGTAGTGATTGATGCTAGAGTTGTGGTTTAGTAGTTGAAGCTTGGTGTTTAATACTTGGTGACTTGAGATCAAATCCCAACTCTTGCAAACCTTTTCATTCTTATTTCTCAAAGTTCTTCTAAGCTAAATAAAAACCAGTCACACACACACACACACACACACTCAAGAAAATTCTAGCAGCCTTGTCCTCCAATTTTCTCTTGTTTTAGCTAAAACAACAACACCAAAAATCCATCATCCATCTTTTCCAATTTTCGGCCAACATAAGAACCAAAAGGCAGCTTCTTTTCTCATCTTTTCCTCCCTTATTTTGGCCATAATAACAATTAGAAAATAGCCACAAAAAACCAACCTTGCTGGAATTCGGCTACAGTAAAAGAGACAAAAGCTGTAATCTTTTCCTTTTTTTGATCAAGAGTCTAAAATGAGAACAACCTCTCTCAAATCCTAAAACACCTTAACCTAACCTATTCCTTTCATCAAACCAGCCTTAATCAAACCCTAAACACCCTCTACTGCTCAAGAATTCCAGCCATCACTTTCGTCCTTAGCAACCTCCGAGCATCTCCAAGCTTGAAATCTAAACTTAAGGTGAGTAACCCTTCAAACCCTTTCAACTTTTATTCACATAATCTTCTTCTTTTCTTCTCAATCTCGATCATCAAGGGGCTGATCCTTGTCCCCTTTTATTGGAGATTTTCGACCAGAAGGCTACGAGCATCACAATCAACCTTTCTTCCTTAAGTGAACCCAAGCAACCACCAAAGGCGCCACTTTTGCTCTTCGTGTGTGTCGTCAAGAGGTATTCTTGGTCTTGATCCATTTTTGCTTAAATAAGGTTGCTTTTATGATGGTGTTGTCATGCATGGAGGTTAGATGGAAGCATGAATAGACTATATTGATGAGTTTGTGGGTTCAATGGAATGAACTTAGCATGTATGTCATTGTATTAGAGGTTTTTGTATCGATGATGAGATTCAATTATATGCATGCCATGATAAGATGCATAATCATGGGAAGCTATAGTAATGAGCTAACTATCTAGATGCCATTGATGATATGATCATAAGGATTCATGATTCATGAAAGGATGAATGGATTCATAACGGGTTTCTTATTATAGAAACATTGATTCTAGATAAGGGAGAAAAGTGAAAAAGAGATCAAGCGTTACCTTAGTTGATTATTAAGAATATTCAAGTAAGTTCCTGTATAACCGTTTTACTAAATATTATATGTTTGCAAGTATTTTTGTATAATGATATTTGAAATGGTGTCAATTTGATGATTTACATGATGATTGGAACGTTGGTTGAATATGATGAATTGTACTGTGGTATTTTGATACTTAGTTTGAAAACATGGTCATTTTATTCTCTAAATGAGTTCGTCAAATCTCAACTTTTAAACCACAAATAATTTCTTTTCTTTATTACAACTTATTGTGAAAAATCACGTTTTACAAAGACAAGTAATCAACGATTGTGAAACCAAGGGAAATGATTTTGCCCCTAAATGGGGAGTATTGAGTATTTAGTGGGGATAGGTTAGTGGTGCTAGTCTTGAAGAGCTAGAGTGAATCTTTTGGTAGGAGGCCATCTCCAAAAGATGAACTCAACTTGGAGAGACGACAATACTACTTACTCAGGCCGGACTGAGCTACTATATAGGTTCATGTAGACTTTATTTATCTGGGCTGGATAATCGGTGTGTTGGGTGTAGAGATGGAGGAGTATCTCACCCTAGTGGGAGGATCCCTTACTACACATTGTTAAAAGGTTATATCGGAATGCTATTATGGTGGAAACCATGTTATGGATTGTGATACTATTGTTCGAATAATTGGTAATCCCTACATAATGAACTTATGATTATAATGAGATGATGATTTATTAAGAACTGCTTTGGATATAATGAGCGATGCTCCTTTATAATTATGATGAGATGATGATTTATTGAGAACTGCTTTGGATATGATGGGCAATGCTCATTTGAATAATTATTTATTGATGAAAAGTCTTGCAAACATGATTTTTTGATATTGATAAACTTACATGCATGAAATATTTATATATGACATTCGCACACACTAGACATACTGAGATGTCAATCTTACACTATTTTACATCATATTTTCAGGGAAGTGCTTTTATTGAGAAGGTTGAAGAGATAAGAGACGACCTTCAGTTTATTTATTTCTACTTTGTATCTCTTTTGAGAGATGATTGTTAGTTTTAGATTCTCAAACTTGTATATGTTTTAACTTTGGTTGTTATTGGATAATTTTATTTTGTCATTGTCGTTCATTTTGTACCTTGTTATAAGGACCCCTGGTCCTTTTGACAGAGCGACATCCCGCTTATTTGGATATGTAGGAAGCGGAGTGTTACAAGTATAATGGACAGTTCTGTTATAAGCAAACTCGATATGTGGAACACATTCTTCCCAGTCCTTCAAGTTCCTCTTGATGATTGTCCGTAATAGTTGCGTGTGAGTCTGATTGACAACCTCTACTTGTCCATCCATTTGTGGGTGATAAGCTATAGAAAAAAATAAATTAATTCCAAAATTTGCCCACAATATTCTTAAAAAATGACTTGAAAATTTAGTATCACTGTCTGATACTATGTTCCGTCGTAACCCATGCAATCTTACCACTTTCTTAAAGAATAAACCTACAATGTGAGTAGCATCATTAGTTTTTACACAAGGAATAAAATGAGTTATCTTAGAAAATCGATCAACAATGACAAAGATGGAATCCTTTCCTCCCTTGCTCTATGGCAATTCTAATATGAAATCCATTGAAATATCTAACCAAGGTGCATTAGGAACTGGTAAAGGAATATATAAACCCTAGGGTAGTGTTTTAGATTTGGCTCTTCTACATGTTATGCATGAATTACAATGCTTCTCTACATCTCTCTTTATTTATTGCCAATAAAAATGCTCTTGCAAAATACTTAATGTTTTTGAATTCTCAAAATGTCCCATTAAACCTCCTCCATGATCTTCCTTCACTAACAATTCTCTCAATGATCCTTTTGGTATGCAAAGTCTACCTTCTTTAAACAAAAACCCATCATGCCTATAAAAGTTTTGGAAAACACATTTTTCACAAGCATGATAAATCTTTCCCAATTCTTCACCATTTGCATATAAATCCTTAATAAGCTCAAAACCAAGTAATTTTGCATCTAAGGAATTTAAAATCACATACTTGCGAGATAATGCATCGGCTACTACATTATCCTTACCTTTCTTGTATTTGATCACGAATGGAAATGTACCAATGAACTCCATCCATTTGGCATGCTTTTTGTTCAACTTTTGTTGGCCTTTAAGATGCTTTAATATTTCATGATCAGTATCAATGATAAATTCCCTAAGTAGCAAATAATGCTGCCAATGGTGTAAGATCCTTATTGATGCATACAATTCCTTGTCATAAGTGGAATAATTGAAGGATGCTCCCGATAGCTTCTTACTAAAAAAATGCAATAGGTTTTTTATCTTGAGTCAACACAATACCTATTCCTATTCCACTAGTCCACTTCAAAAGCTTTTTCAAAATTAGGCAAGGACAACACAATGGGGCTTCACTCAATTTTGATTTCAAAGCAATAAAAGCCTTTTCTTGTTACTCTCCCCACCTAAACCCCACATTCTTTTTAATAGCTTCAGTCAATGAGGTAGCTATTGTGCTGAAATTTCTAATGAAACGCCTATAAAAATTGGCTAACCCATGACAACTCCTTACCTCAGTCACAGAAGTAGGTGTTGGCCAATCCTGAATTGTCTTGACCTTTTCTTCATCAACTTCAATACCCTTTGAACTCACAACACATCCAAAAAAAGTTATCTTTTCCAAACAGAATGAACATTTGTCAAAGTTCGAATATAACCTTTCTCTTCTAAGTGCTATAAGCACACACTTAAGATGATGCAAGTGATCTTCATAAGTTTTGCTATAAATCAAAATATCATCAAAATACACCACAACAAATTTTTCAATATATTCTCGCAACACATAATTCATCAACCTTATGAAAGTACTAGCTGCATTTGATAACCCAAATGGTATCACAAGCCACTCATATAAACCATATTTGGTCTTAAATACAGTTTTCCATTTATCACATTCCCTAATCCTAATTTGATGATATTCAGATTTCAAATCAATTTTTGAAAATACACACGATTCATGCAATTCATCTAATAAATCATCAAGCCTAGGAATAGGGTAACGATATTTTACCATTATGTTGTTAATGGCGCTACAATCAATGCACATTCTCCATGATCCGTCTTTCTTAGGCACCAACAACACTGGAACTGCGCTTGGACTCAAACTCTCTCGAACATAGCATTTCTTGAGAAACTCCTCAACTTGCTTTTGTAACTCCTTAGTTTTTTCAGGGTGGCATCTAAACGTTGGTTGGTTTGGAATGACAGCCCCCGAGATGAAATCAATTTGATGCTCTATTCCTTGGACGGGTAGCAATCCTTCTGGTAGTTTTTTTGGAAATACATCCTGGAATTCTTCAACAAAATCTGCAATTTCACAAGGTAAAAAAGAGTAGTTTTATTAGTAGTTACATAAATGCCTCTACAAATTAAGAGATACATTGGTTCCTTAGTTTTAATCGCTTCTACCACCTCTTTCTCACTTGCAAAGAAATTTACTCGTTTCTTATCTCTTCTCTCATGTTTTCCCTCTCTTTTTTCATTTTCTTCTTTCTTAGTGTTCTCTCTCTCGATTTTTTTCTTATTTTCTTGAGCATTCTTCTTCTTTTTCTTCTCATTTTCTCTTATGATCTTTTGATCTTTGCTAATTTCACTTGGAGAAATAGGCAATAGAATGAATTTCTTTCTTTTCTTATACACAGTGTAGGTGTTTTTCTTCCCGTTATACTTTACATCCCTATCATATTGCCATGGTCTCCCTAAAAGTAGGTGGCCTTCCTGCATAGGAACAACATCACATAAGATCTCATCCTTATACTTCCCCATGTCAATTGCAATCAAAGATTATTTATTAACCTTAAATTCGCTACTTTTTTTAGCCATTGCAATTGTAGGGTTGCAGATACTTCCTTGTTTCCAGGCCTATCTCTTCCACCGCACTAGCGCTTATAACATTTGTGCAACTCCCACTATCCATGATTACGCTGCAAGGTACTTGGTTGATCAAGCATCTTGTATAAAAGATATTCTCCCTCTATTGATGATGCTCATCCTCCTTCGCTTATGTGCTCAACGTTCTCCTAGCTACACCAAGTAACGCACACACTTGCCCTACTTCACCTTCTTCACTCAAGATTTCTTCTTCCTTTTTAATTTCTTCCAATTTCTCATATTCTTCTTCCTCGAATGAAATCTCATCATAGGCATTTATGTACATCACTCTCTTACTTGGACATTCATGCGCCGTGTGTCCATATCCCAAACAACGAAAACATTTGATATCTCGGCTTCTTGGTTTCTCAATAGCCTTTCCTTTATCTGTACTCCCTTCTTCCCTTGGTTTATTAAACTCTCTAGGCGGTGGCTTTGGGACTCCTTCCTTCTTAGGTGTCACCTTAGGGAATTCCTTAGGAGATGAAGTTGGTTGGTTTGCTTTCCTCTCAAATGGCCTTTTCCTCAATTATTTTTCTACCTTCATAGCCATGTGCACTATTTCTTCCAAGATTTCATATGAATGCAACTCAACTACATTAGC
Source organism: Voacanga thouarsii (assembly GCA_026120185.1). Taxonomy (NCBI): domain Eukaryota; kingdom Viridiplantae; phylum Streptophyta; class Magnoliopsida; order Gentianales; family Apocynaceae; genus Voacanga; species Voacanga thouarsii. The sequence goes on from JANUWF010001502.1 coordinate 47,091, forward strand.
TATCTCTCAGTTCAATCCCCTTAGAAATCTTGCTTTAGTGGCACGTGGATCTTCATTAATAACCACCTTCATCATGAGCACTTTAAGTTCTTTGTGAAAATTTTCAACATTTCTATTCCCCTGTCTTAGCACTTGAAGCATTTAATATAGCTCGTTGTAGTAGTGGTGTGGTACAAACCTCGCCCTTATGAGATTTTTCATCAATTCCTATGTACCAACGACATTTTCTCCTATTCTCATTCTATTAGCCAAAACCTGCTCCCACCATATCAATGCATAGTTTGAAAATCTCAATACTGCCAATTTAACCTTATTTCTCTCACTATAATCTTGGCAATCAAATATAAATTTCATTTTCCGTCCCTATTCAAAATATGCCTTGGGATAACTTTTTCTTGAGAATTATGGTACCTTTATTTTGATATTTTTCAATTCCCGCTTTCCCTCATTTTCATCTCTCCTCTTATCCCTCATCACATTACCCCGATTTTATTCTCCATAATCTTCCTCCGGGTATCCTTCTTCCCACTCAAATTCTCTCTCAATATTTCTTTCAACTTCCTTCCTAGGATTCTCTCCAAATCTCACTTGGCCTCTTCTTCTACCTCCTCCTAACCTGTTTCTCCCTCCTCTCATAGGAACTGGTTGATATCTACCAATTGAATATTCATCCTATTCTTCTCCTGGTTAGGTATTCACGGGCGGCGTGTTGTAGGTATCCAGTTGCTCTTGCCCCCTCTTTTGACCGACAGTAGATGTTTGGCCTTGTTGAGCTCGGAGTTCGGTCATCTCCCTCTAAATGCCCTCCATACTCCTTTGCAATGAAACGAGGGTCTCACGAAGATCTCTCGATCCTCTTGTTGTCTACTTGCTCCACCAAGATTTAGCCTAATCGTTTCCTCTCCTTGAGTTATTGTTGGCATGTTAGACGGATGTTCCTGCAAAAAGAGTTAAGAGAACAAAAATAGAAATTGGTTTTCGCACTCACTCCCTAAGTGTTTACACTCTACTCTCATGTTTGCACTCCTTGGCTTTTCAATAAGAATCTTTCTCTCTTGCCTTTTTCGTTCACTCTATGGCTCACTTGTTCAACTAATTTCCTCCCTAACTTCAAAGGGTTTAGTTCACCTTGGTTTATTTTCTCTTGGGATACTTTACTCTTAGGATACTTCACTCTATGTTTGCACTCCTTGGCTTTTCAATAAGAATCTTTCTCTCTTGCCTTTTTCGTTCACTCTATGGCTCACTTGTTCAACCAATTTCCTCCCTAACTTCAAAGGGTTTAGTTCACCTTGGTTTATTTTCTCTTAGGATACTTCACTACACAAGGGTCTTAGGATGACAATTCTAGTGAACACTTAAAGGTCAAGAAACAAGTAGAGTACAAGGTGTTCACAACACACAACAAACAAAAAGAAAATTTGAAGAATATAATGAAACGGTTATAGGAATAACACTATTGTTCAATCCACATTCTTTCTTTGAGACATTTAATCAAACACATGGTGTTCATAGAGTAAATGAGCATTGAGACTTTTTATCAAACACCTTATGTGCAAGATTTTTCTATAAAACTTGACAAGCAAATTTCTTCCCAAATAAGCCCAATATAATCACAACAATTAAAATTAATGTATTCCCAAAGATTTTTCTTCAACAAATCATTCTCATTTCTTTTTTTTTTTTTAATGCAAGAATTCTCATGATCAAACAACACTCTAGATTTGATAGATCTAAGCTAAAATAGAGATCTAAACTTATCCTTGCTCTGATACCAAATTTTGATATGAGCTTGAGGGAGGAAGTCCTTCAAGATCTAAAAGTGACTTTTGTTTGGACTTGAACAAAGTAGATGGATTTCAGGACAAGCATAACAAATAAGTAAAGAACATAATGAGATTAAGAAAAGAGACAAAGTAGCACTTTTTTCCACAAACAAAGAGCCCTAAAAAATCTAGCTTTTAGAACCCCAAATTTTGTAAATAAGGTCTACTACAACAACACCTTAGAATCCTTGACTTAGCAAGAAATCAAGAACTAAAAGGACAGAAAATTGTGGGCATTCAAACAAGAAACAACAAGAACCCTAAATAACATACAAGAAGAACCCTTGTTGAGTTATCCATTGAGTTTAAAAACACTTATTCAAGGGAGGACTAAGCCCTTAGGTTGGTCTTAGATTGAAGTTGAGTAAGAAATTTCTCCATTGCTTCAAGCCTTCAAGTTAGATGCTTCATTCATGTTAGAAAGATGGAATATGTTCTTGTTCTTATAATACTAAAGCCTATATAATGGTGTTCTTTTTTTGAACTAAAATACTTTTTAAATAATATAAAATGATCCCAAAAATAGTTGAAAAAATATCAGGGGTTTGGATCCAGAGTGAGGCCGGTGCCAAGTAGGTCTCCTAGGGCCGGCATCGGGTTCATTCTAGAGGAACAATACCTTTCACAAAAAAGTCAAATCAAAATGAGGCTTCATCTAGTACATAGCCGGCGCCGGGTAGGGCTAGTTGGGTCGACATTAGGTTCGTTCGGCTGGAACAGTGCGGCTTAAAAAAAAAATTGAATCTTTTCTAGTACTCAGCTGGCGTCTGGTCGGGCTAGTAGAGCCGGCACCGGGTCCATTCTGGGCGACGTTTCTATGCAAATGCTTCTGGTTGACATCCTTTGTTCACTAGTAGCATGGTCCGTTCTTGATCCTCTTCTGGTAACATCCATATGCTATTCCACTTTCTGCGCAAACTGCTTCTAGTTGACGTCCTTTGTTGACCAGCAGCATAGTCTGTTTTCAATTCTCTTCCGGAAATGTTCATATGCTATCCCACTTGAAATAAGCTTGTAGATATGCCTGAAGATTGTGTTGGAATTGTTTGAATCGGGTTCTCGTCAACGGACTGGGCAAACTCGGCTTTGTTTCAATTTTGTCATCTCCCATTTCTTAAGCTCGATCCTCGTGGTCGGATTGATTTCTATCAAATATACTCAATAAGACTAAGAAAATAGGTCATAATCTGCCATATAAAGGTAAAAATAAAGCAGACTTTAACAATAATGATATAGAGAATAGATGAGGTTTCTACAAGAAGAAGAGGCATAAGTAGCAAGATTGCATGAAACACAAGATGTACGTTCAAAAGAGAGGTAATTTCCTTTCATTTATATGTTATGAGACCAATTTTATTGATGTTCCTTTAGATGCTTAGTGGTTAGATTCTAGTGCCACTATTAACATATCAAATAATATGTATGGATTCTTTTCAATTTCCTAACAATGACAAAGGAAAAGATAGTAATAACAGGGAACCAAAAATAGTCAAAAGTTAAAGTTATTGGCACTTATCAATTGATCCTTAAATCTGACTTTCCTTTAGATCTTATTAACACCTTTTATGTACCTTTTATTTTCCAAAAATTTGTTTCTTTGTCTTGCTTAGATGTGGTGGTTATATTTTTCATTTTGAAAATAAATCCCTTACTATTTTCAATGAAAATAATATGACTAGTAGTGGGTTTTTATCCAATGGATTGCATAAACTAAATATTGATTCTTCTTTCTCTCAATTTCTTATTATGCTGTATGTGAAAAATAGTGTTAGTAATATGCGTAGTCATAATAATAAAATTTCATCTATGTTTTGACACAAATGTTTAGGTCATATTTCAAAAGATCGACTTAAATGACTTGCAAATGATGAAATCTTAAAATGATAAAGTCTTACAAACTCTTGAGTTTATAAATTTTGGTACTTGTATATATTGCATTAAGGGCAAGCCAACAAAAATACAAATAAAATTGCCACCAAAAGTTTTGAACTACTTTAGATAATTCATACTGATATTTGTGGATCGCCTTCCTTTTGGATAAGTGGAGAAAAATATTTTATTACCTTTATTGCTGACTTCTCACGGTATAGATACATATATCTGGTTAAGAAAAAATTTGATGCTTTAATTGATATAAGCGCAGAAGCCCTTCTTAGAAATCAATGATCGACAAACAAGAATTGGTCACCTAATTCTCTACCAAATGCTAACAAACGAAGAACCCTAGGTTTACACAACTAAGACCCAAATTTTAGTAAGATTGGCCAACTACTTTAATACCCAAATACCCTTGATTCTATAAGAAATTCAAGAACAAGTGGGATGGAGAGAAGTAGACACACATCAAGGAATCCTAACAATAATAGTAGGTAAAATACCCAATATCCAAGTTAGAGAAATAAATCAGATTAATCCAAAGATTTAGAGCCTTTAAATAAAGATGGGCCTAATCCCTTTAGTAGGTCTTGATTGATTTGGGACAACTAAATGAATCACCCACACAACAACTCTCTCAAGAGTTCTTGAATTATCAATATCTATTCTCAAAGTTGTGTTTACAATGAAATAAAAGGGGTATGTATAGAGCCTCAAACCTAAGCTATTTAAGGTTACAAACATTGGCTAAAATAAACCTTAAAATAAGTTAATTTGGTCTTAAAAGGACTTACATTTTGTAGATAAAATAAGAGTAGCCAAAATAAACTTGAAACAAATCAATATAGGTGTTTAGGAGATTTGCACGGCCATGCATAGCAGACGCACGACTGTACCAGAGTTGGGGCTAGTTCATTTGGCTGTGCATGGCCGTGCTCCTGGCCGTGCACCCCAACTGCTAGAAGTGAAAATCTCTGCAAAATGTATGACTTTATGATGCTCGTGCATTTTGGCTGTGCAACCCCTGTTTTTTGCACTCCAACTTGTTCTTGTTGATCTCCTTTACTTGGTTAAATGCCCTTTGCCCTCTATTCGAATTGTTGATGATTTTGTGCTCTTTTTGGGCATTCTTTCACCCTTTATTTCTTTACAAGTCTCTTGGCTCTTGGTTTGGTGGCTTGACATTTCTCTTGAATCTTCTTGAATATTAATCTCACCTAATGAGCTATGAGTTGTGATTTAGTTTTCCTTTCCCCTTCTTGAATTTGGCCTTCTTACCTTGGAAAATTCCTATCATTAACTATATTTAATATTTTTTAAGGTAGAATTTGAAAATCAGTTATATAAGAAAATTAAAATTGACATTAGATAATGCTAGTGATCATTATGACAAATATGATGAAAGAGGTCATAAATTTAGAGCCATTTGCCAGGTTATTTCAAGAAAATGGAATTATTACCTGATACACAATATCGGTAGCCTTAGGAGAATGGTGTAGTTGAAAGGTATAATCGTATATTACTGGATATAACTCATAGTATGATTAGTGACTCAAAATTTTTAATATTTTTATGGAGTGAAGCTCTTAAAATAACCATGTATATATTAAATAGGATCTCTACCAAGGTTGTGTCTAAAACACCATTTGAATTATGGGTACCAATTTAAATTATAAACATGTTTAGGGTTGTCTAATTGATGTAAGAGTTTATAATCCACCTGAAAAGAAATTAAATCCAAGAACCATTAGCTATTTCTTTATTATTTATCTAGAACAATCTAAAAGTTATCAGTTTTACTATCCTAATCATCATATGAGAATAACAGAAACACATACTTCTAAGTTTTTAAAAATCGAGTACTGTAGTAGTAGTTAAGAAAAAATAGAAATGGAATTATTTTCTGAACTAGAACAGTTTAGTAATTCTCAACTTTTACTTATTCTAGATTTTGAAAAGGGTGAAACTTAGGATCTATCATCACTTCATGAAGAAATATCTATTCCTACTAATCAATCTAATGATCTAATTTCAAAAAGTGGTATTAAAGATTTGGAAAATTTACATGGATCCCAAAGAGAAAGAAAAGTGCAATTTCAGATGACTACTTAGTTTACTTACAAGAACTAGAAGAATCTAGTATTGGTGATGATCTGAAAATGTTTTCACAAATTATGAGATGTGGTGAACCTTATAAATGATTGGATACTACGAAAAATTAGATGGCATCTATGAAAACTAATTAAGCTTGAAATTTGGTTAAATTACCTGAGGAATTTGTTCCTATTTAATGGAAATGGATTCCGAAGGTCAAATTGATTGAGATAAAGCTAGATTACTTGTAAAAGGATTCACTTAATGAGAAGGTAATGACTATAATGAGATTTTCTCAGGTGTATCTAAGAAAGACTCACTTAGAATTCCGGCTTTAGTAACTCATTTTAACTTAGAGTTACATCAGATTGATGTGAAAATAACTTTGTAGATGAGAATCTAGGTGAATATATTTTATGAAACAACCAAAAGGTTTTGAAGAAAAAGGAAAAGGACAACTAATTTGCAAGCTTAAAAGATCTATATATGGACTTAAACAAGCTTTTAGGCAATTGTATCTTAAGTTTCATGATACTTTGTGTTTCAAGAAAATAAACTTGATGACTGTATATATCTAAAGGTTAGTGGGAGCAAGTTTATATATTTTTTATTTTATATATAGATTATATTTACTTGCAACTAGATATTTAGGTTTATTAATGATGCGTAAATTTTGGGTGTATAAAAATCATCAAACTTAAATTCATCCCTTAGTCAAGTTTTAATTAAAGCATTAATTTCAAAATACACATACGAGGAAGTATACTCATCGCAAGTATAGTATAGGGAGTTAACGAGTATCGATCCTCAAAGGAACAAGTACATACTAATCACTTTTCATTCATTGTTTAATCGATCCAATAAAGTGAGAAAATAATAATAATAATAAAATATATATATAAAACTCAAGGATGTAGGTTTATGCAATTTAGATAATGATCCTAGAAAACATAACAATGAGCCCCTTAACAACTATCTCAATTAATCATCATCTTGACATCATGAAGGAATATAAAGTAAAGTTCAATCGTTTCACAAGTCATGAATTCACTTATATAGACTCCACTTTTTTTCCAATCCATGGAATCACTACCCTTTAATTAAATTAGCAGATTTTCCAATCAAACCAATATAACCAAAAGATGCATTAAACATAATTCCTTATAGACATGAAATTAGCCCACAACCCTATACTCTAGGCGAATTCAACTAACTTTTGATTTTTTAAGTTTTTTGATCTTAACTTCGTTTCCCAAGTTCGTTAAGCAATAACAAATATGAAATCAATAAAATTAAATCAACTCCTAATATGGTTTCCCAAGTCAATTAGAAGCAAATCTAACTTTATCAATTCCTCCATAATCACAAGTAATCAAACACCAAGAATGATAGAAAATTGATCAAGTAGTCAAATTAATTCATAAGTTATGAATCCCAAAATATTGTTAAATTACAATAAAAATATTGAATACATAAATGTTTAAGAACAAGAAGACAAAGAGAAAGGAAAGCACTCATAGATAAGCCTCTTTTTTCTTCCTTAAAGACTCTCTTGAACAACCCTACTTGATTGGGTGAACTCCTCCTTCCATGAGTGATTAGCTATTTTTGCTTTTGAATCACCTCTCTCTATTCATATCTCTGTATATCTCTCAATCTTTGTGTTTTCTTGTGCTTTTATAGGACTTTTGGATGCTAAATTCGTGGCTTAGGAAGTCTTGGCCGAGTAGGATTCAAAAAATACCAAAATCATTGAAAAATTTCTAATTTCGTGCATAGAATATTCACCTTCCACAGCGTACTTGGCGCCGGGTATCTTTGACCCACCTGGCGCCAGGTGCATTCTATTTTTCCTATGGAGTTTTGCTCTGTTTTTTGGTCCGCAGACAGAATGGACTTGGTGCTAGGTACACTTGCCAGACCTGGCACCAGGCCTATTCTAGTTTTCCTGAACGTTGGCTTAATTTCTACCTCTTGACCAGAATGGACTCAACGTCTGGTCCATTATCTGGACCTGGCGCTAGGTTTGTTCTGGAATTATTCACTTTCTGCTCGAAATCTTCTTAAATATGCACATATTTGTCAAAAATACTTTTTACAAGCAAAATGTCAAATAGGAAGGAATATGCCTAGTTATTACAACAAATGTATCTTAAAATAACCTCAAATAACTGAAAAAATAATGATGATTTTAGCCCCTATCAATTCCCCCACGCTTAAACATTTGCTTGTCCTCAAGCAAAACATTTTAACTAAGAAAAATTATCAAGAAAATACAAGTCTTTACTCAATCCAAAAACATTTTACAACATTACCAAGGATTATAACTTCCTTCAAACTTTAGATGCAATTCTTGTCATTCACACCCTTTGAAAATAATACAAACTTTGAAACTTTTGACAAGATACCACAAAACTCTTGAAGTCAAATTAATCAAGTGTATACCTTAGTCTAAGAAAATTATTTCACTCTTCATGTTAAAATATAGATAACATTAATCACAAAAGTCAACCAATCTACCAAATTAAGCATTATAAATCCAAAAATTGCACAACATAAGTTATGATGTAAGGAAAGTACTTCAATCTTTTTCATTCTATTTTTTCAATGACTTAGGGAATTGATAGCCTTAAGTGCATGGATTTCTCTTCACATACCGTATTGGCCCCCTTTTAGCCATCACTTATCATTTTATTCAACAATATTCATTTATTTTGCTTTTAGGAATTTATAGCCTTAAGAAAGTGGATTTCTCTTCACTATCCATATTGGCCCCATATCAAGCAAAAATAATTTCTTTCTCATCTTTAAAGAGGAAACAACCCCTCATTTTTTCAATATTCACCTCTCAAGAATTTTTCACAATCTTTTCTTTCAAAGATCTTTTATTAACTCACATTCCCCATCATAACTTAAAGCTAGCAAAATTTAAACTCATAATACATGAGTTAGCCAATAAATTCTTCATATATTTATCATATCCTCCATATTCACACTAGATGAGTCAAATAATATTCAAACACCAATGCATAAACAAGATTAATAAAAAATTCTCAAGTCTTGACAAATATCTTATCTAACAAACCAATTTCATCAAAATCCACCTAATGTATGACAAAACTCATATCGAAGTAGGAAAAGAATTACAAACTTGCTTAACAATGAAAACCACTAAAATTTTGAAAAATTTGCACAAAAATGATATGATATGGAAAAATACTTATTCAACCTCATTCTCCCCCCACACTTAAACTGGACATTATCCTCAATGGCCAAAGATATAATAATGAAACAAAGACAAGAAGACCAAAATTAATAAAGAAGAAGAAGAAAGTGAAGAAGATACTTCTATCACATCATAGTGCCGCCATGTTTGAATCCACCACAAGGAAGAGTCATTACAAGAAAAGTCAGAAGAGTACCTAATTAAAAAGAAAAAAAAACATAAATCTAGAAAAAAAAAGTGAAAATAAAATAAAAGAAAAGATACCTAAAATCTAATAAAGGTCATTAAAATTTAAAAGAAAAGAAATAATAGAAAATAAAATAAAATACAAGAGATTAAGTCTAGAGTCATCCTCATCACCATCATTGTCAATTACGTGATTGGAAGATGCACCAGTAACTTGTTGGATCAAAGTGGCCAACTTTTGATCTTGAACGTCCTGGTGGTGACGAATGTCTGCAATGGAATCGCGAAGCTGGAGGAGGATAGTCATCTGGCTCTCCAATTGGGCCTCCATTTATGCCTCAAAATCAGTACGCGAATGAGAGCTAGTGGCACAAGGGGCAGGTCGAGTAGGTGGCTCCTCTTTCTCCTCTTCATCAGGGGGAAGCTCCTCCCTTCCAAGGTACTGCACCTCATATGGCCTCTTCGACCTCTTAGCCCTTTCATCATAGTGATACCCACATTGAAGTAAAGTATGCTTCGTCAGTAGGTCGCGGTCAGTAGTAGGCTCATTCAATTCTCCATTCATCTGCATTTCAAAATCTCTCAGAAAATGCTTAATAACCAAAGGGAATTTGAGGGCTTTGGCTGCAATGTTAGAAGAAACAACTTCTCGCATAGAGTGAATGATAATTGGGGCAAGGGGAATAGGCTTATTTTTTCTCATCTTATCCAGAATATAAAGATTAAGGACCTTAGACTTGTTGAAGCCACTAGCCTTAGGATAGACGTTTGAGTAATAATCGGTTTAACTTATTTGCCCTTTCCTCCACATACGAAAACTAACCCTTATAACATTCACATCCTATGTAGGCTTAGATTTTGGTTATTATAGTCCACAACAATCCACTACCTCTCATCAGGGACTCCCAAAATTCTTGGTAGTTTAGTCCTGTCAAACTCAATGGGAATCCCTTTGACCATGGTGGAGATGATTTAGATATTATTTTTCTTTTTGTCCTGCATGTTGGCATAAAACATTTTCACGCGCACCGGACAATAAGGACCTTTTATTCTAATGATGGGCTCCCTCCCAAGCACCTAAACATAGTAGAAAGCTTTAGGGAATTGTCTGAAAAAGGCTTGTATCATTTTTCTACTATAATCTTATTGTGTTGGGGGTTGTCATACTAGATTTGACATATAGCATCAGAGAATTAGGTAGGTTGGGTAAGTAGAGGCTCGAAGGATAGTGTGGAGAAGGATGCATCTCGAGCTCTCTTAGCCCCTAGTGCTAATCCTCTAGGTCATCTAGACATGATGAAAGAATGAAGAAAAATGGTAGAACAGAAAAATATGATTCTTTCTATGAAATCCCAACTAAAGCTAACCTTAGAGTAAGGTGGTCGGGATGCATATCATATTTTCTTACATGCATAAATATATTTTTGTATTATTTTAGGTGCTTTGGATATATGATTTGTAGTCTAGATGGCTCAATTGTGCTTATTGAGTAAGAAGGGTAAAATGGTAATTTTGCTTGAGGAGGAAATAGGGAGATAGCTTGAGGATTAAATAGGAAAAAAATATTTGGGAGAAAAAATAAGAACAAAAGTTGTTGTGGTTTAGTAGTTAGAGCTTTAGAATAAATCCTTGAGGTCTTGAGTTCGAATTCCATCATTGGAGTTTTAGCATGATTAAATTTTATTTTTGTTTAGGAAGGCTATATTTCGGCCCTTGCATGCCTTAGGGAAGAGTAGAGTGTTGTCCTAGGAGAGACATGATAGGAATGTCCTAATCCTACTCTTGTGCCCTACAAAAATTTCTAAGGGATTTATACCCTTCTTGATCTCTAACTTTCCTTACTTCTTAATCCATTAGGTTGTTCAATTTATCTAAGCCAACTTTGTTTCCAGAAAATTCCAGCAAAGTTCTGTGATATTGAGGTTTCGAAAATGTCTATGTGAGGTATCTTCTTGACCGAAAATGGGGAGGAGTTGTGGAAGGTTCCCAAGAGAATTAATTTCCATGGTTGAACCTTCAAACTCCAACCTATGTGTGTTCATCTTCTTCATGTAGTAAACTGGAAATTTTTCCAGATTCTTGATTAGTCCAATTGTCAAAATTTTCAGCCATCTTTCCCTTTCAAATGCTGCCAGAAAAATAACCATTTCACTCAGCTTAAAGACTGAAAATTCCAGCCAAAACTAAGCTGCACAAAAGCTGTGCAAATTAGGAAACTTTTCTAGTTAGTTTTGCAGCTTGGTGAGCTAAAAACCAAGCTGTTTCTTCCAACTTTTCAACCAGCAATTCAACCTTGTTTTTCCTCCATAAAGAAGGCTAGAAACCAGCCTTAAAGGATTCTCCAATGGCCCTTCAAACCTTCTGCAAGCTGACTAAAATATGACAGAAAAATCAGCCCAGAAATTCCAGCAAGCCTTGTAGAAAAACTGATCAGAATTTTCAGCTTTGTTGCTTCTTCACCCTTGTCTGAAACTTCCTCCATTTTTTTGTACAAACACACCTTGATCAGCCATGAATTGAACTCCAGCATCCTTACCATTGTTCTGCACAAAAAACAGCTCCATGGCTGCTCCTAAAATCTCTCCATCAATCACTCCAATCAAACCATCAGTTGGAGTCCATAATTGCAGCAAGACATTTCAGCAAGCTACCATAGATTAACCGTCAAACAACCAGAAAATTCCTTCACCATGGTACACCATATTTCGGCCACTCTAAAGCTCCTTCAAACATCATTCATCCCAGTAGAAACCCTAACCAATCAGCCGGCCATTGAAGTTTCCAAAAGCTCTCCATCAAATAAGATCTCCTTACCATATTTGTTTCCAAAATTGATTCCCTAAATTATTCTTTTTGAATTTCAAACAACTAGCTTTCCGTTTCCTTCCAAATCTAAAAATCCAATTACCAAAACCTTCCAAACAATTCGGCCACCCTTTCCCCACAGAATTTCGGCCAGCTCTCTCTCTATTCTCTTCATTCTCTTCAAACCTCCAAGAACACCTACTACCATTCTCATGCCTAAGGCCATTCAAAACTACTTCAATCTTCTCCAAAAACTCCAGATTATATCTACTCATTCTCATGAATCCATTCCTGTAATTTTTAACATCAAACACAGAAATCAAAGCCTCACTTTTAGATTAAAAACCAGAATTTTCTTAAAGGCTCAAGAACACCTTCAAGGTAAGCATGAACAATCATCTCCATCTTCTTCCATCTTCGATTTTGATGAGTATATACTAATGAAATTCCTCTCTCTCTCTCTCTCTCTCTCTCTCTCTCTCGACCGAATGGTTGCTCCAACCATGGCCATGTTTCTTTCTTCCTCCTTGGACGAATCAAGCTGTCCACGTGAGAGGATTCTTTCGAAACTACTTCAAGGTAGTCATCATTTAAGTAAGCCTCTCCAATATCCTCTTTAAAATTCTAGATTCATGTCTCTTGGATGTAGTGGGATGAGGATGGGATATATTTGGAGATTGATTATGTGTTTTGTGATGGAGTTGGGATTGAAGCATGAGAATGAATGTGTTTGTATGATGAAGTTGGGATTGATGCATGAGTTGATTTGTCTTGGTTGAATGTATGGCGTTTTAGGGTTTGTTTCATGTCTTCATGTCGTGAGTAGTATGAATGATCAAGTATGTTAGAGTTTATGTCACCTTTGGTGAATAGGGTTTTATGTTCATGTATTCTTGTTAAGGCCATGATTATGATTATATTAGTGGAGTTTGGATCATGTGTTGGTAGATTTGGATCTATGTTTTTATTCATGATTTGGATGTTTTGTTGATTGGTGTAGAGTGTATGTTCATAATTATGGTTCGCAATAGAAATTATGATCATGACTTTATTGTCCCTAAGCTAATTTTATTTCATCAATAAAATGATTAATACTATAATTTCTTCAAGTGATTTCAAAAATCCTAGGAAAAATGTGGATTTGGACTCTTATATAACATAATGATATTTTAGTCAAATAAATGATAGCTTTTATTAAAGAAATAAAATATATAGATATTATATAGAATAATAATATCAAATAAAGCCTTTTATATAAATAATTATAATAGGTAAAATATTCATTTTGTAAGTCTTATATTCATAAAAACTAATAGAATTTATTTATTATCTTTTAATCAAAACATAATAAAATTTACTTGCTATTAATTTTATTTACCAATTATTTTCTAACAATTAGTTATTAAAAATCATTATTTTAAATAATATCATCTAGGACCTAGGACCCTTCATCAAATAAACCCTAATTTATTTATAGCAAGATTTAAACCTTCAACTTATTAGTATCTAATTCACAAACCCTAGTTATTTTAATATTAAGCTAGATTTATTTTATAAACTCTAGCCTTAAAGCTTGGGATACTAGGGTTATGATTGTGGTAAGTTGAACTAGGATTATTTGTGAAAGTGAATCTTGGCTTGAGTTTAATTATGGCTTATGTTTACCCCAGGCGGGGTTAGGTAAGCTTTTGGAGATCTTTATTTTATCTTGAGCAAAGGATCAAGTAAGCTCCTGCATAAAACTTGTTTGTTGCAAAAAGTTATTATAGCAAGCTAAACCCGAAGTTTGTGAACACTGATTTGGTAAAGGTAATTAGGGACTGTTTCCTTTCTTGTTTCAGTCAAACAAATTCTTTGAAAATCAACAAGCAATTTTATTCAAATACTAAACTGTTTCTAAAACTGACTTTGACAAAGACTTTGGAAACCCTTGATTGCCATTTTCAAGTAAAGTTATGTTTTATCAGTTTTCTCCCAAGTGGTATAAACTACGTTGAGTACTCAATAAGGGTAGGTTGGTAGTACTAGTTTTGAAGAGCAAGAGTGAGTCTTCTGGCAGGAGGCCACCTCAAGAAGATGAACTCAACTTAGAGAAACGTCAGTACTACTTAGCCATACCGGTCTGAGCTAGCAGGTTTCAGTCATGTGGATTGTGTGTTGCCAGAGTGGACAACCGATTTTGTTTGGGTGTAGAGAAAGAGGAGAATCTTATCCGGTAGGCCGATCACCTACCTTTTTGTCAGTCTGTACAAAGTGTGGCATTCTGATCGTTGTATGATTATGGGGCCCAATGTGTGGTAACCCATGGCTGCCCTTTCGAGTGGTTGATTTTATTGTATCTGTATGGTTGGAAAAGCCAAAACGCCACTCCTGCTTTTGAAATTTATTTATTGCTTGCCAGTATTTTTCTTTTGAAGTTCTTACACCTTGCATTCCTGAACAGTTTTCACTGAACACTTAAAGCACACACGGATTTACTGAGATTTTTATCTCATCACCCTTTTTACCATGATTTCAGGTCGATTCTACTGTGGGGATGAGTAGCTAGTTGTTGCCTGCCTTAGAAGATATTCTGTTATTTATTTTTATGTGATGCTTTGGGAGTTGAGAGTGAACAATTGTTATTTTTATTTTGGATTGTTTTGAATTTTTAGATTGTAATAAGTTTTAATTTTTGAAGTATTATTTTATTTTGATTGTGTGACCTAGTTATAGAGACCCCTTGTCCTTTGGATGGGGCGACATCCTCGGCCCTGTTGGGCCTAGGTAGTGGGGTGTTACACTCTCAACTCACTTTTTACAACCAATGCTCAACTCTCAACATTCTCACAATTACAACACCATTTAGCACCACCACCAACTTAACACAAAACACCATAAGATAGGCAAAAAAAAAAAAAAAAAACCACTCAACCTCTTCCAACAAATCTGCACGAAAGATAGCCATATGCCAATTCAAACATAATATCAACAGGCTTGATCAAATCCACAATATTTAATAGTGCTCAATGAATCAATATTCAACTCAGAATCACAATGCTCAATTAGCCATACCTTTTATATCACAATGTAAATCTTATAAGCACATGGCTAAGTTAAACATGAATAAGTATTTTTTATCCCAAAAAATTACTCATAAAGAATGCATGCTCAATCACTTCCAAAAAGATGTAAAATATCAATGGCATTAATCATAAAGAAGTATCAATAATATTCTCATGCCAATGAAAGCTCAAAGAAAGCAATTTTAACAATCAAATCCTTCACCAGAAAGTATTTAATAATTTTTGCCCAAAAATGCAAAAAAAAAAAAACCTAAAATTCATAAGAAAAAGTTTAACCATAGAAAGTGTAGAAAATTCATACCACAATGATGGGCAATGATTCTATACAAAAGGTTTGAAGAAATTATGCCCCTAATGGAAGGATTGAAAAATGGGCTTTGGGTGGAAAGATTGGATTTTTCTTTGCTTTGATCCAAACTTTCAAAAACAAAGTGAGGATTTTGTATGTGGGAATTGTTTTGGAGGTTTAGAAAGTGATCCGGAGATAATTTTAAATATGAACCCAGCGATGGGTTGAGAGAAAATTTGAGAGGGGTGAGAGTGTTTTGAAAAAAATGGCCAAGAAGGTTGGTTTTTATGTGGCGGCCGAATGGGCCTGGCATTGGGCCGAAGGACTGGGCTTGGCGCCGGTCTTGTTTTATCCGTGCATTACTGTTGGACCGCGCTAGCCCGGCGCACGGGCCAAAACCTGGGCCCAACGCCAGGTCAGCTCTAGCTGGAAAAAAATTATTTTTTTTTTGGAATTTAATGGAATTACAGGGAAAGAACACAAACACATAAAAGAATATAGTCTCACAATTAAAAGAAATAGCCAAAAAAAAAAAAGAAAGAAAACAAACAAGAATTAAAAAGATGTCCAAAAACCAAATCAACTTAAAATCAGCGTTTTCCACGGTTTTGGTCCCGTGGGTTGGTCTCTGTGTTCCTTGGAAGTGATCCCGTTTGACGATCACTAAGGAGTTTGGCTAGCTGTCCTATTAGACCTTCAAGATTGCGCATGGACGTCTCCAAGTTTCTCTTTATTGCATTGACTTCTTGGAACTGTGTTTTCGTTTCACTTACCAGTTGGTTGACCAGCTCCTTTAAGGATGGTTTAGTTGGTGGGCCATTGTATGGCAGTGGTGGTTTAATCCTTTGCATCCCAAAATTTGAAGAAGCTTGCTAATGTTGGTTTTGATTATTCCATGAAAAGTGTGGGTGATTGCTCCAACCTAGCTTGTAAGTATTGCTATAAGGATTTTTATCTTGTTGACCATTACCTACAAACGCCGCTTGTTCTAATGCTTCTTGTGACCATATTTTGGCACTCATGGTTTGGATGCCCTTTCCTACAAAAATCACAATTCACACTCATTACCTGCCTTTGGGAAGGAGGCACAGCAATTGATTCATTTTCTGTGTGAATGTTTCTACCTATACCTCTAATGTAGTCATTGCATCCACCTTGTGTACCCTATGTACATGAGCTCTAGATCGTGAACTACTCTAGGCATAGTTATTGGTAGCAAAATTTTCTATCTAATCAAATACCTCTTCCGGGGTTTTAGAATTGATGGAGCCTTCTGCAGATGCATCAACTAATTACCTCTTAGCAAAGCTAAACCTACTGTGAAAGATTTTTATTTGCATTCCCAACTCAAATCCATGGTGAGGACAATTTCTCAGCATTTCCTTAAACCTTTCCCAACACTCGTAAAGATTTTCGGCGTCTAATTATTAGAAGGCAAAAATGTCAGTCCTAAGTTTGGATGTGTTAGTGTTGTGCCCTAGAGGCAATCACTTATACATTGTATATTACATTGTATATAACACATTTTATTTTAATAAAAGACATTATTTATCTTACAGTTTCTTTTGTTTACTTTAAGTAATATAACTGTTTGATAAAGTCCCTAGTACAACACTGTGTTAAGGAAATTATGATAGAGATCATGATATGAGATTCCTACTACACTGGATGGTGTTAGTACTTAAATAGTCCCTAGTTATAGTATTAATGAGACAGGACATCATTAATGCGTTAAGACTAGGATGTGTTAGATTTCCTGATTTGATCAGGCGGTGGTTCTCATAACTGTGAGTATTGAGATACTCAAAGTTAACACATGGATGCTTGTTAATGAAACAAGTTCATTGGATGACCTAGCTTTGAGATAATTAAATGGATAACTATTTAGTGCCAGTGATATAATCTCAATATAGCAAACGTGCAAGTATCCTTAGACTTGAGATCTCCACGGTACTTTGTTTGCTGAGCTTTGTACTTTGATTCCAATCTCTGGAGCTTGATCGAGGGCTACCTATGGGATGGATATTGGGTACATTGTGAGGTAAACAAAAGTAGTTGAGATGGTCAATAAATGATTCACTACTCCTAATAGTAGAGGCGAATATCTCACGGCCACTTGTAGGAATTACTACTCGGAAAGTCCTTGGCCAAGGCGATTGTGTATTGGAAATAGTTCCAATTGATATACATCTAGAGTAGTGGGTTCTTGGTACAAGTACTATTATATTCGGGCTAGAATTATTTCTGGAGGGAGTTGGCATTAATTCCGTACTCCAAACCGAATTATCTCGGCGTTAGATCATTGGGTCATAAATGAAGAGCAAGGTCTATATAAGATAGAAAATTATGAGATTATAGAATTTACAAGTTAAATAATAAGTATATGTTTAGAAATTAAGTTACAAAGAATTACAACACATAGAGACATTAAATTACAAGTATACAAGAAAACAAAGTACAATACCTAGTCATACAAGGAACATATATACATATTCTCATATGCACATATAAGCATATAAATATGGTTAAATCAACAAAATCCAAGCTCTCATGATATTGTTCCCTGGCAACGGCGCCAAAAACTTGATGCGTAAATTTTGGGTGCATAAAAATCATCAAATTTAAATTTATCCCTTAGTTAAGTTTTAATTAAAACATTAATCCCAAAATACACATACGAGCAAGTATACTCATCGTAAGTATAGTATAGGGAGTTAACGAGTATCAATTTTCAAAGGAACAAGTACACACTAATCACTTTTTATTCATTATTTAACCGACCCAATAAAGTAAGAAAATAATAAAAAGAAAAATAAAGAAATATATATAACTCAAGGATGTAGGTTTTTGCAATTTAGACAATGATCCTAGAAAACTTAACAATGAACCCCTTAACAACTATCTCAATTAATCATCATCTTGACATCATGAAGGAATATAAAACAAAGTTCAATCATTTCCCAAGTCATGAATTCACTTATATAGACACCACTTCTTTGCCAATCTATGGAATCACTACCATTTGATTAAATTAGCAGATTCCCCAATCAGACCAATATAACCAAAAGATGTATTAAACATAATTCCTTATAGACATGAAACTCGCCAATAACCCTATACTCTAGGTGAAATCAACTATCTTTGATTACTTAAGTTCTTTGATCTTAACTTCATTTCCCAAGTCTATCAAGCAATAACAAATATGAAATCAATAAAATTAAATCAACTCCTACTGTCATTTCCCAAGTCAATTAGAAGCGAATCTAACTTAATCAATTTCTCCATAATCACAAGTAATCAAACACCAAGAATGATAGAAAATTGATCAAGTAGTTAAATTGCTACATAAGTCATGAATCCCAAAATATTTTAAATTACAATAAAAATGTTGAATACATCATTGTTTAAGAATAAGAAGACAAAGAGAAGAGAAAGAACTTATAGATAAGCCACTTTTATCTTCCTTGAAGACTCTCCTGAATAACCCCCCTTGATTGGGTGAACTCCTCATTCAATGAGTGATTGGAAATTTTGATTTTGAATCCACCTCTCTCTATGTATATCTCTTAATGCTTATGTTTTCTTGTGCTTTTGTAGGCCTCTTGGATGCTAAATTCGTGGCTTAGGAAGTCTTGGCCGAGTAAGATTCAGAAAATATCAAAATTATTGGAAAATTTCTAATTTTGTGCACAGAATATTTGCCTTCCAGAGCGTATATGGCGCCGAGTACCTTCGACTGTTGGGTATCTCAGGCTTGTATCCTATATGGCGCAGTGAAAAATAAACGAGATACCATCCCAAGACTTGCTTATGTATGGAAAACAAGACATAAAGATAATAAAGGTAGCAGCTTTTACCTTTATTTGATCGTTCGAAGAACAAAATTTCTTCTTCAAGTCGAAGCACGATCCAGCAATTCTCGTGATCAACCTCCACATGAGTTGAATGTCTAACCACTATAATCACAGTGTGTGATTATCTCTAACAGTAATTCACACAGAGGAATACTCAAGCCCCAAACTTTCCTATGCTAGCAGAAATAAGATGGCGGCTAGGGTTGTTTCTCAAGACAATCGAGAGAGATAGAGAGAAGAGAAGGTCGAGTGTTGCTGGTTTTTCCTGTGTCACTTTTTAGCCAGGGGTTCGTGTGTCTTGTTAATATGTCACACGAAATTTCTCTTCCCAAAACTAAGAATTCTAATCCTATTAGAATTCCCTAATTGTAATTGGAAATATCATGTTCTCACAATTACAACATGGACTACAAATTATAACTAATTTTAATTTGTCCACAATAACTTCTCTTTCTCTCAATTAACCCCACTATGTTATCAAATAACATCTTGAGTATATAATCCTCTATTGTGTGTGTCCTATTAGGTTTCCCAGTCAATTGATAGTGAACATGAATTAATCCAAACGTCTTTGAGATTAATAATCCATAATTAATTAGAATTAATCATATTAATTCTAATCAGGATTGGTTTATTAATTCATGAAGTAATAAACCCATATTCCCAGATCATGAGTGGTATCTAGCAACACATCATGATCACCTAAGTGTCCAGGAAGTCAAGTGGCTTGACATGAACCCTTCAATAACAAACTTCAGTGCAATTAACTCCTTTCACCATATAATATCTTTTTCGGTTTGGAGTACGAAATTAGTGCTAACTCCCTCTAGAATTAATTCTAACCCGAATACAGTAGTACTTGTACCAGGAACCCACTACTCTAGATGTATATTAATTGAAATTGTTTCCACTACACAATCGCCTTGGTTAAGGACATTTCGAGTAGTAATTCCTACAAGTGGCCGTGAGATATTCGCTCCTACTATTAGGAGTGGTGTATCCTTTATTGACCCTCCAACTACTTTCATTTATTTCACAATGTACCCAATATCCATCCCATAGGCGGCTGTCGATCGAGCTCCGGAGATTGAAATCAAAGTACAAAGCTCAACAAACAAAGTACCTTAGAGATCTCAAGTCTAAGGATACTTGTACGTTTGATATATTGAGATTATATCACTGACACTAAATAGTTATCCATGTGATTATCTCAAAGTTAGGTCATCCAATGAACTTGTTCCATTAATTAGCATCTATGTGTTAACTTTGAGTATCTTAATACTCACGGTTATGAGAACCACTACATGATCAAATCAGGAAGTCTAACACATGTTAGTCTTAACGCATTAACAATGTCCTGTCTCATTAATACTATGACTAGGGACTATTTAAGTACAAACACCATCCAGTGTTGTAGGAATCTCATATCATGATCTCTATCATGATTTTCTTAACACAGTGTTGTACTATGGACTTTATCGAACAGTTATATTACTTAAAGTAAACAAAAAAAACTGTAAGATAAATAATGCCTTTTATTAAAATAAAATGTGTCATATACAATGTACAAGTGATTACTTCTAGGGCACAACACTAACATTGACCCACCTAGCACCTGGTGCACTATGTTTTTCCTCTGGAGTCTTGCTCTATTTTTGGGTTAGCAGACATAATAGACCCGGTGCCAAGTACACTTCCCAGATCTATTATTTTTTTCCTAAACGTTGGCTTAATTTCTGCTTCTTGACCATAATGGATTGGGCACCAGGTCCATTGGCTAGTCCTGGCACCAGGTTTGTTTTGGAATTGTTTTCTTTCTGCTCTAAATCTACTAAATTTTGCACATATTTGTCAAAAATACTTTTTACAATCAAAATGTCAAATAAAAAGGAATATTCCTAGTTATTACAACTAATGTATCTTAAAACATCTCAAATAACTAGGAAAATAATGATGATTTTAGCCCCTATCAATTACATGATACTAAAGGTTATCTTTCAAAGAACTTTGAAACGAGGATATGCGTAGAAGCATCCTTGTACATAAAATTAAAATTTTTATAGAAGACCTAATAGTATTCTTAGTCTATCTCAAAAGCTTTATATAAATAAATTTCTACAAAGATTTAAAATACAAAGTTATTCTCCAAGTCCAACCCTTATAGTCAATGGTGAAAAGTTTAATGAAAATCAATGTCCTCAAAATGATATTGAGAGAACAACAAACGAAAAATATTCCAAATACATCTACTATAGGACGCTTAATGTATGGACAAATTTGCACACGGAAGGATTTTAGTTTTGGTGTTAGAATTCTTCGTAGATTCTAAAGTAATTTGAGTTTACATTACTGGAAATTTGCTAAAAAAGTGATGTGGTATCTTCAAGGTACCAACGATAATATACTCACTTATAAAGTCAGTGATCATCTTGAAGTTATTAAATACTTAGATTCATATTTTATGAGTTGTCAATATTCTATGAGACTAACTTCTAGATATATTTTTATGTTAGTTGGTGCAGTTGTGTCATGGAAAAATATAAACCAATATATTATTGCATCATCAACTATGGAAGCTGAATTTATAACACGCCATGAGGCCAACTCTCAAACAATTTGGTTGCAAAATTTTATAGATAGATTTAAATTTATTAATTCCATCTCTCAGCCTATTATCATATATTGTAACAATTTTGTTATGGATTTTAGGCCATCATTACCAAAAATGCTCATTAATTGAGAATGGCAAGTATGATCTATCTTTTTTTTAGTATGGCCCGAGGTTAAGTGAAAATGATAGTTTGCACTTTACTGTACTCACCTCTCTAAATGATCCTAAGCACTACGTAGTAGTTTAGAGACAGCAAAGTCTACGTCAAACCCAGTTAGCTAGTTTAACACATGTTATAGGGAAAACAACTATAGGAGGTATAGGAGAAAAATAGGTGCTGTGAGTGATTTCGAGAAGACCAAATCTGATATGGATGTTGGTAGGTATACAAACTTTAGCACAACAATCCTAGGGGTCATGCTTGAAACTTTAGAATTACCAACAGAGATGTTTCAGCTGATGACCTCTCATATGAATGTATATGTTACAACTGTTGAAGTAGTAACATCAGCTCTAGGCATGCCTCTATTTGATTAGATTGCCATAGTTGTGAAGCCACGTTGATAACTACAACAAGATCAGATTTCAAGTTGGTACCTCACAAGCCTCTGAAGGTAATGTGTGGGCCATCAACAAAGAGGAATACCTTAGGTGAAGATGGTATTACTAGAACTAGGAACACCACAAGAAAACTATGAATCTATTGTAGAATTTTGCCACGAAAAGAGTTTTGTGGCAATCTGCAATGGAATTGCCACAGAAATGGACAAGACAAAGCAAATTTTGATGGCAGAAGAAACTATAGAAAATCCGTAGCTATTTGCCACGGACTTGCCATGGCAACAGTAACAACTAGCGATGGATAGATGTTCCATCTCAAATCCGTAGCAAATAAAGGATATGTAAAAAATTAGCCACAGATTTGTGATAGAAATTATCCATGGAAAAATTATTGTATTTTCCAACAAATGAAAAATGAGGAAATACAAAGGATTTTATCGCAGATCCATAGCAAATTGCAAGAGTTTCTATCCATCACAAATCCC
This sequence comes from Voacanga thouarsii, assembly GCA_026120185.1. NCBI lineage: Eukaryota > Viridiplantae > Streptophyta > Magnoliopsida > Gentianales > Apocynaceae > Voacanga > Voacanga thouarsii. The sequence goes on from JANUWF010001502.1 coordinate 69,968, forward strand.
TTACAATCTACAAGAGATTTGCCACATAAGGCTATAAAATTTTATTTACTTGTTCTATTGCAAATCCACAATAGATTACCATGGATTTGTCGCGGAATCTTAATTAAATTAAATGTATTCCCTTGCTAAGCTATGGCAATCTACCGCAGATTTTAATTTTTTCCAATTTGTCTGTGGCAAATCTGTGACAGTCTGCAAGGGATTTTTCACAAATTTGATCTTTTATTTTTTTTGGGGTACTAATTCTTTTATTTTATTAATTTGTATGAATTCTAACTTGATACCTATTGAAGAACAAAGATCAAAATTTCTATCTCTTTTCTCTTTTTAAATAATTACATTAATAGTTTTAGATTTGGACAATATTTATATGTTAATTATATTAATTAATTAAGTTATATGTGTAACATTAAGTTGCAAAATAGGGATGTTACTTATTTTGAAATGTTTTACAAGTCTTTTGATTTGTTTATCTCTAACTACATTTGGTATTGAGAATTAAAAATTGAATGTAATATGTTTAAGTGTCTACGTATTCGTGTTTTAAATTAAAAAGTTTTAAAGATATGATATAATCTTTATATTTGACAACAAGAAGTCATTTGAAATGTTAGTATAATTTAATAAATTGTGATTGAGAATATATCAAAAATGTGTTAAGCAAAATATAGATAAAAAGAATGAGTTTTAAATTTTTATTTACAAATTCCCTCTCAAATTCGTGGTAATCTACCAGGATTTGCCACGAAATCAAAATTAGTGGCAATCTACCATGGTATTGTGACGAATTTAAAAAATTTTAATTCTTCCTTCTGTGGCAAATTAGTGGCAGTCTTTTTTGAATTTGTACCGGATTTTCCATAGAATAAAACTAAAATGACATAGTTTTATTATTTTGGTTTTCCTCCCTTTTGTTTTCCTTTCCATACTTAGGCAAAAATCCCCTTCCCTCTCATAATTTTCAGCTTCCCTCTTATTTCCCCTACCATCTTCTACTCTCACAATCCACTACCTACCATTGTTGCTTTGTTTGGTGGCTGGCTGAAGTTGCAATTGAGGAATTCTCAAGTCTTCTTTCAATGTTACTTGTTCTTCAACGACTCTACGCAGCACATAGCAAGCTCTCCTACTTTATATTTTTTTGTCTATAACATCTTGCGAGCTGGAATTTTGGTTTCTCATAAGCTACTAAAAATTTGAAAGGGGAATCTCTAGCTGCATTTTTATGTTAAAGGTGTAGCCGTCAAGGTGTTGGTTGAATTCAATTAGATTTCAATGCTACTACATTTTGCAAATCACAGCTTTAGGTTGTGAAAGTGGGAATTTAGATTCTTCATTTTATTAACTTGAGAATTGTTTTTCATTTTCGAATAAGTTAAGTTTTTAACACCCGAAGTATATATTTTTAACATCCAATGGTTTTTCATTTGAGAATCAGTGTTGCTACATCTTTCTTGTTTTCATAGAATGAGCAAAAAGGGTCCTTCTTCGGTCACCCACCTATGAATCAAAGTTTTTTTTTATTTAATTATAGTGGCTATCAATGATGATATAGGCTATACAATTTTGATACTTAGAAAACATAATGCACTCAAATGTAGTAGATTTATTTGCTCATTTTTTTTGGCCTCTCTTTTGGTTTGGGGGTTGGCTTATGTTTATTATAGTAAATTAAAGTGCTATTTTTGCTGCCATCAATTATTGGTATAGTTTATTATGTTATTTTAGGATTTTGATCTTGGGCATACAATGTAAAATCTTAATGATGTGCATGTTGCGTGTATAGAAAATCCATATCAATTATGCTCCATATACACATAAGTTTTACTAATTAAAATGCCAATTAAAATTACACAACACACATATATAGCCAATTGTACCTATCATGTAGTCTAGAATTGGTGGAAAGTATCAAAAAATCTTAGGGAACACGGCTATTACCCCTACTTCATTCTCTTCTCATTGTTTAGTCAAATATAAATATCAGGTGCATAACACTAATTACAATAGGAGAAAAGTCACGTTCTTGCACAAGAGAGAGTCACAAGTTCAACAAGGAATAAGAAAAAGATAAGCCAATATAACAAAAAGAATTCCCCTATTCAATACCTAAGAAATGAGCATCCTTTCAACCCATAATTCCTAATTCTAGACATCGGAATGAGTCACATATCAATCTTACTCTCTCTCGAATTATGAGATTTCTATCCCAAAATTTAGTTAATCGGTATCTCTACCTAACCAACTAAACCTAAGAGTGCATTAATCATCACTCACCATCCCAAATCATTTAGAGGTCACAAAATCCCTATCTCTAGGCAATTTCATAAAGCATTTGATTATTAGCCCCTATTCCTAACCTCTTTCTCAGGTTAATTAGAAATGGCAAATGTTAAATTAGTCTAGTGGGTGTCCTAACTTTAATCCCATCTCTCAAAATCATCAAGGAAGAACATTTAATCGAAACAAATAAATCAAAACCCAACTTAACCAAGATAACCAAATAAGCACAAATAACTGAATACCCAAGAACAAGAATCATAGATCTAAAAGAAATATATCATTCTCAAGTACAAAAATAGGGTATAACCCTTCATTACAATTAAAAGTCAAATCTTAGCATACTAATACAAGTAGAATTACAAAAAAAAAAAGAAGGAGAAAAACAAACTTATAGAGAAGCCTTTTTCTTCTTCCTCTTGAAATCTTCAAGTAATCCCTCTTCATTTTCCTTGATTCTTTTGGTCTTCCTCTCTTCTTAGTGCTTAAACTCACAAGAACTAGGGTTTTTGAAAGAAACCCTAGCCTTTTCAAAACATTCCCCTCTTGATTTTGTGTGAAAAGAATGATTATATAGAGTTTTGACCGATTAGATCTAATAAAAACGTGCACAGATATGTTTTTCTCGCAAGTGGGTGGCTCGGGTAACTTGGACTTCCCTAGGCCTCCAAATTGTCTAGAAACAAGGCAGCCCAGGGAAGTCCACTTCCCTAGGTTGCCAAGATTTTGAAAAAATAACAATTTAGAATGAAGACCAGATGGCCTAGGGAAGTCTAGCTTCTTTGTGCCGCTACCCCAAAGCTACATATATATACAAGTGTTGAAGCACGTGGCCTTGGGAACTTAGACTGCCCTGAGCTTCCACCTTGAGCAAATATATATATACATATTGTAGAAGGCGACTTAGGGAAGTTAGAGTTCCCTAGACCACTTGATGTGTGTCACTTGATGTGTGTTTTTTTAATATAGAAAATATTACTAAGAAATTACACAATCAATCAAGATTGAATAAAATGCTAACCATTAAAACCATACATATGAACAAGTATACTCATCATATAGTATAAGAAATAGCAAGTATCGAATCCACGAGAATTTAAGCTCCCACCTTACTTTATTCAAATCTTTATTGTTTAGCCAATAAAACAAAGGAATAAAAGTAAATAATCTACTAACCTAATATACTAGAGAAAATTAAGTCACACAAGAAAAGTCACAAGGATAATCAATGAGCGAGAACAAGGAGAAAAGACATGTAAATAGATAGAAATCCTTGAATACACAATAATGATTGACTAGCTATTCTCTCAATTAATTATTATCATGACATTATGAAGGATTAAATTAGACCCACTTTGTTTGCAATCCATGGAATCATTATCTTCTAGTTAAATTAGTGAACATATTATGTCTCAACCAATTTACCAAAAAGATGCATTAAAACCAATCTTCATACAAATCCCTATATTCTAGATGATTTAAGTATGAAATTAGACAATGAATCTATATTCTAGCAATCATCAACTAATATTTGATTACTTAGTCTTAACGGTTAACCTCTTTTTCAAGCAAGTTAAGAATAACTAGTATTTAATTAATTAGTTGGCCATTCTCTCCTAACATTATTTTGCAAGTTAATTAGTAGAGAACTAATAAATCTAATAAGATATTATGCTCAAGTAATCAAATACCAAGAATAGCAATAAATTGATCAAAGAATTAAAATTAATACAAAATCATGAATCCAAAAGAATATCTTCTAAAGATAATTAAAACATTAATCTCAAATTGTCAATAAATTACAAAGAAGAGAAAAAGAAACCACTCATAAACAAGTAAGCCTTCTTCTTATTCGTTAAAACCTTCTTGAGCAACCTCCTCTTCCTCTCCAAGAATTCTCCTTGATCCTCCTAAATCTTGGTGTTTCTCTAGGAGTTTTCTAAAGATATTACATTGAAAAATTGAAAACTATGAAAACTAGTTTGTACAATGTTATTTTCTTGTATTTATAGGAATTCTAATTGCCAATAAGTGCCTACAAGAGACATTTTCTGTGGTTGAAAGAGTTCCTGAAAGAATTAAACTGAAATTGCTAAAATTTGATCTGAAAAGGAAAATTCGCCGTCTCTACATAGAGTGGACTTGGTGTTGGGTCATTTCAACCCACCTGGTGTTGGGTCCATTTTGGTTTCTCTTTAAAATTGCTGTTTTCTAGAATAGACCTGGCACCTGGTGCCTTAGTTGGACCTGGCGCAAGGTATAATCTGGAATCTTTAACTTTTTGTTCAAAATTTACTCAATTCTACACAAATTCGTTAATAACACTTTTTACAAGAAAAATATCAAACAGGAAGGAATATGCCTAATTATTATATCTAAAGTATCACAAAAGAGCCTCAAATAACTAGAAAAAACAGTGATGAATTTAGCCCCTATCAATTCCACCACACTTAAGTTTTGCTTGTCCCCAAGTAAACAAGAATTAAAACACTAAGCATTAATAACAAGATAAATTAATTTAGCAAATTATTCCATAATGAAAACATAACCTTCTTCCAACCTTAAACATAAATTCGCCATTCATTCAACCCTTTCAAAGCTTTGTAAACTCATGTATTAAATCAAACAATCCCAAGGCTATCAAAATTAAGTTAAACAAGCTTATATTTAGTACAAGAAAATCATCTTACTACTCAAGCAAAAACATAGATAACATAAATCATACAAGTTAAGCCATTTAACCAATTCCAGTATTATAAACTCAAATTTACACAACTCAAGTTAATGAAATAAAGAAAATACTCCACTTTCTTTTTTTTTTTTTTTTCCAATGACTTAGGAACTTGATAGCCTCAAATGAATGGATTTCTCTTCACGCACCGTATTAGCCCCCATATAGTCATTATACATGTTTTCATCATTTTTTTCAACATTCGTTTTCTTTGTTCTTTCTTGCCTTTTTACCTTAGGATAGTCTTAAGAGAGTGTGTAACACCCCACTACCTAGGCCCATTAGGGCCAGGGATGTCACCCCGTCCACAGGATAAGGAGTTTTTATAACCAGGTCACATAAAATAAAATAAAAAAAATACTTCGAAATTAAACTTATTATAACCCAATAATATATGAACAGATTCAAAAATAATTGTCTGCTACTGTCTCTCAAAAGCAATACATAAGAAAAATAATAGAGAGTCTTCAAAATCATAGGCAACATTCTAGCTAATGACCTTCATAGCAGGATCGACCTGAAAACATAATAAAAAAGGTGGTGAGATAAAAATCTCAGTAAGCCCGTGTGTGTTTTGAGTGTTTCAAGTAAAATAGTTCATGTATGCAAGTTGTAAAAGTTTCATAAGAGAAAGTGCTAGCAAGCATTACATAAATGTTGATAGGGCCTAAATTAGTTATATATTTTCTAGTTATTTGAGGCTATTTGGCGATACATTTTGTGTAATAATTGGTCATATTCCTTCATATTTGAGATTTTACCATTGAAAAGGTATTTTATGCATTATTTTAGATTTTAAGGTTAAAATAAGGTAAAATCATCTCTAAATAGACTAGAGGCAGCGCTGGCCTGGCCAGGACAGGACAGGCGGCGCCGGCCACATGCTGTTGGCACGCACTTCAAAGTAATAAAAAATTGATGAAACAAGTGCTGAACAGAACACAACTAGCGCCAGTTGGGAGTCCAGAGGTGGCGTCGGCTGTAACCTGGAAGAACTTGGCATGAAAATAAAGAAAAATCGGCGAACGGACAGAGAGACAGAATGCAACCGGCGCCGACCTTAGCCAGGATAGGCACCACTGGCTGTGCACTAGTATAGAGGTGATGTCTCGATTTTTATGCGAACTTTTGGTAATTTTCAGATTTTTGGTATTTTTGTACTTCTATTTGGCCAGAAACCTTAGAGGGACAAATTTAGGCACTTCTAAAGCCTATAAATAGAGGCAAAACACAAGTCAAAGGTATGAATTCAAGGAGCAAAACACAAAATCACTCAAGTTCAAGGTGGAATTTATCAAATCAAGGAGGATTGTACAAGAGAGTCTACAAAGGAAGAAGGAGGAGGTTTGTTTATGAGTGCTTTCTTTTAACTTTGTTTTCTTTACTTGAATATTGATGTATTAATTGTTTTATTGTAATTTGACATTGTTTTTGGTATTCATGATTTTTAGAGTTACTTTGATCTTTTGATTAATTGATTGCTATTCTTGGTATTTAATTACTTATGCTAGTTACGAGATTAATTTATTGTTTCTTTCTATTAACTTGCTTGGAAAAGGGGTTGATGGTGGTCTCAATTTATTAATTTCATATTTGTTGTCTATTAATTTTCTTGGAAATGGGGTTAATTGCTAAGAACTGAGTAATTAAATGTTAATTGATGTTTGCTAGGATATGGATTCATTGGTTAATTTCATGTTTTAAATTTGTCAGGATATGGGAATTTAATCAAGGATTGTGTTTAATGTATCTTGGGGTGAATTAGTTGAGACAAGATATGCGATGCTAATTTGTCTAGAAGATAGTGGTTTCATGAATTAGAAAAGAAGTAAATCTATCTTAATCTTTAATGATGCCAAGAGAATGATTAGTTATGATAATGATTGGATACTTTAAGGTTGTGTTTGTCAAAATAATGGTTTGAGTTACATAATTCTCTAGTCTTGACATGTATATATTCTTTTATTTTTTTTTCACTTTATTGAGTCGGTTAAACAATGAAAGAAAAGTGATTAATACGTACTTGTTCCTTGAGGATCGATGCTCGTTTTAAACCCTATGCTATATTTAATGATGAGTACGCTTGCTCATATGTATAATTTGGCGTTAACGTTTTAATTTAAACTTGATTGGGAATGTGCTTATTTTTTTAATGATTTTTTATACCCAAATTCGTACACATCAAATGTTGTAAATGAAGAGTGGCGTTTTCTTTCCAAAATATATATGTGCACAATAAATACAACCAGTCAAAGAGGTAGCCATGGCACCACACGTTGGGCCCATGACAATGTAACGATCAGGATGCCACACGTTGAGCATAATGACATAAGGTAGGTGTACGGCCTACCGAGTGAGATACTCCTCCATCTTTACACCTAAACTTACTGGTTGTCCATATTAGTGTTATGCCTTAGAGACAATCATTTGTATATTGTATATGACACATTTTATTTTAATAAAAGGCATTATTTATCTTACAGTATCTTTTGTTTACTTTTGTGTAAAATAACTGTTAGATAAAGTCCCTAGTACAACACTGTGTTAAGAAAATCTTGATAAAGATCATGATATGAGATTCCTACTACACTGTATAGTGTTAGTACTTAAATAGTCCCTAGTCGTAGTATTAATGAAATAGGACATCATTAATGCGTTAAGAGCATGTGTTAGACTTCTTGATTTGTTCAGGCGGTGTTTTTCATATCTGTGAGTATTGAAATACTCAAAGTTAATACGTGGATGCTTGTTAATAGAATAAGTACATTGGATGAACTAGCTATAAGATAATCACATGGATAACTATTTAGTGCTAGTGATATAATCTCAATAAAGCAAACGTGCAAGTATCCTTAGATTTGAGATTTCCAAGGTACTTTGTTTGCTGAGCATTGTACTTTGATTCCAATCTCTGGAACCAGATCGAGGGCTACCTATGGGATGGATATTGGGTACATTATGAGGTAAACGAAAGTAGTTGAGAGGGTCAATAAAGGATTCACTACTCCTAATAGTAGGGGCGAATATCTCACGGCCACTTGTAGGAATTACTACTCGAGAAGTCCTTGGCCAAGGTGACTGTGTATTGAAAATAGTTCCAATTGATATACATCTAGAGTAGTGGGTTTCTGATACAAGCACTATTATATTCGGGTTAGAATTAATATATATATATATATATATATATATTCTGGAGGGAGTTCGTACTAATTCTATACCCCAGATCGAATGAGATATCGTATTGTGAAAGGAGTTAATTGCACTATAGTTTGTTATTGAAGGGTTCATGTCAAGCCACTTGACTTCCTGGACTCTTAAACGGTCATGATGTGTTGCTAGATACTGCTCATGATCTACGGAATATGGGTTTATTAATTGATGAATTAATAAACCAATCTTGATAAGAATTAATATGTTAATTCTAATTAATTATGGATTATTAATTTCAAAGACGTTTGAATTAATTCATGTTCTTTATCAATTGATTGGAAAATCTAATAGGTCACACACAATAGAGGATTATATACTTAGGATGTTATTTGATAACATAGTGGGATTAATTGCGAGAAAGAGAAGTTGTTGTGGCCAACTTATAATTAGTTATAGTTTATGGGCCAAAGTGTAATTGTGAGAACTTCATGGTTCCAATTACAATTAGAGAATTCTAATTATTTTAGAATTCTCAGATGGAGTGTTTTCAGTAGGGTTTTCGTGAAATATGTGAGATATACACGATACCTATTGGTGAGAGCTATTCACGGCAAACAACATCCTCAAAACCTTCTCTTCTTTTCTCTTTCTCTCGTTGTTCTTCTGCAAATGAGAAAACAAAAATGCTAACCGCCTTTTTTGGTTTTTTGCTAGCATAGAAACATCTTGGTGCGTGAGAGTGACCCTCGTGTGGAATACTGTTAGAGGCGATTGCGTATTGTGATCACAGAGGCACGACAGTCAACCTGTTTGTGATCCATTGGTGTTAAAGGGATTGCTGGATTGTGCCACAATCATCAGACAAGAAGGAAAATCTTTGTTTTCAGATGTTCAAATACAAGATAAAATCGTTACCTTTGTTACTTGTTAAACCTGTTTTAAATCACATGCTTGTGATCTTGGTGCTTGGATTTCTTAGTTTCCGCCACAGTAATCGTTATTGTGATATAGAAATCCTATCAGTCTATTCCGGAAACACACAGTCCACTTGATTGAACTTGCTAGCTTGGACCGGCATGACCTATAGGACTGGCATCCTATCCGGGAAGGACTCACCTCTGAGAGGTGGCCATCTACTGAGAGACTTCCCCTAACCCTTCAAAGACTAGTCCTAGTAGTCTACCCTTATTGAGTACTCAACGTTGCTTGTCCCACTTGGGAGAAAATTGATCATACAATGATTTACTTGGAAATGGCAATTAAGGTTTCTAAAATTCTTGTCAAAGTTGGGTTTTAGAAAGAGTTTAGCATTTTGTGTAAAACTGCTTGTTTAATTTCAAATGGTTTGCTTGACTGAAATAAAAAGGAAAACTGTCCTTAATTGCCGTTACAAAACAAATGTTTATACACATTGAGTTTGGCTTGCACATTAACTTTGGTTTTCAAATGACTCCACGCAGAAGCTTACCTGATCCCTTGCTCTTCTTGAACTCAAATGTCTTCCAAGGTCAACCTAACCCCACCTGGGGTAAACACAAGGCATAAGATAACATCCGGACCATATCTGCCTTACATAAATAATTCGTAGTTCAACTAGTTACAACCACAACTAACCATGACCATAAGGTCTTAGGCTTTACTACTAGCTGGCCGAGAATTTTATAAAATAAATCTAGTTTGATGAGTTAAAATAACTAGGGGTTCTAAAATAAATAGTAATAAGTTATAGCTTCAAATAATAAATTATGAGTATTGTTGCTAATAAATAAACTAGTGTTAAATATTGAATAATTGTTGCTAATAAATAAACTAGTGTTAAATATTGAATAATACTAAGTCCTAAATAATAGTGGTAAATGGTAATATTTAAATAGTATTATTATAAATAATAAATTACACTTAATTTTCAATTAATAATTAATAGATAATAAATGACCAATAAAATCAATAATCAATGAATTATATTTAATTTTTAATTATTAACTAATAAATAAATCGTAATATAAATAATATTTATGGGTTTAGGTAAAAGTTTTAATTATGGTCTACAAAGTCATTTGATATTAATTAATTCTAATATTTTATTTATTTATTTATTTATAGTTTTTAAATAAAATATTTTATTTATTATATATATATATATTATTTTTAATAAAAGATATTATTTATTTGACTAATAAAATATTAATATTTTAATTAACATTCTAATCCAAACCTTCCTAGCAATTTCGAATTTTATAGAGAAAATTATAGTAGCAATTCTAATTAAAGTCATAAAATTTGTTAATGAAAATAATTTTAGAATTAACAAAGAAAGTAATCTTTTACCATGATTTCCTATTGCAAGAAAAGATTCATGAACATATTCTCTAACATCAAATAACAAACTATTCCATTCATGAACATACACTTGAATTAACATATACTATCACATAGTCAATCTCCTACTAGGCATAATCATCATTCATGGCTTCAATGAAAAATAAGAACATAAAAGCCTATTCACCATAGGTGTTATAACATCTATCATACATCAAAACATCCATAAATCTCATTAAACATGATGAGCATATATTGATTCGAAAGAAAAATCTGCAAGACTTAATCATACATTTCCACTCTCATGTCCTAACTCCATCCCCTTCATCCATATACATATACTCAATCCCCTATTCATATTCAATCTTCCTACCAAAATCTAAGAGACATGAATTTAGAAATTAGAAGGAGGATTTAAGAAGAAATACTTGATAGACGATCACTTGGTGAAGATTTCTTGATTAGTGAAGGTCCACGCGTTTGACAGCCTTTTGTGGTAAAAAAAAAAATAGCCATGGTTGATCATCCCATTTTAGCTGAGAGAGAGAGAGAGAGAGAGAGAGAGAGAGAGAGAGAGAGAGAGAGAGAGAGAGAGAGAGAGAGAGCATTAGAATGGAACATTAAAAATTGAATAGAAGAGGAAGAACAAGAAGGTTGTTCTTGTTTTACCTTTTGATGTTCTTGGGACGTTCAAGGAAAAAAAACTAATTTTGATCCGTTCAAAAATTCTAGTTTGTGTGATTTTGTGTTATAAAGACCAGAAATGAAGACTAGGGATTAAGTATGAGTGATCTGGAGTATTTGAGAGTGATTGGAGATGTTTAGGGTAGGTTTAGGCTTGAAGAGGTGTAGTGTGTGTTATTGGTGTTTTGGGAGAGTTTGAGAGAAAAGTGGCTCATGAATTTCTGGGATTTGTTGTTGGCCGAATGGCCTTGTGTAACCAGAAGTTTCGGTTTTAGCAAGATGGTGAGAGAGTGTTTAGTTTTTTTGAAATTCAAATGGAGGAAAATGAGGAGTTGTTCAAGGTAGAAAATTAGTTAATGGTGGTTGATCATGGGAGGTCTCTTTGCTCTTCAATAGTGTAGGCTGAGCATGCTAGGTTTGATGCCAAGAATGGAGAGTTGTTTAGCTTATAATGCTAGCCAAAAATGGTCTATGATGGTAGAGAAATTTCTGGTTAATCACTTGCTACAGGAGTGTTTTAATGGAACCAAACTTCTGGAATTATTTTGAAGTTCAAATGAGTTTTGGATAGAGTGATCTTAGGAGCTTTTTGAGGTGTGATCATGGAGTCCAAGCACTCAAGGTTAGTAGGGAGGTCAATAGTGTTCAGTCCATGGCTGAACAAGGTTCAATTTTTAGAGGTTTGAATGGTGTTTTTTTGGCCTTGGCCTTGAGAAACCAAGCTGGAAAATTTTCTGGTTTCAAATGTTCAAGAGCTTCGAATGATGATGGTTTTTGGTGCAAAATTTTCTTCATTCTTTGGCCTGATTTGTAGCTGGCTTTTGAGGGTGTTTGAAGGTCTTCTAATGGTAGTTTTCCAGCCTTCTTTCTGGAGAAAAATAGAGGAAGTTCTGGCTGATTTGATGACCAAAAGATGGCTTCAATTCCAGCTTCAAAAGCAGCGAATTACTGCAGGAAATTTTCTGGTTTTGCAAAGTTTGTGCAGTCCGAAAATGCTCAGAATTTTCAGCCTTCAACCTCACAGGAAATGACCATTTTTTTTTTGGTAGCAAATGGGGTAAGAATGTTGGCTGAAATTTTCAAAAACCATTTTGCAAAAATTCTGGAAAATTTCCATATTTTCCTTTGCTAAAAACATGAACAAAATGAAGGTAGGATTGAAGGTATAACCATGGTGATTTATTTCTCTTGGGAACTCATCCTAATTCTTCTCCCTATTTTCGGCAATCCCCTATCCTCAAGAGCTGATTTTCGAATTCCATTGCTAGGGGATTATCACAGAATTTTGGGATTAAAAATGGATTAGTTAATTAAGGATAGTTTAAGTTTCAAAAAGGTTAGGACAAGGCTAGAAAGATCAAAGGGGACAAGGATTCCTCTAGAATTCGTTTTAGGACATGATCACATGGTTAAGACATTATCTTCATGTCTCCTTTAAGATAACATTCCTATCGTTAAGGAATGTAAGAAAATCAAAAAGTCATACATAGCTAAGATAATCATGAATAAAACTTAAGTGATGGGATTTGAACTTATGACCTTAGAGATTAATTCACAAAGCTCTAACCACTTAACCATACTAACTCTTATTTTTATTTTCTCACTCAAATATTCTTCTTATCTAAACCTCAAGCCATCTTCCTATTTTGACCTCAAGCAAAATTACATTTTTACTCTTCCTACCCAATAAGCATAAATAAGCCATTTAACCTCTAAACCACAATTTTAAAGCACATAAAATCATTCAAAAAAAATATATTTTTATGCAGAATAACATAATATGCATCCTAACCCCCTTGCCCTAAGGTTGGCTTTTAGGTGGGGTTTCACAGAGTGCACCGAACAATACTTTCTACTTTTCTCCATATTAATCCCCTTTTCCGTAAAATGTATTTTTCTCTTTTTTTTTTCAAAAGATGAAAGCAAAAAAAAAAAAAAAAAAAAAAAATCAACTGCATGTTTTTTCAACTCATATTTTTTTCTTCTCACTCAACTGTTTTATTTCTCACATTCCTTATTCACAACTCAAAGTCAAGCAAACTTTAAATATCTAATACAAGAATTAATCAACAAATTTTCCCGTATTTTATCATATCATCCACATTCAAACTCAAAGAATAAAACAAAACTTAAATACCAAATATAACTAAGGTTAACTTAAATTCTCAAAGACTTAGCAAAATTCAACTTAATACACAAGTTAATTTTTAATAAAAATCAAACTATAATAATGAAAAATCCATATCTCAAGTTGAAAACAAAATCATAACTTCATTATAGACAAATAAGCTCAATTTAGCTTCATAGTTTCCAAATTTTCAAATTGTCAAATTTGCAAAATTTTCACGGAAATTGCTTCAAAATTTTTCCAAAGTAGCTGATACCAAGAAAATAAGAAGAACATTGATAAAAACTTGGACAAAATATCACCAAACCACTCTCCCACAGTTAAACTAGATAATGTCCTCATTGGCAAAGAATTAACATAAGAAAATATCTCGAAAGGGACCAAAAATGATAAAAGGAGGGTTAGAGTTAAGAAATACTCCCCAAGTGCAATAATGCTCCAATAAATGTTAAAACTTAGAATAAAGAGAAGAGCTTGTCTAAGAGGACTTTATTCTAACCTACAAAAGAAAATACAAGTAAAAGTACAAAGAAAATAATAACAAAAGAAAGACATACCTAAATAAAAGAAAACAAACTAAAGAAAAATATTAATAAAAATCCTATCAAAGTAAATAAAGACATGACTTAATCCCCCACACTTAAGATGGAAATATTTTCCTTATTTAGGGAGATAAAAGACACTTAACCGACTAAGAAAAATCTAACTTAAGACAAAGAGACAAATTCTTTTCACTCATCATGCTTTCTCATCATCCCTTTGCAAAAGGCATTAATGCTCATTGAAAAAGGCAAGGATGATAAAAGTAGAAATAAGAGAGGTTTTTGAAAAATAGAAGGTTCATGAAAATAATTTTTCTCAACAAAGCAAAACACATAAACCTCATTCTCTAACATTCTTTTAGACACACAAATATGTCTGTCAATATATAAGTGCACATGGTATCTAAAGAATGCATCAAACTTAAAATTACTATGTAACCTTTCAAAAAGATCTGTCATAATGAAAATTCTCCTTAAAACTTAACAATTGAGTTCTTAAAGATGGGATTAAGAAATCCTTACTTTTCAATAAGATCCGCATGTTTCTGATAGTGCCCATAGCAATACCCCCCTTTTTATCTTTGACCAGCTACTATTTGTAATATGACGAGAATTTGTATCAATAGCCAGAACAAAAGTTGATCTATATAATGAGACGAATATTTTGTTATGATAATATTTGATTGGGACCTGGATGTAATTATTAGATTTGTTCTACCAATACCCTAAATCTTTGAAAGGCTGCTATTACTAAAAAAATAAGAATTTGAGGGTATGTTGAGAAGAGAAATTGATCAGTGCGATGAAACGCACGTTTTGGTGTGAATTATGCTATTCGGGGCACTAGGGGCATTTTCATCATTTTGATCGTGCCCGCGACTTTGACCGCAAATTTGACCAAATAGAGAAGGAATTGAAGAATTTAAAAATTACCATTGGATTTAGTAGAATTTTTGGAGTTGAATGGTGAAATAAAATAATTTTCTATTTCGGACCCGAATTTTGGTTATTTCTGAAAAGAAAAATTCTAAAATGCAGTTGAAATTGAAACAAGTAGCATAATTTGATTAGTGGATGAAAATAAGTGTCTTTTAGTGATTGGTTAATGAGGCCAATTGTATCTATTTGATTGGTTGAGATAAAAATTTATAAGTATTTTTACTAAGCTTATTTAGCAAGATTTTCATAAGCTTCCTTAATAAGATTTCGACCTCACTAATTCCAATTGACCATGTGATATATTTTCCATAAGAATGGAGGTGGAGAGGCTGAAATATAGCTTGAATTTCGTTCATAAAGAATGGAGAAAAAAAAGGAAGAGAAAAAGAAAGAAAAAGGAAAGAAAAGTTAGAGAAAATTGAGAGGAAAAGAAAAAGGAGAGAGAAAGAAAGAAGTGTGTGTGTTCTTGGAGCAAAATCACTTCAAATACCTGAAACACAAGGTAAAACCCTACCTTGCTTGAATTAAAGTTGTTGTTGGGTGAATGATGAATATGTTGATATGGATTTTAACATGAAAATAGGATTTTCATATCTTGATTTTGGATCAAAGTTAGAGTTTATGAACTTTTATGTATGAACCTTATATATGCTTGTATAAGTTTTGGCTGCCTAAAGGTTTTTGAATGAAGTTTTGTGTGAGGAAGAACTGAATAGTTATGGTGATTTGAAGGCTTATTTTTAGTTGAGCGGGTGATGATCAAAGCAGAGTAAAAATGGAATTCCCTTGGTTGGAACAATGAATTATACTAGTTTTTGATGTGAAGAGATGAATTTGTGTTGAGTAAGTGTGACTTTTGTGAGCTATTGAAAATCTAGAAATTCAGAATTAAATATGATTTGAAGGAGAACTGAGTGAATTAATGGTTCTAAGATGTTAAAGATTAAAGAAAGACAAAGGAAAGCATGAATAGTAAAAGTGAGGTAAAACTATTAGGGCTATTTTTGCCTAGTACTATGCCTCAAGAACTAGAACTCTAGAAAAGTTCTTATAAAAAATTAAAGTTAAGAGTTTTATGGTCATTTTGGTATATCATAGAGCCAAAACGGAGTTGTGGATTGAAAATTATGTTTGAAACAAAATCGTGTGTCGAAGCCGCCGCAAAATTTTAGAATTTTGCTTGGAACATGGACGAATTTAAGGATGATTAACCATGTGATTTTGCATGGAATAATTGGGGAAATATGAAGTGAATCCCTTGTTTATGAAGGGAGAAAGGATGTGAAAAAGGAAAACAAAAGAATCGAACGAATGACGTGAATGAAAGTTGGACGTTTTCTTTAATTGTCGACTAACCATCAGATAACTCTTACCTAAATGTCAGTTGGACGTCGGTTATTTTTCGGTCGAACATGAATTGATCCGAAAATGATGTGTGGTATAGGTTTATCGATAAACGGCCAATGGTTTATTGAAAATGGTACAAATGGTGGTCGAAAGGCCGTGAACGAAAATGTTTAGTTAGGACACGAGATGAGTCCATTTGATTTCTAAAACCCTTTTGAAAACTAGTGTGCCTTGTTTTTCCTTGAAATGCTACATTTTATACCATTTTGGAAATCCCTGAATATGCTTGAGGTTTCTCTGAGCAAGATTTGTTTTTTTGTCATTTTGGGCTTGAATGAATTTCATAGTTGGCTTGGAAACCTAAACGAATGATTAAAGTGTGAATTTGTGAATTTAGACATTTTTGGATTAAATACTTGGAATTTTTGAAAAATGGTGATTTTTGGAATCGGGTACTCATAAATTGATTGGAATGTCCTTATTGGAATATTTTATGGATATATGTTTGGAAACTTTGAATTTAATCCTCTTTTGGGATTAGAATATGGATTTCTTGAAATGAATTTCTTTTGGAATCGAGTAATTGGAAAATAATCCAAATGTCCTTATTGGATTATTTTATGAAAACCTTTGAAACTCAGGTAATCGTTAAATGACCGAAATATCCTTACTGGAAGTCTTGTGAATATTTTTCAAATTGGGTAAGGATAAAATGACTCGAATACCCTCGGGAAGTCTTTTGAAAATTCACTAAAATAAGTTTCCCCGTACTCGATTACATAAATAAGTTTCCAACAGTAAAATGACCCGAATACCCTTAGAAATGACTTTTGTAATCGAGTACGGGGAAAATGACCCGAATACTGCCGGAAACTTATTTTGATGTAAGAAAAAAACTCTTTACCCTGTTTTGACACGGTTTTGAAAAATGATCTCTCGATATGAGATTGATTTTGGAAAACGACCTTTTGATCCCGAAAATTATTTTATTGGCCTGATGTGCCTATGAAAATTATTAATTGACTTGCGAGTCAGTGGGATCAAATTTTGGAAAATAATATTTTACCCTAACAGTGTTTTTCTTGATATGGAAAAATGGTTTCCTGATGTGCTCAAGGACGAGCCTTTTTGGATTTCGAAACATGGTGAACAATATGAATATTGAATTCTTGATTTCTTGAACTTGACAATCCTTGAATATTTGGCGTAAGCACTAACTTGAATACTTAGAGTAAGCACTAACTTGAATACTTGGTGTATGCACTAATTTGAATACTTTGTGTAAGCACTAACTTGAATACTAGGCGTAAGCACAAACTTAAATACTTGGCGTATGCATTAACTTAAATACTTGGCGTATGCATTAACTTGAATAGCTGGTGTAAGCACTAACTTAATTCTCAGTAGTATGTTGCGGTGTACTTACCCTTCTGACAATGCACGGTTGAGTGTTGTAGGCTGTGGTTTAAGCACAATGGTAAGTGGTGCCGAAAGTAAAGCTTTGTGAACTTTGCATATAGGCTGACCTCCTGTTGGAGGAATGCCTGTGATATGCACTAACTTGAATACTTGGCATATGCCTATGATATGGAAATCAAGGCAATGATTGAAATTGAAAAACTGTTTTCCAAAAATAATTGAGATTTGAATAAACTCTTCTTTAGAGAGTTTTGGAATTGTTTCCAATGAACAAATGAAATGTTTTCCTCACAAGGGTTTGATGTACTCTGTCTCTTTATTAAAGCAATAGCACACATGGGACTCATTGAGTGATTCTTACTCACACGCGTGTTATTTCTTTTGAAAAATTCAGGGTCAGAGTGATGCAACAAAAGTGCAGTGGACTCTAGAGATTCATGCTACATCTTGGATTCCAAATTCTTGTACTTTTCTACCTTAGAAAAAAAAAATTTCGCAACCTATTGAGTGAAGTTTGTTATAAATGTTGGATTGTATGCCTTCTTAGACTAGGTTTCTGATGTAAAACGAATATTTTAATAAAAGAATTTATTTTTAGAAATTATTCGTGAATTTACTTTTTGTTTGTGCACAATTTTCATTCAGAATAGACTCATTGTGTTTAAATAAGTGATCCATGTGATGGTGGTCTTTCACAGTAAGGTATGGATTACGGGTTATTTAACACATATACATTTGTTCTTAACCTATTGATGGGACTGAGAATCTCATCATATTTAGGCTATTATGTTATGAATTCCAAATGGGGAATGGCTTACCTTTAGCCAGTGAGTAGTCCACTCACTTCACGAAATAAGTGTATTTCGAATACGTAAGACAGGACTTGTAGTAGTGTTTTCTAAAAAGTACTGTATGGTAGAAACCTAGACTACTACCGCTACAACGTGGACTAATACTCTATAATTTGAGTATGAGTTGGTGGTCTGGCGAAGCTGGAAGCATATACTTTGATTTGCTATAGTTGAGGTTCTATATATACTTGCATGTTAGGTATGTGTGACTAGTTAGTTAAGACAGACTTGTATAAGATAGTTTCTACACTAAATCGCCCCTTGTGGTTGTCCGAATGATCTAAATATCCAGGGTCTTGGGAAATATGACTCGGATGTGTGCTTTAGGGTAGTTTCCTTGGAAAGCGAAAACACTTCAGGAAGTCGTGGATCATTGGACTAGAAGCCTAAGGATGATAGATGTCATTTAGAGGGGTGTTAGTACACTTCTTCCTCTCTAAATGTACGACGATGTGTACAGGGGTATTTTAGTCATTTCACCTCTAGGTCGGAAACTTTGCTAATGCAGCATTATCCTTGGAGTCAATATTTTCTTATGGTGATATTAGAAAATATTTAAAATGTAAAATACAGCTATTTATATAGCAGGGGTATTTTGGTTATTTTAGCAGCTAAGGCGATGTGTCTTTTTGGTCCTCGAAATAGCCCGTAAGTCCTAATTAATTTTGTGTTGAGGAATTGGTTTCAGTTTGAGAGGATTTTATTTTATTTTATTCAGGATGTCTAATTTATTATTAGATTGGAATAAAATAAATAAATAAAATAAAATTAGGAGTTGAGAGAAATTAATTTTCTGGTTTATTTGGTTAATTAATTATTCAGGGCCTAGGTCCAGTTTGAATAATTAGGAAATTAACCTGGGCTTAAACCAAGAGAAAATAATTAATGCTTAATTATTTATTGGGTTATTTATTTTAGCCCAAGATATAAATAATTAAAGTTTAATTATTTTGGTTCATTTGGGCTCATTAATTATTTATTGGGTTATTTCTATAAGCCCAAGAAATAAATAATTAATGTTTATTATTTTCGGCCTTTTGGGCCCAAGAAAAATAATAAATATTATTTCGGCCCAATAGCTTGGACCGTAGGGTTTCTTCCAGATACAGTTCAGATGAGTTTAGGGTTAAGCCAAACCAATTCTCAGGATAACATCCGGGTGTTTGAAATATGATATCCGGGGGGATATGTTTATCAGATAATTGGAGACCTAGTTTTGGCTAACAATAAACAAGTCTCTGGTAGAAAAAAAATAACCCTAATTCTCCCTCACTAATCTATCTCACGTAGCTCTCTCTCTCTCTCATGTCTCCTTCCTTCTCTTGTTTTCTCCTTGGAATTTTGCTAATCAATAGCAAGAGAATCAAAGAGATTAGAGATCACTATTCTTCACTGTTGTGTTCACCGACAAAAAATTAGGCTGTGGAATATTTTGTGAACTAAAAAGCTAGCATTATTCATTTTCACCGGAGGAGGAAAACAGCCGGAAGAGGAAGTGCAGTGCACTGGTGATCATGGACGTGCAAGGAAGAAGCTGTTCTTGAGCTTCAATTGATTCAACCATGTTCTTCAAGTTTTTAAGGCTCCAAGAGGTATGTTTTCATCCCACCATGCTGTGCCAATACTCTGTTTAATGTTCATGTTCTTCCATTTTTGTCCATTGAAGCATGCTCTATAAGTATGTCAATTCCTTCAATAAAGACCTTTTTTTTGTGCAATCAAACGGGGCAACATCCCTCAAAGTTACAACCCATTACGTTATGGAAATATGGGGTGTTACACCCATCCCTGGCAACGATGCCAGAAACTTAATGTGTGTTTTTTAGTGTAGAAAATATTACCAACAAATTACACAATCAATCAAGCTTTAATAGAATGCTAACCACTAAAATCTCACATTTGGGCAAGTATACCCATCATATAGCATAAGAAATAGCAAGTATCGAATTTCTGAGAACTTAGACTCCCACTTTACTTTATCCAAATCTTTATTTTTTAGCCAATAAAAAAAGGAATAGAACTAAATAACCTATTAACCTAATATACTAGAGAAAATTAAGTCGCACAAGAAAAGTCACAAGGATAATCAAGTAGTGGGAACAAAGAGAAAAGAGATGTAAATAGATAGAAATCATTGAATATACAATAATAATTGACTAGCTATTCTCTCAAGTAATTATTATCTTGGTATCACAAAGGATTAAATTAGACCCACGTCGTTTGCAATCCATGGAATCATTATCTTCTAATTAAATTAGTGAACATATTCTATCTCAACCAATTTATCAAAAAGATGCATTAAAATTAATCTTCACACAAATCCCTATATTCTAGGTGATTTAATTATGAAATTAGCCAATGAAGCTATATTCTAGAAATCATCAACCAATTTTTGATTTCTTAGTCTTAACCCTTAACCTCTTTTTTCAAGCAAGTTAAGAATAACTAGTATTGAATTATTTAGTTGGCCATTCTCTCCTACCATCGTTTTGCAAGTTAATTAGTAGAGAACTAATCAATCCAACAAGATATTATGCTTAAGTAATCAAATACCAAGAATAACAAAAAATTGATTAAAGAACTAAAATCAATACAAAATTATGAATCCAAAAGAATATCTTCTAAAGACAATTAAAACATTAATATCAAATTGTCAATAAATCACAAAGAAGAGAAAAAGAAACTACTCATAGACAAGTAAACCTTCTTCTTGTTCCTTGAAACCTTCTTGAGCAACCTCCTCTTCCACTCCAAGAATTCTTCTTGATTCTTCTAAATCTTGGTGTTTCTTTAGGAGTTTTCTAAAGATATTACATTGAAGAATTGAAAACTATGAAAAATAGTTTGTACAATATTATTCTCTTGTATTTATAGGAATTCTAATTAAAAAAAAGTGCCTACAAGAGTCCTTTTTCATGGTTAAAAGAGTTCCCAAAAGAATCAAACTGAAATTGCCAAAATCTGATCTGAAAAAAAAAATTCGCCACTTTTACACAGAGTGGACTTGGCGCTGGTCACTTCGATCCACTTGGCGCCGGGTCCATTCTAGTTTCTCCTCAAAATTGCTCTTTTCCAGAATAGACCTGGTGCTTGATGCCTTAGCTGGACCTGGCACCATGTATAATATGGAATATTTCTCTTTTTTGCTTAAAATCTACTTAATTCTGCACGAATTCATCAAAAACACTTTTTACAAGCAAAATATCAAATTGGATGGAATATGCCTAGTTATTGCATCAAAAGTATCACAAAAGAGCCTCAAACAACTAGAAAAATAGTGATGAATTTAGCCCTTATCACCACCTATATTTTGGAAAATTTTACTCCTATGTAGGCCATTAAGCGACCTAGGAAAGTCTAACTTTCTTGGGCCACCAGTTCTCTAGAACACTTGCAAATATGAAGATTACCTGGCAGCCAACCTTGGCTGCCTGCTCCTTGAACAAAAAACACATTTGTTGTTTACCTGGCGGCCTGAAGTTCTCTTGGTTGCCTGTTCCCTAAACAAAATTCTCACACAGTTTCTTTGGCTTCATCAATCTCCATTTTCTTGTATTTCTTCCATTTTCTTTATTTTTATCTTTAATTGATATTTTCTATTTCCTCCCAAAAATAAGATTAAAAGGATATAGTGAGTTTTGAATTGCAAAAGAATTTATCTCAATTGAAGCACAAAAACACTATAAAATGTATATATGATGAAGCTTCATCACATACCCCCCATACTTAAACTTTTGCTTGTCCTCAAATAAACCATAACGTGCCACAATTGAATAATTTTTCACAAAATAGGATGAGATTTTTAAACATACATTGGCCAAGATAGTAAAGGTATTATTAGGATCAAGTCTAAAACCCAATTAGCCAAGCCAATTTTTGTATAAACTAATAAATTAGGAAGGAAATGATCAAAGCCGTCGAAGTTAAGTTAAACAAGTTCATGCTAATTTATGGTGTTCTATCTTGATTTTTTGGGTTTCAAAAGCAAGTAGTGTGATTTATATAAGTTAGGCACAGTAAGTTAATTCTAAGTTCTATCATCTCTCAACCACTATAATCCAAATAGGCAAATGTAAGATTGGTCTATAAGCTCACTTTATTCTCTCAATGCCTTTTCAATTATTTTCTTTTTCTTGTAGTAAGGTAATGCAATAGTCTAGTAAAGATGTGCAAAAAGGATTTTTTAGCTTTTGTGTTACCTTACTCCAGAAAATTTTCTATTTTCTCTTGGGTTTAACAAGGCAATATAAAGGCCTAGTAAAGATATGAATAAGGATTTTTCAACTTTTGTATTACCTTACTTTATTATCTCATTTTTTTTTTTACCTCAATCCATATTTACTCACTCGAAATAAAGACAAGTTGTGCAATCATAGAACAAAGATTAACCTAAAGTTCTATGCTTGTATTGTATTATAACTACTATCTCAATTTCTAAGAAATAATATGGTGTCACTTTTATTAAAGCCTAAACAAAATTAATTTAAATTCTCAAGATCTAACCATTCCATTCCTAATGTACAATTTTACTTAAAAAAAACAAACTCATCCAATAGGTTTTAGATTCAATTCTCGTGCCAAAAGGGAAACAATAACAGTACCATCAAGGCCCATCCAAGTCCATAAATAAAAAAAAATTTGGCCCAATTCACACAACTCCTCAAAAATAAAAAAGAATTCCATAATTATAATAAAAACTTGAAGAGAATATTAACAAAACCCTTCCTTCACACTTAAACTAGACTATGTACTTATTGGCACAAATATAGCAATAATTATATCTAAATTAGACTAAAATGAATAAAAGGGAAAGTCGGTTAGTAATACTCCCCAAGTAATCGCAGCTTCGTGGAGAAGTATAATTGTGTTAGAAGAAGAAGAAAAACAAAACAGCAAAAAAGAAGTTAAATATAGTAAATATGAAATATTAGAAATAATAATATAACATAACTAAGATAGAAATCAAAATCAAATATATACAAAACTGCATCCGAAAAGAAGAAAAGAAAAGCAAAAGTAAATGAAGTCCCCTAAATACCAAAACCAAAAATCAAGGCTCCTCTACATTGTGTAAGATGTAGTCCACTCTCTCCATGTCTCCAATGTTCTTTCCATGGTATAGCTTCAACCAGTTTCCATTTACTTTGAAGACTCCCTTTTCCTGATGAGATAGCTTAACTTCTCCGAAGAAGTACATCTTGGACACCAAGAATGGTTCAGACCACCTAAATTTCAACATACGAGGAAAGAGCCTCAATCTTGAATTAAACAGTAGCACTTGATCACCTTCCTTGAATTTACAACTTTGTATGGTGTGCTTGTCATGCCTTTTCTTATATTCTCCTTGTAGATTCTTGAGTTCTTATAAGCCATGTTCCTCCATTCATCTAGCTCATTCACTTGGAGAAGCCTTTTTGTCCCTACAAATTTAATATCAAAATTAACTAACTTAATGGCTCGGCCAAAAATCTTTATGCTCCGCTTCCATAGGTAGATGACACGACTTCCCATAAACTAACCTATATGGAGTTGTTCTTATAAGTGTTTCTTATGCTATTCGACAAGCCCAAAAAACATCATCTAACTTCACACTCCAATCTTTCCTAGTATAAGTCACCACATTTTCTAAGATTCTTTTTAGCTCTTTATTGATACTTGTACTTTGCACTAGTTTGGGGGTGATAGGAAGTAGCTACTTTGTGGGTCACACCTAATCTGTTTAGCACTCTCTCCAACTAGTTGTTGTAAAAATGAGTTCCTCTACCACTTACAAGCACTCTCGGCACTTCTAAGGGAGTAAATAGCTTTTCTAGAAACTTAATCATCACTCTAGTATCATTTGTAAGCAATGCCTGTGCTTCTACCCACTTGGATACATAGTCAACAGACACTAAAATATACTTATTACCAAAAGAACTTGGAAAAGATCCCATAAAATCAATCTCCTAACAATCAAATATCTTACAAGCTTGGAAAATAGAAAGTGGCATCTCATGAATTTTAAATATATTACCTATTCGTTGGTATCTATCACAATGTGTCACAAACCTGTATGCATCTTTAAATATGGAAGGCTAATAGAATCCAGAGTTAAGGACTTTTCTTACTGTCCTATTTGCTTGACAATGCCCCCAGCTAGTCCTTCATGATAAAGTTGAAGAATGTCCCAAGAATTAGTAATGTCTATACATCTTCGAATAGCATGATTTGCACAACAACGAAACAGAAAGGGATCCTCCAAAAGTTCACATCAGAAAGGAATTTCTTCCTTTATTGTGGAGTATGTCCTTTTAGAAGGATGTTTGCTACAAGAAATTTAGCATAATTAGCAAACTAAGGAGAAACATAATTTTTACACTTAATGCATAAAAGTTGTTCATCAAGAAAGACATAATTGATCTCTAATTCTTTTAGTGCTTCCAGAGTTGGGTATTTTAGCCTCGACAGGTGATCTGCAGTTCTCAGGTCCCTTTTTATCATTGATCTCTAAATCAAACTTCTGCAACAATAACACCTATCTTATCAATCTAAGCTTAGAATCATGTTTAGCAAGAAGATATTTTAGTGTGGAGTGATTAGTGTAAGCTACAACTTTAGATAAGATAAGATAAGGACGAAATTTATCAAAAGCAAATACTATTGCAAGCAACTACTTTCTATGGTAGTGTAATTTTCTTGTAATACTGTAAGAGTTTTGCTAGCACAGTAGGTTGCCTGAAAGTACTTGCACCGCCTTTGTCCAAGAACTGCTCCAACTGCATAGTCACTAGCATCACACGTTAGCTCAAAAGGGAGTGACCAATCAGGAACAATTAAAATGGAAGAGTTAATCAAATTTTCCTTCAATAGATTAAAAGTAGATAAGCACTTTTCATTAAAATTAAAAGGGGTATCTTTTTCAAGTAAAGAGGCAAGGGGTTCAGAGATTTTCGAGAAGTCTTGGATGAATCTCCTATAGAATCCTATATGCCCAAGAAACTCCTAATAGCCCTCACAGAAGTTGGTGGGGGAAGCATCTCAAATAGCTCTATCTTGGCCTGATCAATCTCAATCCCTTGTTGTGAAATTTTATGCCCTAAGACGATACCTTCTTTTACCATAAAATGACATTCCTCCCAATTTAGCACAAGATTCGTTTCTTCACATCTTTTGAGTACTTTTTTCAGATTTTGCAAACAAAATTCAAAGAAATCCCCAAAAATAGAAAAGTCTTCCATAAATACTTCAATTATCTCCCCTACTAAACCTTCAAAAACAGGCATAATACATATTTGAAAAGTTCCAGGCCCATTACATAATCCAAAAGAGATGCATTTGTAAGAAAAAGTCCCAAAAGGGCAAGTGAAAGTTATTTTCTATTGATTTTAAGGGCTATAGGGATATAAAAATAGTCAGAAAATCCATCTAGGAAGCAGTAGTACAAGTGTCATCTAGCCTCTCTAACATTTGATCAATGAAAGGAAGGGAGAATTGGTCATTTCTTATGGCTTTATTCAATTTTTTGTAGTTAATGCACATTCTCCATCCAGCGACAAGCTTCATAGAAATAAGCTTGTTCTTCACATTAGATGCTACTGTCACGCTTCCCTTTTTTGGTATCACCTGTGTTGGGCTCATCCACATACTCTCTGAAATAGGGTATACAATTCCTGTGTCCAATAGTTTAATTACTTCGCCCTTAACTACTTCCATCATGTTTGGGTTTAATCTCCATTGGGGTTGTACCTATTGGGTATCTCAGGCTCGTATCTTATACAGTGCAGCGGAAAATAAAACGAGATACCATTCCAGGACCCGTATATATGTGGAAAACAAGATATAAACAGATCAAAGGTAACAACCTTTTACCTTTCTTTAATACACCGAAGAACAAAGATTTGTTCTTCAAGTCGAGGCACGATCCAACAATTCTCTTGTGTAAACTCCACGAGAGTTGAATGTCTAACTACTATAATCACAGTGTGTACCAGCTAGGGTTTTGTGTTTCATCTATACGTCACACGAAAATCTTGCTAAAAAATCCTCCATCCCAGAATTCTAAAATAGTTAAAATTCCCTAATTGTAATTGGAAACATCAAGTTCTCACAATAACAATTTGGACTATAAATTATAACTAATTATAATTTGTCCACAACAACTTCTCTTTCTCTCAATTAACCACACTGTGCTATCAAATAATATCTTGAGTAGATAATCCTCTATTTTGTGTGACCTATTAGGTTTTCCGGTTAATTGGTAGAGAACATGAATTAATCCAAATATCTTTGAGATTAATAATTCATAATTAATTAGAATTAATTATATTAATTGTAATCAGGATTGGTTTATTAATTCATCAATTAATAAACTCATATTCCCAGATTATGAGCGGTATCTAGCAATACATCATGACCACCCAAGAGTCTAGGAAGTTAAGTGGCTTGACATGAACCCTTTAATAATAAACTTCAGTGCAATTAACTACTTTCGCCCCTACTATTAGGAGTGGTGAATCATTTATTAACCATCTCAACTACTTTCGTTTAGCTCACAATGTACCCAATATCCATCCTATAGGCGGCCCTTGATCGAGCTCCGGAGATTGGAATCAAAGTACAATGCTCAGCAAATAAAGTACCTTGGAGATCTCAAGTCCAAGGATACTTGTACATTTGCTATTTTGAGATTATATCACTGGCACTAAATAGTTATCCATGTAATTATCTCAAAGCTAGGTCATCCAATGAACTTATTTCATTAACAAGCATCCAAGTGTTAACTGTGAGTATCTTAATACTCACGGATATGAGAACCATCGCCTAATCAAATCAGGAAGTCTAACACATGCTAGTCTTAACGCATTAATGATACCCTGTCTCATTAATACTAAGATTAGGGACTATTTAAGTACTAACACTATACAGTATAATAGGAATCTCATATTATGATCTCTATCATGATTTCCTTAACACAATGTTATACTAGGGACCTTATCGAACAGTTATATTACTTAAAAGTAAATAAAAGAAACTGTAAGATACATAATAAATTTTATTAAAATAAAATGTGTTATATACAATGTACAAGTGATTGCCTCTAGGGCACAACACTAACAAACTCCCACTTGCACTAGAGCCAATCATTCATGTATCCAATACCGAATGACTCAACATGACAATCATGTTTCTTTTGGGATAGTGCTTTTGTAAACGGGGTCAGCTATGTTCTCATCCGTGGGAACTCTCTCTAACTTTATTTCCTTAGCTACTTCAGAAGTGGCTATGTATTCAGCTTCTGTCGTAGAGTTGAGAATAGTCTCTTGTTTGGAACTTTTCCAACTTATTGCCCCTCCGCACAACGTAAACACGTGTGATTTGAAATCATCTTTGTCAGATTAAAAATTGACATCAGTATACCCGTTTATTTTCAAATCACCTTCTCCATATACTAAGAACACATCCTTAGTCCTTCATAAGTACTTAAGAATGTTCTTTATAAATGCCCAATGACCCTTACTAGGGTTAGATTGGTATCTACTCGTCAAACTGAGAGCACAAGATACATTGGGCCTAGTACATACATAGCGTACATGATAGATCCAATTGCTGAGGTATATGGAATCTTATTCATGTAATCTCTTTCAACTTGTGTCTTGAGAGACATCAACTTTGAAAGGCTTACACCATGTGACATGTGTAAGAATCCCTTTTTGGATTGATCCATGCTAAACCTCTTTAACACTTTATCTATGTATGTAGACTGTGAAAGACCTAGCAACCTTTTGGATCTATCTCTATAGATCCTTATTTTGAGAATATAGGTTGCTTCTCCAAGGTCTTTTATGGAGAATTGTTTGGACAACCAAAATTTCTTGCAAGACAAGTATATCGTTTTCCATTAGTAATATGTCATCTACATAAAGCAATAAGAAAATGATTGCACTCCCAATAACCTTGTTGTATACACAAGGTTCATTCATGTTTTGAATGAAACTAAACTCTTTGATTGTTTCATCAAAACGGATGTTCCAATTCCTAGAAGCTTGCTTAAGTCCATAAATGGACCTTTGCAGCTTGCACACTTTTGTATGCTATCATTGGATGTGAAATCCTTAGGTTGTATCATATACATTTTCTCAATCAGATTTCCGTTTAGGAAAGCTATTTTCATATCCATTTGCCAAATCACATAATCATGGTGATCGGTAATGGCTAGGAGTATCCTGATGGATTTCAACATAGCTATTGTCGAGAAGGTTTCATCATAGTCAATACCATGTTGTTGACGATAACCCTTTGCTACTAGTCGTGCTTTATAGGTAACTAAGTTACTATCCATGTCCATTTTCTTTTTGAAAACCCACTTGCACCAAATAGGTTTAATACCTTTGGGTGGATCAACCAAAGTCTATACTTAGTTGTCGTACATGGAATCTATCTTTGACTTCATGTTCTCAAGCTATTTGTCAGATTTTAAACTATTCAGAACATCCTTGTAGGTAGTAGGCTCATCTTTATCTATAAGAAATACGTCATTGTGGTTATTAATGAGAAAGCCATATCTCTCAGGTGCCACACGTATCCACTAGATCTACGAGGTTCTTGTGTATTAGAAGGTTCATCTATTCTCTTAATAGATGTGAGGATAGACGGTTGATCCTTATTTGTTTAATCTTCATGAACTTCACTAAGTTCAATCTTACTCCCACTGTTCCCTTTGAGCATGTGCTTCTTCTCCAAGAAGATGACATGCTTCGAAACAAATAATGTATTTTCAGTGGGTAGGTTGAAGTAATATCTGAAAGATTCTTCCGGATATCCCACAAACAAACACTTGTCAGACTTACTCTGAAGTTTGTCTGATTGTGGCCTTTTAACAAAGGCAAGACAACCCCATACTCGCAAGTGAGATAACTTTAGTTTCTTACCAAAGAACATCTCAAATGGGGTAGTATTAACCGATTTTTTCGAAACTCTATTTAGTATATAAGCAGAAGTTTCTAGTGCATACCCCTAAAACGATTTTGGTAGGTCTGCAGAAGCTATCATGGTCTGTACCATGTCTAGAAGGGTTCGATTCATTCCCTCAGATACACCGTTATATTGAGGTGTATGTGGTGGAGTCCATTGAGATAACCCAGAAACTCTTTGCTCAAGTATTCTCCTCCTCGATAAGATCTTAGAGTCTTAATACTTTTGCCAAGTTGTTTCTCTATTTCATTCTTGAAGTCTTTGAACTTTTCAAAGGTCTTAGATTTGTATTTCATTAAATACAAATACTAGTATCATGAGAAATCATCGATAAAGATTATGAAATAGTTATAACCTCCTCTTGCTTGTATTGACATTGGGCCACATATATCAGAATGTATGAGTTTTAATAACTCCTTGGCCCATTCTCCTTTTCCTGGAAAAGGAGTTTTAGTCATTTTACCTAGTAAACAATATTCACATGTGCAATATGATTGATAATCAAATGACCCTAAGTCACCAAGCTTGTGTAACTTAGAAACACGATTTTCATTTACATAGCCCAAATGGCAATGCCATAAGTAAGAGATGTTAAAGTTATCCATTTTAGGTTTCTTATTGTTTACATTGAGAACTGGATTATCCAAGTCTAGAACATATAAACCATTAACCAGAGTTGCTGAACCATAATGAATGTCATTCAATGAAAAAGAACAACATTTATTCTTAAATATCAAATGAAATCCATATAAGTCTAAACAGGTAACTGAGATAATATTTTTCATTAAAACTGGTACATAATAATAGTTTTACAGTTCTAGAATTAATCCCAAAGGCAGGTTCAGCTCGTATGTCCCCATAGCTAGTGCAGCAACCTTTGCCCCATTTGCAGTACGTAGGTCCATATCGCATTTCTCTAGCCTTCTACTACTCTTTAGTCTCTGCAAGTTATTGCATAAATGAGATCCACATTTGGTATTTAATACCCATATCTCATTTCTAAAGGTAGTATTTATCTCAATTATAAACATACCCGGAGTAGAAGTAGAAGTGTATGTAAGCTTCTCCTTCTACTTCTGGTCCTTAAAGGTCTCCAAGTAGGCTTTATAGTTGCACCTCCAGTGGCCCATCTTCCCACAATGATGGCATAGGCCCTTGGTAGCTGCGTCCTTCTTGTTCACACCACCTCGGGCTTCATGGGAGCCTTCTTCTTTTTCTTTTGAACTTTCTTCTTAGAAGAGGAAGATTCTATCATTAAAACTGCATTAGAATCCTTCTTCAAGGAGGATTCCGTAGTTTTGAGAAGATTGATCAACTCAAGAATGGTGGATTCAATCTTGTTCATTTGATATTTAATCACAAATTGTGAGAAACTATTAGGCAAAGATTGTAGAATTAAGTTAACACTTAAGTCATGATCCATTGCAAACCCGAGAGATCCAAGCTTCTCTGTCAAGCCCAGCATCTTTGACCCATGAGTGGCCATAGAAGAACCCTCTGCCATTTTGCAATGGAATAGTTGCTTCGAGATCTCGTATCTCTCTATTCTGGCTTGGGCATCAAACAGCTCTCGAAGATGTAGTATAATCGATTGAGCATCCATATGCTTGTGCTATTTTTGCAACTTGGGAGTCATGGATGCCAACATAATACATGATATTGTATCACTATCTCTCTTGTGCCTTCTGTGGATAGCATATTCATCAGCATGAGCATCTTTAGCTGGTGGTGGTGGAATAGGAGCCTGTAGTACGTAGAGCAACTTTTTCGATTTGAGAACGAATCTCAAATTTCTATTCCAGTGGAGATAGTTTGAATCGATTAACTTGTTGGTTTCCAAGATGCTACATAGGTTTAAGTTTGTAGACATGATGCTAGTGACCTAGATGTAAAGATAGAGAGCATTAGCTACTTGTATATGCACATGACATAAAAATAATTAGGACTTTAATTAAATGCATTTTTACTCCAGTATTTTACTCAAACCAATAGCCCCCACTACTGAATCGGGAAAGCCCGTTGGAAGATTTCCTAGTGGGCCGGTATCTATATTCCTTAAGAATAACCTTAGGTTTGCCCAACAAGCCACCCTTAAATTCATTGGTAGGTATCCAATACCAATTACATCGTATGTAACTACCGGATCATTGGGTGATTAGTAGCTTTTAATCTTAAAGCCTTTTGGGCTACCCTAATCTTTCCTCTAAATTTCTTTATGCTTGAGTTTGCCCAATCGAGATAAAGAATTTAGTTAAACCTAACCCATTAATCAGGAATTTAATTCCAAAGGAATTTAACTCCATAGCTTAAACATGCCCGATGTCAAGTTAGGCTTGGGTTTGCCCAATAACCTGGTCTCGAAAAAGGACTCTCGTTCTTACTATATTAACGGAAGGAGTTAGGTTTAATATTAATTGAGGAATTTGTTCTTTTTAGTGATTTCATTGAATGACATGCATAAAAATCAATAAATCACATAATTGATAATCATGGTAATAAAGCGATTACGTGGTATGGTTATGGACTTTACCCTAAATTAATTTCTTTGAGCTAGAAAAGAAATTAATATAGTTAACCCTATGTGTTCATGCATGATTTAAGTAGAAGGTCTTACCTTCTCGCCTTGTTTTGGTTGCCATCTCTAGAATAGAATAATTCTACTCCTATCTAACCTATGTAAACTAATTACATAATTTCATAAAGAGAGAAAACCTCGAGTTACATTCAAGGGGAGTCAGATAAGAAGAGAATTACACAAGAATTCTAGAGAAGGTAGGACACGCAGGCCCTATTTCATAAAAACCAAAAGTGTAAAATGCATGAACAAATATAATTGGTTTTAGTCCATAACCATCCACCATGCCATTAACTATGCTTAAACAAAATAAACATATACTTTTACTATTCCAAAATCACTATTTTGGATAAATAAAACAAATTTTAAAATCAATATTTTAGAAAAATACATTAATTTTAAATTTTCAAAGTCACTATTTTGAAAAATAAATTTTTTTGTCTCAAAACTAATTTTGAGAAAATACTTTTGGGTCTCGTCTCTGGCAACGAAAACGGCGGTCTCGCTGGTCGGTCAGCGGGCGGGGGTCAGAAGGGTAGCGCCCTCTTGGAAATTTTTTTATTTTACTGCTTCTCATCAAATGAGATTTTCCCTTTCAAAATTCTATTCCAGAAAAAAATGTTTTTTTTATTAAAACAGCTGGATCGTGCAAAATAGAGTAGAGCTGGCGCCGGTTTAGAAGTTGGAGCTGAAGCCGCCTATGTTCTAATTTTTTGGAAAAATTTCTAGAAACGATTTTTGGATATTCGCAAAATAGCACACAACCGACGCTAGCTTGGAGGCCGGAGCTGGTGCTGGCTGTAGTCGAGAACAATGGCGGCGATTTTGAAAATTTTCCATAAACAATTTTTGGTGCCCTAATCTTTTGCAACAGATCAGTGAGAACAATTCTCAACAGAATTTTCTATTTTGAAGCTCAAAATAGCATCCAATTTGTTAGTTTAAACAAGACAAAATAGAAAATCAAATTCACAAGATGAAACGGAGGGCAACAACCATGTTCAAGAAAACGTTTTTCTGCAGAAAATTTTCAGCATATAAAGAAAGCACCTTTTGAAATATGCTACAACTTTTACACAATCATATTGTGCTATGGACCCAACCCACAAAGCTCGAAATGATTTTGACTTGAGTGAAAATGATTTTCACAGTGAACAAAGACAAACACGAATACATGAAAATAGTTTTTCATGCCAAAACAATGTCCATAGACCACACATAGCACGGCTCTGATACTACTGTTGGGTATCTCAGACTTGTATCCTATACGGCGTAGCAGAAAATAAAACGAGATACCATCCCAAGACCCACATATATGTAGAAAACAAGACATAAATAAATCATAGGTAATAGCTATTTACCTTTATTTGATCATCTGAAGAACAAAATTTTCTTCTTCAAGTCGAGGTGCGATCCAGCAATCCCTTTGGGAAAACTCCACGAGAGTTGAACGTCTAACCACTATAATCACAGTGTGTACCAGCTAAGGTTTTATGTTTCATCTATATGCCACACGAAAATCTTGCTGAAAAATCCTCCATCCCAGAATTCTAAAACAGTTAGAATTCCCCAATTGTAATTGGAAACATCAAGTTCTCTCAATTACAATTTAGACCATAAATTATAACTAATTATAATTTATCCACAACAACTTCTCTTTCTCTCAATTAACCCCACTATGTTATCAAATAACATCTTGAGTAGATAATCCTCAATTGTGTGTGACCTATTAGGTTTCTCGGTCAATTGGTAGCGAACATGAATTAATTCAAATGTCTTTGAGATTAATAATCCATAATTAATAAGAATTAATCCTATTAATTCTAATCAGGATTGGTTTATTAATTCATCAATTAATAAACCCATATTCCTAGATCATGAGCGGTATCTAGCAGCACATCATGACCACCCAAGAGTTTAGGAAGTCAAATGGCTTGACATGAACCCTTCAATAATAAACTTTAGTGTAATTAACTCCTTTTATCAAACAATATCTTATTAGGTTTGAAGTACGGAATTAGTGCCAACTTCTTCCAGAATTAATTCTGGCCCGAATACAATAGTACTTATACTAGGAACTCATTATTCTAGATGTGTATCAGTTGGAACTATTTCCAATACACAATCGTCTTGGCCAAGGAGTTCTCAAGTAGTAATTCCTATAAGTGGCCGTGAGATATTCGCCCCTACTATTAGGAGTGGTGAATCCTTTATTGACCCTCTCAACTATTTTCGTTTACCTCACAATATACCCAATATCCATCCTACAGGCGGCCCTCGATCGAGCTCCGGAGATTGGAATCAAAGTACAATGCTCAGAAAACAAAGTACCTTGGAGATCTCAAGTCTAAGGATACTTGCACGTTTGCTATATTAAGATTATATCACTGGTACTAAATAATTATCCATGTGATTATCTCAAAGTTAGGTCATCCAATGAATTTGTTCCATTAACAAGCATCCATGTATTAACTTTGAGTATCTTAATACTCACGGATATGAGAACCATTGCCTGATCAAATCAGGGAGTCTAACACATGTTAGTCTTAATACATTAATGATGTCCTGTCTCATTAATACTACGATTATGGACTATTTAAGTACTAACACTATACAATGTAGTAGGAATCTCATATAATGATTTCTATCATGATTTCCTTAACACAGTGTTGTACTAGGGACATTATTGAACAGTTATATTACTTAAAAGTAAACAAAAGAAACTGTAAGATAAATAATGCCTTTTATTAAAATAAAATATGTCATATACAATGTACAAGTGATTGTCTTTAGGGCACAACACTAACAGTACCACAGGTTTTGCATCTTGCTTAAGTAAAATCTTATATGTGCAGAAAGAAATATTGATTCCTTTTATATCCATGAGTTTCCATACTATCGCCTTCTTGTGATTTTGTAAAACTCGAACCAACTATAGCTTTTGTAACACCCCACTACCTAGGCCCAATTGGGCTGGGGATGTCGCCCCATCCAAAGGACAAGGGGTCTTTATAACTAGGTCACACAAATGAAAATAAAAATAATACTTTAAAATTAAACTTATTACAAGCTAAAAATTCAGGAACAAGTCCAAAATAAATTGATTACTATCATTTATAAATAACATAAAATAAATAACATAAAGTCTTCAAAGCAAGCAACAAATTTAGCTACTCATCTCCATAGCAGGATCGACCTGAAAACATTGCATAAAAGGTGATGAGATAAAAATATCAATAAGCCCGTGTGTACTTTGAGTGTTTCAGGTAAAACAGTTCATGTATGCAAGTTGTAAAAATTGTATAAGAGAAAGTGCTGGCAAGTAATAAATAATGTTAAAAATAAAGAGTGGCATTTTGCTTTTCAAACCATACATGTGCATAGTAAATACAGCCACTTAAATGGGTAACCATGGGTTACCACACGTTGGGCCCCATGACCATATAACGGTCAAAATGTCACATTTTATGCAGACTGACAAAAGGTAGGTGATCGGCCTACCGGGTGAGATACATCTTATTCTCTACACCCAAAGTTACCGGTTTTCTACTCCGGAAACACACAGTCCACATTACTGAAACTTGCTAGCTTGGATCGGCATCACCTACTAGACTGACATCCTATCCGGGAAGGACTCACCCCTTAGAGGTGACCACCTACTGAGAGACTTATCGTAACCCTTCAAAGACTAGTCCTAGTAGTCTACTCTTATTGAGTACTCAACGTTGATTGTCCCCCTTGGGAGAAAACTGATAATACATTGCTATATTTAGAAATAGCAATTAAGGGTTTCGAAAATTCTTGTCAAAGTTAGGTTTTAGAAAGAGTTTAGTATTTGTGCAAAACTGCTTGTTTAAATTTTCAAATGATTTGCTTGACTGACACAAAAAGGAAACAGTCCTTAATTACCTTTACAAAATAAGTGTCCATGCACTTCGCATTTGGCTTGCCATAGTAACCTTTTGTCATCAAATAAGTTTATGCAGGAGCTTACCTGATCCTTTGCTTGATCAAATTCAAGAATCTTCCAAAGCTAACTTAGCCCCGCCTAGGGTAAACACAAGTCATAAGGTTATACTCAAACTATATTCGCTTACATAAATAATCCCAGTTCAACTTATTATAAGCACGACCCTAATGTCCTAAGCTTTAAGGCTAGATGATAAAGGATTTTATAAAATAAGGCTAGCTTGATAAGTTAAAATAACTAGGGGTTGTAAAATAATTACTAAGAAGTTATAGGTTCAAATAATAAATCTTGAGTGTTGTTATTAATAAATAAACTAGGGTTTCATTGTTGAAGAATCCTAAGTTCTAGATGGTATTAATAAATGTTCATTCTTAAATAATATTTTTAAAGTAAATATTAAATTTTTACTAATCTCTTTATTAATAATTAATAGATAGAAAATAATTAATAATAAATAAATTTAATTAAATCTTGATTAGTATATAACAAATACATATAATATTTATGAATATATGGCCTACAAGATCATTGATATTATTATTATTATTATTATTATTATTATTATTATTATTATTATTATTATTATTATTATTATTATTATTATTATTATAAAAGGTTTTATTTATTATTATTATTATTATTATCATATATAAGTATTTATATATTATTTTTAATAAAAGATATAATTTATTTGGCTAAAATATCACTATTTCATTTAATACTTCAATTCCAAAACTTCCTAGGGTTTTCGAAATCTTTGGAGGAAAATATAGTATTAATTTTAATTAACGTAATAAAATTGGCTAATTAAAATAACTTAGGATCACAAGGTCATGATCATAAATTTCCTATTGCTAACAAGATTCATGAGCACATACTTCAACATCAATCAACAAACTATTCTATTCACGAACAAAGGCTTAAATCCATACCTACTATTACATGATCAAATTCCTACCAAGCATAATCGTACTCACGGCTTCAATGAAAATAAGAACATAATATCCTATTCACCAAAGGTGACATAATATTCTAGCATGCTTAAACATTCCTAATTTCATAAGACATGATGAACATGCATCGATCCACAAAGAAATTCATAAAGCTTAACCATGATCAATCATCCTCATTCTCCAATCTCAACTCCTTCATACATATGCATATACTCAATCCCCCCTTCATATTCTATCTTCTCTATCAACAACTAAGAGACATGAATCCAAAATTCAAAAGAAAGGTTAAAGGAAAATACTTGGTTGATGACTATCTCAATGAAGATTTAAGAAGATCCATGCGCTTGAGAGGCTTGAATCGTCCAAGAGAAGAGAAAGAAAATGGCCATGGTTGTAGTAACCATTTCAGCCGAGAGAGAGAGAGAGAGAGAGAGAGAGAGAGAGAGAGAGAGAGAGAGAGAGAGAGAGAGAGAGAGCATTAGTATGATATGTTAAAGATTGAAGGGAAGAAGATGAACAAAAGTTGTTCTTGGTTACCTTGATGACGTTCTTGAGACTTCAAGGAAAATTCTGGTTTTGATCCGATTGTCAATTTTTGTTTTCAAGATTTGATGTTATAAAATTCAGAAATGGACTCTAGAGAGTATGCAGGCTTGTTCTAGAGTTTTTGGAAGGGATTGGAGGTGTTTAGAGTGGTCTTTGGTTTGAAGAAAGGTAGTGTGTGTTCTTGGTGAAAATGGAGAGGATTAGAGAAAAAATGCTGGACGAATTTCTGAAGGGGTTGGCCGAATGATTGAGGGAGTTTTGGAATTTTTATTTTCATATTAGAGAGGAGGGAAAAATCTGGTTGTTTGAAATTCAAATGGAGAAATTTAAGGAGTGTTTTAAGGTAAAAGATATGGTGATGGTGTTTGATTGATGGAGGTTCCTTGGAGCTACAATGGCCGACTGGTTTGCTGTATTTTGTTGAAATGAATGAAGGTTGGGAGAACTATAAGGCTGGCTGAAATTCTGAGTTCAATGGTGGGAAAATTTCTGGTTATGAAGCTTAATTCAAGGGTGTTATCACGGAGCAAATGCTGGATATTTTGAAATTCAATTGAAAGGTTAATTGGAGTAATTGTAGGAGGAATTTGAGGAATGGCTATGGAGTCTAGCTGTGCAAGGTCAGTAGATGAGGTAATGGAGTTCAGTTCATAGCTGAACAAAGGTTAACTTACAGAGGTTTGAGGTGGTTTTCGGACAAGGCTTGAAGAGAGCAAGGCTGGAATTTTTTCCTGGTTATGTTTCGAATTGGTTGCTGGAATTTGTTGTGCAATTTTTCTGCAATGTTCCAGCCGATTTGCAGAGGGTTTGGAGAGATATTTGAGGGTTCTTTAAGGCTGGTTTCCAGCCTTCTTTATGGAGGAAAAATAGAGGTAATTTACTGGTTTGAAGGGTAGAAAAAACAGGTTTGATTTTGGCCTGCTATGCATTGAAGTTGTCCAGAATTTTTTTCTGGTTTGCACAGCTTTGTGCAGTCCGGTTTTTGGCAAAAGAATTTCAGTCTTCAAGCCGAATAAGTTGGTTATTTTTCTGGCAGCAATTGAGTAAGGAAGATGGCTAATATTTTCGAAAGCTAGGCTGCCCAAGAATTTGGAAAAATTTTAGAGTTCTTCCCTAAGACATAAGAATAGAATTAGGACATTCCCTTCATATCTCCCCTAGGGTAACACTACTATTTTTTTTTTTCCTTCTTGGGAATGCAAGAGACGAAAATCTAACCTTAAATTAAAATAATCATGACAAAAACTTAAATGATGGGATTTGAACTCAAGACCTTAGAGATTAATTCCAAAACTCTAACCACTAAACCACAACAACTCTTGTTCTTATTTTATCTCCTAAATATTCTTTCTGTTTAATCCTCAAGCTATCTTCCTATTTTGACCTCAAGCAAAATTATCATTTTTCCCTTCCTACTCAATATGCATAACTAAGCCTTCTAGACTATAAATCATAATTCTAAAGTACATAAAATTATTCAAATATATATATATATATATATAAATATATATTCATGCAAAGTAATATGATATGAATCCCCACCCCCTTACCCTAGGTTTGGCTTTAGGTGGGGTTTCACAGCTTTTACCCTTCCTTTTGATCTTTTGCAATTATCACCGGCAAATTGTTCTCTTGAGTAAAAAATGCATACTCAAGATGATCCAGTAGCTCTTTCAATTCCAATTCTAGTAGGTCCTCAATGGATGATCTCATTTGCTCAAGACTTGATTTCTCTATAACTTCAAAAACTGATGGTTCAAATTTGTCCTTAGAATTCTCCACATGCACCAATAGTTCTTGGGGATACTGTTTAAAATCTTCCACTAACCCATCCTTAGTCCACTGAACAAAGTGTTCTTGCAGAAAATTAGAAATGCAATAATCTGGAATGTCAATCATAAAGCAATCATCTTGTAAGAAGGAATGTTTCATACTGCCTGAAAATCTTATGATAATTACCTCCTCCTCAACTCTTAGTGTCAGCTTTTTTTCATGAACGTCTATAAGAGCTGTTGTAGTAGCTAGGATGGCCTACCTAGAATTAATGGAACTTTAGAATCTTTATCCATATCAAGAATACCAAAATCAGTTGGAAAAATGAATTTGTCAACTTTAACAAGCACATTATCCGCAATCTCTCTAGGATATTTAAAAGATCTATCTGCTAATTAGATACTCGTCTTAGTGGGTTTTAGTTTACCTAAGATTAACTTACAAAAAGTTCTATAAGGTAACAAATTGATGCTAGCCCCTAAATTTTTCAAAGCTATGCCAAAAAACACACAAGCAATCATGTAAGGAATGGAAAAACTCCTTGGAACTTTCAATTTATATGGCAGCTTTTCTTTATGTTGGAGGAGGGAAAAGCACTCTTCATTCAATGTGACAGTAGATAGCTCTTCCAACTTCCTTTTATTAGGCAGGATAACTTTAAAAAAATTGGCAAACTTAGGCATCTGCGTTAGTGTAACACCCCACTACTACGTATCCTAAAAGGGCGGGGATGTCGCCCCGTCCCGTAGGACAAGGGGTCTTTAAAACGAGGTATAAAATGTAAAGGCAACCCTAAAAGAATTAACTTAGATAAATAGAGAAAAACTCTTATTACATCCGGCTCAAATTGGAGTAATACGAAATAAAACAAATATCATTTAGAAGCTTAAACAACAACTGGCTCTTAGAACAAAATGAGAAAAAAATAACAAAAGCTTCAACTATCACATGCCCCACTGGCTTAGCACAATCTATCTCCTGAAAACATGATATAAAATAGTGTGAGATGAAATCTCAGTAAGTCCTGTGTGTGCACATGGTGTTTCAAAAAGTTCGTGTATGCATAGTGGAAAACATTTGCAGAAATATTTGGCAAGTCATAAATACTTTCTTTTCACAAGGAGTGGGTTTTTCTAATAATCACACTTTATACAAAACAAATCATCCATTCAAATAAACAGTCATGTCACCACACGTTGGGCTCCAGGAGGACAAGGCACCACACTTTGTGCACCTTGCCAGGACCAGATTACCACACGTTGGGCGTTCTGATCAGGGTGAGTGTATAGCTCACCGGGTGAGATACTCCTCCTTCTCTACACCCAACAAAACCATCCTAATGTCCATGCCAAGAAAATAAATAATACCTTACCAAGTACAAATGCTAGCTCGGACCGGCCTGACCAACCAATACTGTCGTCTTTTCAAACCGAGCTTATCTTCTGGAGGTGGCCTCCTACCAGAAGACTTACTCTAGCCCTCCAAGATTAGTATTGTTAGCCTACCCTTATTGAGTACTCAACGAACATATCTGTCAATTCCTGATTCAAAATTTCCATACCTTGACTTTGTACAACGTGGTTTTCTTTAAAAGAGTTTTCTAAAAATTTAGGAGAAAGAATAGTTTTCTCGATAAAATCATTAGTTTGACAAAACCATTTAAAGAATAAATATCCACGTCTACAACCTAAACGAACATAGTTTAACAATAGCTTCACAAAGCTTTACAATATAGACTTGCCATCACAATATTTAACAAAAGAGTTTATGCAAGGACTTACTTGATACGCCTCAGACAAATGAGATAAAATCACAGCTTGCTTTTCTCAAATATCTTCTTGATCTAGAATCACATATTATCATGATCAGGGTCTCAATCAATTCAAACATGCTCTAAACTCATTTATTCCCATAACAATTCACGATCCTCTATCTAACTCCAAATAAATTATCCAATTCCCAAAGTTCATATACTATGACCATATATTCATCAAAGACATGAATATTATATCAAAAAGGCTTAACTTGACCATCACAACTCATATCTATGATTACCACAGTAAAATATGGCATTGCTATGCATCAAATATGCTTAATTAATTACTCATCTCAAAATATCCATTCATCATGCTAATGGACATCATCAACCATATTAAACCTTAATTTTGACATCAAGGGTAAGGATTCCCTTATCTTGCGACAACTGAGTTAACAAGATCTCGATGCTCCTATGGTGTTCGTCCTGAGTTCGTTCGAGTAGAAGGGAAAAGCTGCCTTCTTTCCTTCCTTTTGACCGAAAGCAGGTAAAAGGGATGAAATCTGCCTTTAGGTGGTGTGATTCAAGGGAAGAAAAGGAGAAGAATTGATAGAAGAAAGGAATCAAGAGGTTAAGATGGTTTTTGCTTACCTTAGAGTGTGATCGGTTTCTTGCTAGGAATTGTTCTTGTGATTTTTGAAAATTGTAGGGAGATTCTTGCTGGAATTTTCATGTAGAATGGAGAGGGTAGTCGGCTACTGTGATTAGGGTTGGAGAAGATTGGTTTAGGGTTAGATGGTGGTGTTAAGAAAGACTCCTAATGGCTTTAGGTTTCGTGGACAGCAAGGCTGAAAATTGTAGCTTGCTGTGCACCTTGCAAGGCTAAATTTGGGAGGGTTTATGAGGAGAATGTATTCTGCAATTGCTACCTTATGCTGGCAGAAATATCGCTCAAGAAAAGGGCTGTGTGCGTTTAGAGTTTTTGGCTAAAACAAGGAAGAGTTTGAGTAGGTTTTGAGAACTAAAATTCTATGCAAGAATGGCTCATGTGCTGTGCGAAAATCACTGAACTAGAGGGGAGAAATTCTGGATTGTTTTAGCTGTTGTTCTACCATGATTTATTGAGAAAATGCGAGGGTTTTAGGCGCTGAAAATTGGCTTAATTAGCTGAGGATTTTAGTAGGTTTTGGT
This sequence comes from Voacanga thouarsii, assembly GCA_026120185.1. Taxonomy (NCBI): domain Eukaryota; kingdom Viridiplantae; phylum Streptophyta; class Magnoliopsida; order Gentianales; family Apocynaceae; genus Voacanga; species Voacanga thouarsii. Next base: position 112,072 of record JANUWF010001502.1, read on the forward strand.
GTGCAGAATTTTCGTTTGAGTTGGAGTGCAAGCTGGCTGAAATTTCCTGTACAAGGCTGGTCGAAATTCTGGTAAGTAAAATCTGGTTTTTGTGTGGCCAAGGTAATTTGAATTGATGAGGAGTGTTCTAGATGTTTTGAGCTAGGATTTGAAGAGTTGGACTGCACTTAGGAATGCTGGAATTTCGGACAGCTTGTGCTTGCACAAGGCTGTCGAAATTCTGCTAGGAAAAGGAAGCAAAACCTAGTTGAAGTAGGATTGAAATAAAATCTGATTTGCTAAAGGATTTTGGATAAGATCTCCTAGTGTTGGAAGAGTTTGAGTTGGGCTAAAACTCCTTCAAAAAGTGGCGGCACCTAGCTGGAAAATTTTTCATATTTTTAGCTAAGGTTATAGGTTCAAAATCCACAAGGTATCCAATTAGAAAAATATCACTTTAATTGCAACTATCCTTTGCAAAATCTAGAAAGTTAAAATCAAGTTGGAATTTAGTTATTTAGCTAGGGTTTTTTTTTTCGAAAATCAAAGGGAACAAAAGTTGAAAATAACAATAAACTTTATTCACATAAAAAATCCTTGAAAATAGGAGATAAATATAGAGGTTTATTTCCTTAGAAAAATGGCGCTGAAAATTCACTAGGATGGCTAGGGTCTTTTCGGCCAAAACGTGGAGGAGTCTAGGAAAAAGAATTTTCAAAAAGAAAACTAAGATTCGCAAGAGGTGAGATTCGAACTCGGGTCACCAAAGGAAATCACCAATCTCCCCGCTATTCCAAACCAACTCCAATGCTAATATTTCTCTAAGAAATTCTTTCCACCCTAATTCTCATCCTTCCATCTCCTCGACTAAACTTCACTTAACCAACTCTTAGACAACACAATTATTTCACACCAAATAAATCAAATGCAAAAGCAACTTTGAAAATCACATGCACCCATGCAAGAATAATTTTAAGATAACACGCGAAATGTGAAATGCTATGCAATGCATGACATTTTTCCCCATAGTCAAAGGTGGTTTTGGGCGGGGTATTACAGTTAGGGCCTCAACAAGTGGAAGATAGATATACAACTGTTTTAATAACTCTAAGAACATTTTCAATTGCTCATCACCTTTTCTTTTTCTCAAATGATCCAGATATGGAACAGAAGAAGAGTGTTTCTGCTTTTCTGCTGCCACTTTCTCATCTAGAGATGCTGCCTCTTCTATTCCTTTTGATGGTATTGCAGACAAGTTCTGTTCTTTCTTTTGCTGTTCTTCTAAATCAACAAAACTCGAGTAATATTTAGACACACACACACACACACACACACATACACAAAAATAGCTAAATTAACAAACTCTAGTTTTTCATGATATTGCTAATCCCCTGCAATAGCACAAAAAACTTGATACGTATTTTACGTCCATTGGAAATAGTATAACCAATCCACAAAAAATAAGCTTTAAAATAAATCGTAAGCACTAAAACCACACATATGGGCAAATATACTCATCACATAGTATAAGAAATAGCAAGTATTAAATCTACATGAATTTGGCAACTACCACTATTTTGCTCTAATCACATTATGTAGCTAAAATGAATAAAAAGGCACCGTAAATAAAGCTAACTAAACTAAACTATTGCCATAGAGAGTATATCGGACCCACATGAGAAATGTCACAAGGAATGTTAAGGAGTAAGAATATGAGAAAGGCCATGTAAAAGAAGAAATCCCCCCAAAACATGTCAAGTAAAGAGTAAACCACTACATTTATCAAATCCCAGTTCGAGCACCGATATGAGTTTTCAAGAATAAACCTCACACACTCTCTCAAGTTATGAGATTCCTTTCCTAAGGTCTAATTAATTAGTATCTTTACCTAATCAACCTAACCTAAGGTATTATTACACCTACTCATCACCTAAAAGGTACCCAGAAGCCCCAAATATCTCGAAACCCCATTGACTACTCAGTTCTAATCCCTTTAACCTCTCTCACGAGTTAATTAAAGGACAACAAACATTGGATCATTTAATTTGGTGTTTAACTCCTAACCCCATCTCTTGAAATCATTAAGAGTGAACTCATCAATTGAATAAATTTATTAAGCCCAAATAATTAATCCAACACAATAATGCCTAAGTAATCAAATACAATATTGGAATTCAACAAAACATAGTAATAATTCAACACAAGGACATAGATTAGGATTTATCCTTCACATACAACTAAAATCATATAAATCTCAATATTGTTTAAGTGTTATACAACGAAAAAGAAAGAATTTCACTCATAGGCAAGATCTTGAACTTCTTCTTCTTTGAATTTCCTTGAACAACTCATTCTTCTTCTCCTTGCTTCTCAAAGATCCTTTATTTCTTGGTGTTTCTTTGAACTCCCTAAGGGATCTCTTGATTTCTAGTTAACCAAAAATGTTTATTTAGGGTTTATAATGGGGTGTATATAGTATACAATGAAAGAAAATGGAAAAATTGTAGAAATGCACAAATCTGTGCAAGTGGGTGGCCTAGGGAGGTGGAACTTTCCTGGGCCACTAGGTTTTCTAGAGACCAAGTAGCCAGGGAATTCCCTAGGCCACCAGGTACCTGCCTAGGCATCCTATGCAGGTACCTGGCGGCCCAGGGAAGTTCATTATTCTGTACAGGGAGTAGTACTAGGCGACTGAGGGAAGTTTAACTTCCCTGGGCCTCTAGGTACTAGTATTCTTCTTAAAAATTTTTCTTTTAGGTGGCTGAGGGAGGTAGAACCTCCTTGGGTGGCCAATTTATTTATTCTAGGAATCTTAGGGAAATTTTTCCCTAGGCAGCCTCTTTTTTGTGCAATTCTTCCATTTTTGCTCATTTTTTTTTTTTTTCATTTTCATCTTTATTCACCTTCACATGGAATTTTTCAATTCCTATAAAAAAAGATTAAAATGATGTGGTGAGTAATGATTTAAACAAGAATTTATCACAATTAAAGTATAAAAACACTAAAAAAATATAGATGTTATGAGCCTTCATCACTTACCCCCATACTTAAGTCTTTACTTGTCCTCAAGCAAACCACACTTATTCACAAACAAAGAATTAACTAATAGACAAATCTAGCACCCTACATATACTCACAAAATAACTATTATACAAATCAAGAAAAATACATTTATTCACAAGTTAACTAGAATACAAATAAAGAGATCTACATTAATTCATAAGGACAAAAAATAACTAATTTACAAGTACAATGAAAAATTTTACATGGCATTCTAGGTGAATGATCAAGAATAACTTAGCATATATGCAATAAGGTCAAAATGGTCAAGATGTTATTTCTTACTCCACCGTAGAATTCGTCTCAACACCAATCTATCTAAGTTAATCCTATGTATACCTTTATATTAAGCTAGATACAATCAAGAACCTCAAAATGAAATTAAACAAATTTATTCTAAATAAATGTGATTCACTCAATATCTCCAATCAAGAATTCAAATAAAGTGATTCATATGATATAGGATCCAATGACTCACTCAAGTCTTGTGGCTTTTCCGGTACAAGTATTATATATGTTATACTACAATAAACATGACTTTACATTTTGATACAATAATACAACTGTACATTTCAATTTGAATTGGTAAAGTAAGAGCCTCTCATTTTCATCATTTTCTTTCTACAAATGGAATGTATTTATAGTAATTTTAACTCAAATGCTCTTTTGCATTTCCTGCATTTTTGCTTTCTTTTTCTTTTTCTTGCTTTTATTCTCTTCCTTTTTTCATCACACATTATTTTTCGACATAGGACTTGCATTTTGCATTCCTAGAGCTTTTTTTCTCCCCGCTTCGGTAGGTACATTTAGCAACCTACCTCTTGCTCCTATTTGTCTTTTTATTGTAAAGTACAATAAATCATTGAAAATTTCTATAATACAACATACAACACAAAATGAATGAAAGAATCAATAGTGAATTGCCATGAAGCTAGAGATAAGCCTACAACCCACATTCTATATTTCATCACTAAGTTTTTATCTATTCTCAAAGAATTAAGCTTCATAACATTTTCAAAGGCATAAAAAATATTACCTCACTCATTCGAACTTAGTCTATGTCATGCATAATATACACATGTACATAAAAATAACTATTCTAGAAAAGTCTTAAGTAGAATTCCCATGCAAAAAGATAATTAATACCTTCACTAAACTAACACATATCAGCACACATACCAACAAGTCTTGAAAACTAACCCAATAATGCAAAAAGATTCGAAAAAATTTGGTCCAAAATGTAAAAATAATAAATTTAGCCCAAAAATAAGAAATATTCTAAAACAAATAATACATTGTATAGAAAATATTATTGAACCTCTTCTCCACACTTAAATTAGATAATGCCCTCATTTGCCACAAATCAAAGAATATAAGCATTTTCAATGGGACTAAAAGAAATAAAAGGGAAAACAAGGTAAATAAATACTCCCCAAATAACTTGAAGATCAATATATCACATGAGGGAGAGAAAAATGCTGGTTGTCCAAAAGAAGAAAATCAACAATCCTACAAAAATATAGAAAAATACAATAGTATACCAAGGCTAAAGACATAATAATAAAAATAATACACACACAATAAAAAAATTATAATTCAAAAGAAAATATAAATAAAAAGGATACAAGGAGTTGTTACACAAATGCATTAGTACCAATACTAAAAATAGATAAATTATCATACACTAATAGATATATAAATAAATATCATTAACAAGCCACAAAAGCAATGAATATAAATAATATCAAAATATATATTAGTGCAAAAAACTATATTACAACCAATATAACAAAGCCACAAAACAAATGAATAACCCAATATTTTCACTAAAGATACACTATATATATATATATATATATATATATATATATATATATATAGTTCAAAATGGCTTTTATAGTTCCATTTGGCTAGTACAAATAGAATGTCGTTGTTAGTGTTGTGTCCTAGAGGCAATCACTTGTATATTGTATATGACATATTTTCTTTTAATAAAATGCATTATTTATCTTACAATTTCTTTTGTTTACTTTAAGTAATATAACTGTTTGATAAAGTCCCTAGTATAACACTATGTTAAGGAAATCATAATATAAGATTCCTACTACACTAGATGGTGTTGGTACTTAAATAGTCCCTAGTCATAGTATTAATGAGACAGGACATCATTAATGCGTTAAGACTAGCATGTGTTAGACTTTCTGATTTGATCAGGCGATGGTTCTCATAACCGTGAGTATTGAGATACTCAAAGTTAACACATGGATACTTGTTAATGGAACAAATTCATTGGATGACTTAGCTTTGAGATAATCACATGGATAACTATTTAGTGCCAGTGATATAATCTCAATATAGCAAACGTGCAAGTATCCTTAGACTTGAGATCTCCAAGGTACTTTGTTTGCAGAGCCTTGTACTTTGATTCCAATCTCCGAAGTTCGATTGAGGGCCGCCTATGGGATGGATATTAGGTACATTGTGAGGTAAACAAAAGTAGTTGAGAGGGTCAATAAAAGATTCACCACTCCTAATAGTAGGGGCGAATATCTCATGGCCACTTGTAGGAATTACTACTCAGAAAGTCCTTGACCAAGGCAAATTGTGTATTGGAAATAGTTCCAATTGATACACATCTAGAGTAGTGGGTTCCTGGTACAAGTACTATTGTATTCGGGCCAAAATTATTTTTGCAGGGAGTTGGCACTAATTCCGTACTCCAAACTGAATAAGATATTGTACGGTGAAATGAGTTAATTACACTGAAGTTTGTTATTGAAGGGTTCATGTCAAGCCACTTGACTTCATGGACTCTTGGGTGGTCATGATGTATTACTAGATACCGCTCATAATTTGGGAATATGGGTTTATTAATTAATGAATTAATAAACCAATCCTTATTAGAATTAATATGATTAATAATTAATTATGGATTATTAATCTTAAAGACGTTTGGATTAATTCATGTTCTCTACCAATTGACTGGGAAACCTAATAAGTCACACACAATAGAGGATTATATACTCAAGATGTTATTTGATAACATAGTGGGGTTAATTGAAAGAAAGAGAAGTTGTTGTGGACAAATTATAATTAGTTATAATTTGTGGCCCAAGTTGTAATTGTAAGAACTTGATATTTCCAATTACAATTAGGGAATTCTAATAGGATTATAATTCTCAATTTTGGGAAGGGAATTTCGTGTGGTATATAGTAGATATTGTAACACCCCACTACCTAGGCCCGCCAGGGCCGGGGATGTCGCCCCGTCCAAAGGATAAGAGGTCCTTATAACTAGGTTACACAATCAAAATAGTGGAATAAAAATAATACTTTAACTTAAAATTTATTACAACCTAAGAATGAATCCAAGAATTCTAAAATCAAATCCATAATGAAATTATCCACTCTCAACCCCCCAAAGCATTACACAAATTAAATATCAGAAAAAAAATCTTCCAAGGCAAGCAATATCTAGCCACTCATCCCCACAGCAGGATTGACCTGAAATCATGGTAGAAAGGGTGATGAGACAAAAATCTCAACAAGTCCGTGTGTGCTTTGAGTGAACTGTTCGTGAATACAAAGTATAAATCTTTATAAGAGAAATACTGGCAAGCAATAAACATTAGTCAAAATCGAGAGTGGTGTTTTGGCTTTTTCAACCATACATAATCAATAAAATCAACCACTCAAAAGAAATGATCATGGGTTACCACACGTTGGGCCCTATAACCGGTCAGGATGCTGACACTTTGTGCAGACTGACAAAAGGTAGGTGATCGGCCTACCAGGTAAGATACTCCTCATTCTCTATACCTAAACAACAACCAATTGTCCATTCCGGCAACACACAGTCACTTGACTGAAAAAAAACTACTAGCTCGGACTGGCACGACCTACTGGACTGACATCCTATCCGGGGAGGACTTACCTCTCAGAGGTGGCCACCTACTGAGAGACTCACCCGAACCCTTCAAAGACTAGTCCTAGTAGTCTACCCTTATTGGGTACTCAACGTAACTTACCCCTCTTGGGGAAAAAGGAACAAAACATTGTTCCACTTGAAAATGGCAATTAAGGGTTTTCAAAGTCTTTATCAAAATTAGTTTTAGATAGAGTTTTGAGTTTGAGTAAATCTGCTTATTGATATTCAAATAATTTGTTCGACGGAAATAAGACAGGAGACAATCGTCAATTGCCTTTACAGAAATGAGTGTCCATGCACTTTACATTGGCTTGCCATAATAAACATTTTGCATCAAACATATTTTATACAGGAGCTTACCTGATCCTTAGCTTGAGATAAAATAAAGGTCTTCAACAGCTGACCCAACCCCGCCTCGGGTAAATAAAAGCCATAATTAATCTCAAGCTAAAATCCACTTTCACAAATAAAGCTAGCTCAACTCACTACTACTATAATCATTGTGTCCCAAGCTTTAAGGCCAAATAGTAAATAAAAAGGGTTTATAAGCTAAGTCTAATTTGATATTTAAAATAATTATTGTTTTGGGAAATATTTACTAATAAGTTGAATGTTTAAATCTTGCTAAGAATAATTTAGAGTTTATTTGATGAAGAGTCCTACGTGGTATTAGGTAAAATAATGATTTATTAATAATTAATTATTTTGAAAATAATTGATAACTAAAATTAGTTGAAAATAAATTTTAATGGGTCTTGATTGAAAGATACTAAATAAATTTTAATAGGTTTTGATTAAAAGATAATAAATTTTAATGATATTTTTGAATATAAGACTTACAAAATTAATATTTTACTTTTTATGATTATTTATATAAAAGGCTTTATTTGATATTATTATTATATATAATATCTATATATTTTATTTCTTGAAATAAAAGCTATCATTTATTTGACTAAAATATCCTTATTATATATAATAATCCAAGTCTACCTTACTAGCAAAAATTATAATATTAAATATTTTATTGATGAAATAAACTTAACTTAGGGACAACTAGATCATGATCATATTTCTATTGCTAACCACAATCATGAACATATACTCCACTTCAATTCATCAACTCATCTAAATAATAAATAAAAACATAGATCTACATTTACCAAGGCATGATCCAACCTCTATTAGCATAAACATAATCATGGCTTTAACAATCATACATGAATATAAATCCTATTCACCATAGGTGACATAATCTCTAATATACTTGATCACAAATACTACTTATGACATGGAGGCATGCATTACACCCTAAAAACACCATACAATCAACCAAGATAACCAACTCATGCATAAATCCCATCTCCATCATATACACACATTTATTCATGCTTCAGTCTTAACTCATCACAACAATACATGCTCAAATCCTATTCACAATCCATCTCTTACTAATATCATCCTAGAGACATGAATCTAGAATTAAAAAGGAGGGTTGAAAAGGTTTACTTGATTGATGAGTACCTTGAAGGAGTTTCAAATGGATCTTACCCCTTAGATTACTAGATCTGTCCAAGAGAGATGAAGAAAGCATGGCCATTGGTGAAGAATCCATTCGGCCGAGAGAGAGAGAGAGAGAGAGAGAGAGAGAGAGAGAGAGAGAGAGAGAGAGAGAGAGAGAGAGAGAGAGAGAGAGAGAGAAGAGAAGAAGAGCATCAATTAGCATGCTTATACACATATATATTCATTAGAGATTGAAGATTAGTAAAGATGAAGTTGATTGAACAAACTTACCTTGAAGGTGTTCTTGAGCCTTCACAAAAATACTAATTTTTTATCCAAAAGAGGGAGTTGGATTTTGGAGTTTGATGTTAAAAATGGTATGGATGGACTCACAGCAGTGAGTAGATGAAATCTGAAATTTTTTTGAAGGAGATTAAAGTGGTTTGGAGAGGTATTAGGCGAGAGAAGTGAGTAAGTGTTCTTGGTGTTCTATGTGTGCTTAAAGGTTGAAGAGAATGGAGGGATTTTGGATTTGAATCTGCTGAAATTCTGTATGTTTGCAGTGGCCGAATTGTTTGTGTAGTTTAGGTAGATGATTTTTCTAGTTTGAAAGGAAAAGGAAAGTTTGGTTGTTGAAATCCTAAAAATATATTTTTGGGAATCAAATTTGGAAACAAAATATAGCAAGAATATCTTTGATCAATGAAGAGCTTTTTGGAAGCTGCTATGGCTGATTGATGTTCAGTGATTTTGCTGGATGAAAGCTGGTTGAAGAAGGTTAATGGTGGCCAAAAAAAGGGAGTTTAATGGTGAAGGAAAGGTCTGGTTATTTCGGGGACATTTTATGGAAGTTTGCTAAATTAGGATTGCTGGAATTTTGGTCTCCAATCAAGGCATGATTGGAGTAATTTGTTGGAGATATTTTAGGGCAGCCATGACTGGTTTTTGTGCAGAAGGTTGGGGAAGACAATGGGGTTTAGTTCATGGTTGTTCAAGAGAGGTTTGTGCAGAAAAATGGTGAAGTTTTGGCTAGGGCTGAAGGAGGAAACAAAGCTGGAAAAAAATCTTGTATAGGTCTCGCTATTTGTTGGAATTTTTCTGGGCAGCTTTTGCTGCCATTTTCCAGTCAGATTGCAGAGAGTTTGAAGGGAAATTCAGAGGTCTTTTAAGGCTGGTTTCCAGCCTTCTTCATGGAGGAAAAATGTGGTTAAGAAGTGGGGAGAAAACTGGAAGAAATAAGCTTGGTTTAAGCTCATATATGCTACGATTTTGCCCAAAAAATTTTCTGGTTTTGCATAGCATTTGTGCAGTCCAAATTTGGCCCGAAAATTTTAGATTTCAAGCTGGTCAAGAGGGCCATTTTCTGGCAGCATTTGGGAGGGAATGATGGCTGAAAATTTTGACACCTTGAAGGCACAAGAAGCTGGAAAAATTTCAGATCACTACATGAAGGAAAATGAACATAGTTAGAGTGAAGTTTTGAAGGTTCACTAGGGGAATTAATTCTCTTGGAACCTTCCCCATCTCTTCCACACTTTCGGTCCATAAAATATCTTTCACTTAGACATTTTGAACCTTCAAAGCTACAACACTTTACTGAAATTTCTGGAATGAAATTGGCTTGAATAAATTGAATAATTTAAGAAATTGAGAAGTAAGAAAAACTAAGGATCAAGAAGGGTATGAATTCCCTTAGGAATTTTTGTAGGGTACAAGATTAGGATTAGGGTACTTCTATCATGTCTCCCCTAAGACATCACCTTTGCCCTTCTCTAGAGCACTCAAGGATGAAAATCTACCCTTCCCCTACAAAAATAAAATTTAATCATGCTAAAGCTCCAATGATGGAATTTGAACCAAAGACCTCAAGAATTAATTCCATAGCTCTAACCACTAAACCACAACAACTCTTGTTCTTATTTTCTCTCTAAAATATTTTTCCTATTTAATTCTCAAGCTATCTCCCTATTTTCACCTCAAGCAAAAATTACCATTTTGCCCTTCTTACTTAATGAACATAATTAAGCCCTCGAGACTATAACACACAAATCTAAATCATAGAAAATTATATAAAAATATATTTAAACATAAAATAAAATATGATATGCATCCCAACCCCCTTACTCTAAGGTTGGTTTCGACTGGGGTTTCATAGATATAACACACGAAAACCCTAGCTGATGAGATACATGAAAATCCCCAGCCAAGTCACACGTTTTTTTTCCCTTCTTCTCTTTCCCTCTCATTTTGTTGAAAACAAGAGAACCCTAGCCGCCATTATTGTTTCTGCTAGCACAGGAAATTTTGGTGCTTGAGTGTATCCTCTGTGTGGATTACTATTAGAGATAATCACACACTATGATTATAGTGGTTAGACGTTCAACTCACATGGAGGTTGATCACGAGGATTGCTGGATCGTGCCTCGATTTAAAGAAGAAAATTTTTATTCTTCGGACGATCACCCAAAAGTAAAAGCTGTTACCTTTTCTCAATTTATGTCTTGTTTTCCACACATAGACGGGTCCTAGGAGGGTATCTCGTTTTATTTTCCGCTGTGCTGTATACGATACAAGCCCGAGATAGCCAACAGTCGTGTCATTTGGATTAAAAAATGCTCCTTCAGAATTCCAGAGAATTATGAATAAAATATTTAATCCTTTTTCTTAATTTATTGTTGTTTATATTTATGATGTTCTTATCTTTTCTCAAAACTTAAAATAGTATTTTAAACATTTAAATTCCTTCTTCTTTACTGCTAAGCATAATGGCATAGTACTTTCAAAATCAAAATTCAATTTATTTCAAACAAATGTCCGATTTCTTGGACATAACATTCAGTAAGGAACAATAGTTTTAATCAAAAGATCTATTCAATTTGTTGACAAATTTTTAGATCAAATTCTTGATCGAACTCAACTTCAAAGCTTTTTAAGTTATTGAAATTATGTTTCTAAGTTTGTTTTTGGATTGGGCAACCTTATCAAACCTCTGCATGACAAACTCAACTAGCTTCCTCCTGCATGGACCGATGTTCATACTTCAATCGTCAGACAAGTCAAGTCTAGAGTTAAACAACTTCCTTATTTATCTCTTTTTGATCCATCTGCCCCAAAAATTGTTGAGACTGATGCCTATGATATTAGTTATGGTTGCATCCTCAAACAAGTCAAAAATGGAAAAGAACATATTGTGAATTTTGCATCGGAACATTAGAATAGTTCTCAATGGAGCTATCCTACTATTAAAAAAGAAATTTTGGCAATTGTTTTATGCATTTCCAAATTTCAAGCTAATTTATTAAAATAGAAATTTTTACTTCACATTGATTGTAAAGCTGCAAAATATGTCTTGCAAAAAGTTGTAAAAAACCTTACCTCAAAACAAATCTTTGCTAGGTGGCAAGCTATTTTATATATATTTGATTTTCATGTACAATATATCAAAGAATCTTCAAACTTTATTTCTAATTTTTTAACTTGAAAATTGTTGTAAGGAAGATAGACATGCCTCCTAAGAAAACAAAATCAAAGCTCAACGAGCTTCCAGCCCCTGAAAATACCAATTTACTCAAACACACACACATAATTGGGCAAGTATACTCATCATATAGTATAGAATCTAATTGGTAAGCCTTGTTGGGTGTGTGTTCATGCATTGTGTATCTACTATGGATGTGTAAAGATAGTACCCCCTGTCATATAGGCCTAAAAAAAGGATTCTAATGAATCCTCCTTTTCTAGTAAACTAAAATTTACCTCCTCAAAAAATTATGCTATGAGTATATCCAAACCTGCTATAACCCAGTATACCAAAATACAAGAGTTTCTCTCCCTAAAAAAATTGCCACAAGCAAGTTAGGCCGATATTGTAGAATCCCATGATTTACAGCATGCCCAATCCCAACCCTTTAGTCCATCCGATTTTGAGAATTGGTGCAAACTAATGGAATACTCTCCCAATCAGGAAATTTCTTTTGACTCTCAAACTGTGGTAATTAATCACCCCACACCTACTTCAAAAAATGTGGTGGCTACTAACCCCACAACCACTGGGACCTAGAGTTTCAAAAATACAAACACAGGCACAATGCAATTAGTATCCAAACAGGCTCTTTCTTCTGAGCCTAAACCAATTTCTTCCAGGTTCTCTTCGACCCAAGAACCTACATATATCAAAACTCCTGGAGTATACAAACTACTCCAATGGAACCTGAATTTTGGGATCCAAACCCACAAAAGGCAACCTGACAACACTTTGGTCTGGATGTCAACTTCCTTCAGAAGTCCCCAAAATTTACTCAAAAATACTACGAGTTTATGCTTATAGATACTGAGAATGCATCCTTTCACCTTCACAAAGACAAAAATATTGAGTCGTATATCACTAACACCTCAATTCAAATCCATTCTTTCCATGCTCTTTTTGTATGGAAAGCACCCCCAAATACCTTCAAAAAGTTTTCACAACCATTTGATCCCATAGTTTATAATTATTGGGATTATCAATATGCTTGGCTACATGCCTTTAATTTTCAAAACGAATTTCAAAATTACTCTTGGTTTCTTTATTTCAACAAAAAGAAACCCGCACAATTAGTATTTCCTAACCGATTCATCAACCAGTGGTAGCCCTGTTATGGCCTAACTGAAGAAATTCTTCCTGGCCCTGTTAAAGAAGGATTTAAATATTTTAAAAGCAGGTATTACAACCAGCAGCTAACAGTTCCCTTACTACTCCAATTTTTCAGCATATTCAAGCTTGCTTGGTTATATTCCCAGAAGTTTGCATATGTAAAGGATCCTGATCAGCAATGTCTCCTATACCTTACGCTCCAAGGCCACTGCAAATGGTGAAAGGACTAGAATGCACAGAATACGTGCATTCCGTCCATTGAAAAATGGTTTAAGTCCAATCCCAAGTACTTGCCACCCTCCAACAGCCAACAAACAGGATTTTTATAGCAAAAATCTGTTAGTGTTGTGCCCTAGAGGCAATCACTTGTACATTGTATATAACACATTTTATTTTAATAAAAGGCATTATTTATCTTATAGTTTCTTTTGTTTACTTTTGTGTAAAATAACTGTTCGATAAAGTCCCTAGTACAACACCGTGTTAAGAAAATTATGATAGAGATCATGATATGAGATTCTTATTACACTGTGTAGTGTTAGTACTTAAATAATCCCTAGACATAGTATTAATGAGACATGACATTATTAATACGTTAAGACTAGCATGTATTAGACTTTTTAATTTGATCAGGTAGTGGTTCTCATATTCGTGAGTATTGAGATACTTAAAGTTAACACATAGATGCTTGTTAATTGAACAAGTTCATTGGATGACCTAGCTTTGAGATAATCACATGGGTAACTATTTAGTGCCAGTAATATAATCTCAATATAGTAAACATGCAAGTATCCTTAGACTTGAGATCTCTAAGGTACTTTATTTGCTGAGCATTGTACTTTGATTCCAATCTCCGGAGCTCGATCGAGGGCTGCCTATGGGATGGATATTGGTTACATTGTGACGTAAACGAAAGTAGTTGAGAGGGTTAATAAAGGATTCACCACTCCTAATAGTAGGGGCGAATATCTCACAGCCACTTGTAGGAATTACTACTCGAGAAGTCCTTGGCCAAAGCGATTGTGTATTAGAAATTGTTCTAATTGATACAAATCTAGAGTAGTGGGTTCCTAGTACAAGTACTATTGTATTTAGGTCAGAATTAATTCTGGAGGGAGTTGGCACTAATTCCGTACTCCAAACCGAATGAGATATTTTAAGGTGAAAGGAGTTAATTGCACTGAAATTTGTTATTGAAGGGTTCATGTCAAGCCACTTGACTTCCTGGACTCTTGGGTGGTCATGATGTGTTGTTAGATACCACTCATGATTTGAGAATATGGGTTTATTTAATAAACCAATCCTGATTAGAATCAATATGATTAATTCTAATTAATTATGGATTATTAATCTCAAAGATGTTTGGACTAATTCATGTTCGCTACCAATTGACTGGGAAACCTAATAGGTCACACACAATAGAGGATTATATACTTAAGATATTATTGGATAACATAGTGAGGTTAATTGAGAGAAAGAGAAGTTGTTGTGGACAAATTATAATTAGTTATAATTTGTAGTCCAAATTATAATTGTGAGAACTTGATGTTTCCAATCACAATTAGGGAATTCTAACTAGTTTAGAATTATGGGATGGAGGATTTTTCACTAAGTATTTCGTGTAACATATAGAAGGGAAACGAAACCCTAGCTGACACACAACATACGAAATCTCCAACCCTAGACACATAACCAACGTTCTTCTCTCTCTTTCTCGTTTTACTGAAACCGTGAAACAGCCCTAGCCGCCACTTTTTTTTTTTTTTCTTGCTAGCACAGGAAATTTTGGTACTTGAGTATTCCTTTGTGTGGATTACTGTTAGAGATAATCACACACTGTGATTATAGTGGTTGGATGTTCAACTCTCGTGGAGTTGGATCAAGAAGATTGCTAGATCGTGCCTCGACTTGAATAAGAAAATTTTTGTTCTTCGGACGATCATAGAAAGTAAAAAAGCTGTTACCTTTGATATGTTTATATTTTGTTTTTCACACATATGCGGATCCTGGGATAGTATCTCGTTTTATTCTTTCGCTGCGCCATATAGGATACGAGCCTGAGATACCCAACAAAATCCATGGCTGCTACAATTTTAGCAGTATCTGCCTCCAAAGAAGATTTTCTTGTATTAATGGAGAAATTATTGCAATAAATAAAAGTAGAATTAATTGCAAACAATGAATAGTCATCTGAAATTTCCCTAAAAGAACCTGGTGATGATGAAGAAGATGAAGATTACTATTTTAAATAGTAATCAGACCATGACATCGGCAAATTACTGTACACAGGCCACTATAGCAGTATTGTAGCACTTTTCATGTGTTACTATTTTCAACTGTAGAATTTATTCTCAATGGCCGGATCCCTCTTAGATTTGTTACAGACTTTGTAGATATAATTTTTATTTATTAATTAATACTCACATATATTATTCACAAACAGATCTCCATGTTTTATATCATAAGTTATTGATAACTTGAATGTATTTCCTCTTATGGAACCTGAAGGTGATGAAGACTAAGTTACGGGAAGTATAAAGCCGATATTGGCATTTTGTGTTTATTTAATATATATTTCTTTTTTGAGTCATTTTCACACTTTTAATCATGTCCTCCTTCCTCTGCCCTTTTTCTAGATCTTCTTCCTCATTTTCTTCTCCTATGTCCTTTGCCTCTTCTCAAAATCCTTCAAAACTTAAGGAAGAGTTTAACTTTTTTGATCTCCAACAGTCTATTGACAATTGGAAAATTTCCAAATTTTCCCCTAACAAGATTTACAAATTTCCCAAATAGTCACTTAATAGTGAGTATGTCATCCGAATGGTTGAAGAAACAGTTCAATTAGACTTTGATTGTAAAGAAATCAAACTTCTTTCTGCCATTGTCATATAAAGATTTCAAAACAAATATAACTACCTACATTTTGGCCTTGTCCAAGCTGTAGCAAAATCTCTTTCTAAAGAAGTCCTTGATACTTCTCTCTATTTATGTTTGAGAGATACCAAAATTTTAGACTTCAACGATTCATTCTTAGGTGTGGTGGAAACCAGCCTTTTTAGTGGACCCGTTTATTTTGACTGTTTTTCAAATTTTATTGTCTTTCTCAAAGATCAAAATCTTCTTGATACTCTAACTTGTAATGTCAAGACTGTAAATTAGAAAATCAAAATAGGTTCTCTTCCTATAGCCATCATATACCGTATCCAATATAAGGCTATGAGTTTTTCCTTCAACACAGGTGCAATATGAATGTCTACCAGAAAACACCATTGTATCAGATATCAAACAATTCTCTTGTGAATATATGGAAATAGTTTTCTAAAGATCTCTCAGTTAAACGTTTTCTTTTCCTCAATCTCATATGTCTTAATCAGAAGTTCATCCTCCTAGGCACTTGGTATCTTCTATAGCTACCCATTTATAAGGTATCAATCTAAAATGCAAAATCCCTCAAGCTAGTTATGCAATCCAACCTAATTCAGATGATATTGAATAGGAAAAGTCCTGCATCTCCAAGCCATTCTTCGGCATTTCCAAGCCATTCTACTATAATTGGAGAACTCTCTACTTGAAAAACTAATTTACAAATTCCTTTTGTTATTGACAAAGCTAAACTTAGAAAAGAATTATATTCTTCTTCAAATGTTTCAAAAAGAACTTGGTTCTTTGAACAATTTCAAGGATGTGTTAGACAACAGGTCCATGACTCTTATGGTGAATTTTTAAATTCAATAAAAAAATTTTGATTTGTTTTTATGGTTTGAAGTTTATGCTAATGTTTAAAAAATTGATTATCCTTTTGCTTTAACTATCAATAATTCAAAACTTTGGCAAACTGCCCAAGGAACAATTATTTTTTCTGAATTTCCTCTTGGCCAGAAGTTAAAATTCCATTTGGGATTGAACAAATTGATACCTCTCCTTTTAAAAGAAAGGACAAAGAGGATGATATGCTTCGTCCTAAAGATATTCAAAATCTTTATGAACAAAACAATTATACAAACAAATATTTACAAATTGTTGGTGAATATTTGATTTCAAAATCAAGTACTCCTTCCATACAGGATAAACCTGTATCTAGTGCTTGTTTAAGTTCTTCCACTCATCTTTTCAAACCATATGAGTTTCCTCTCCAGATAGTAAAGAACTCAGCAAAAAGACTTTAGAGAAGCCACTTCTCACTGAATTTCAAAGAAGGATAGCTGAAATAAAAAAAATCTATTATCCCAGAATAAGCCTCTCATTCCACTCCTCATCAGCTTGTTGGTTCCCAACATTCTGCTTTTGTTTTAAATTAAGATGACTTAGTTACTAAAAGCCATTTTAAGCCCAATCCAGAGATTCCTTCTTTTTTAGATGCCCTACCTCTTCGATTAGGTAGACCTCTTTATAGAAAGAATCCTCAAAAACTCTATTATCCTAGAGCCACCCATCCAGATGTTGCTTTAGAAAAAAGTCCAAACATCCTTCAAAATTCCTACAATGCTAATAACATCTATGAATAAAACATAGATAGCCAGTTAGAGTATAACATGATGTTTAAACTCCAACAAATGACTATGGTAGCCACTACCTATAAGACTACTCACAATTGTTCTGACTAATTGGCTACCCATATTATTGTAGCAGGTTTTACAGGTCAACTTAAAGGATGGTAGGATAAACACCTTAAAGAGGAAGATAGATATAATATCTTCCAAGCTGTCAAAATCAACCCTGAGGGTTAGCCAATTATTCAATATGGTAATTCTATCCCGCATGCTGTCTTAATTCTTATTTTCACTATTGCAAAACCTTTCTTAGGTAACCCTGGAATTTTCAAAGAGAAATCTACTGAAATCCTGAATAACCTCAAATGCAAAACCCTGTCTAACTTTAGATGATTTTAGGATACATTCCTTACTAGAATCTATGCTAGAACAGATGGAAAAAGCTAATATTAGAAAGAAAAGTTCCTAGATGGCCTTCTCAAATCTCTTCGTGACTTAGTTCATGAAGAACTTCAAAACTAGTACAACGGAGTTATACTTTATGAACAAATTACCTTTGGCTAATTGACTAGCCAAATCTAATAAGTTGCTCTCAAAATCTGTCATCAGGATAAGATGTTGAGACAATTATCCCAAGACCGATATTTCATCAAAGTCAGGCTTATAAGGGAGGCGGACAATATGAAAACTCATAGTATTTTTGGGTGAAATTTGGGGACTTCTGAAGGAAGTTGACATTCGAACCAAAGAGTTGTCGGGCTTTAATCTTGGCATTAAGAAGATTTTGATCTTTGAGAGAGACTATAAAATTTAAGAATCCCGGTCAGCAAGGCCTCCTATACCTTACCTTCCAAGGCCACTGCAAATGGTGGAACGATAGGAATGCACAGAATACTTATATTCCATCCATTAAAAAATGGTTTAAGACCAATCCTAAGTACCTGTCTCCCTTCGATAGTCAACAAATAGGATTTTTATAGTAGAAATCCGTAGCTGTCATAATTCTAGCAGCATCTACCTCCAAAGAAGATTTTCTTGCAGCGATGGAGAAATTACTGTAATAAATGAAAGCAGAATCAACTGCAAATAAAGAATAGTCCTCTAAAACAACCCCATGAGAACCCGATGATGATGAAGAAGACAAAAATTACTACTTTGAATAGTAATTAGACCATGACATCATGGATGACATTAGCAAAAATCTGACCTCTTCTTAAAATCCTTCAAAACTTAAGAAAGAGTTTAACTTTTTTTTTATCTCCAACAGTCTAGTGACAATTCTTAGTTTCTTTATTTCAACAAAAAGAAACTTGCCCAATTAGTATTTCCTAATTGGTTCATCAACCAGAGGTGGCCTTCTGAAGAAATTCTTCCTGGCCTTGTCAAAGAAGGATTTAAATTCCTAGATGGCATTCCCAAATCTCTTTATGACTAGCCTGTTAGCTCCCAACATTCTATTTCTATTTTAAATCAAAATGACTCAGCTTCCCTCCCTTTTGTATCAGAGCCATATGGGAAAGTAAGGTAGATGATTCTTGTTATTAAGATTTTGTGATGAATGCCATGTGGGTTTGATGATGCTAAGTATATTGGGTGTCTTAGTTCACCTTGTAGTGTTAAAGACGATGGCTTGCCATTGGAAGCCCATCTTTGTGTTGGATATTTCTCACGCATATCGTATATGTTGCAGCGAAAAATAAAATGAGATACCATCCCAAAATCCGTATATGTGTGAAAAAAAAGACATAACGATAACAAAGATAACAGCTTTTACCTTTCTTTGATCGTCCGAAGAACAAAAAAATTTTCTTCTTCAAGTTGAGGCGCGATACAGCAATCCTCTTAATTAAACTCCACGAGAGTTGAACGTCCAACCACTATAATCACAATGTGTGATTATCTCTAATAGTAATCTACACAGAGGATAGACTTAAGCATGAAGTTTTCCATGCTAGCAAAAATTCTAAGCGGTGGTTAGGGTTACTTGTTTTTCAGAAAAACTACGTGATAGAGAGAGAAGAGAAGAAGTCGTTTGTTGCCTAGGCTTTCTATGAATCCAACATTAGCTAGGGTTTCGAGTATGTCATACATATAAACTGAAAAACCCTACTAAAATTAAGAATTCTAATCCTATTAGAATTCCCTAATTGTAATTGGTAACATCAAATTCTCACAATTACAATGTGGACCATAATTATAACTAATTATAATTTGGCCACAACAACTTCTCTTTCTTGCAATTAACCCTACTATGTTATCAAATAACATCTTGAGTATATAATCCTCTATTGTGTGTGACCTATTAGGTTTTCCAGTCAATTGGTAGCGAACATGAATTAATCCAAACGTCTTTGAGAATAATAATCCATAATTAATTAGAATTAATCCTATTAATTCTAATCAGGATTGATTTATTAATTCATCAATTAATAAATCCATATTCCCAGATTATGAGTGGTATCTAGCAACACATCATGACCACCTAAGAGTCCAGGAAGTCAAGTGGCTTGACATGAACCCTTCAATAACAAACTACAGTGCAATTAACTCCTTTCATCATATAACATCTCATTCGATTTGGAGTACGGAATTAGTGCCAACTCCCTCCGGAATATATTAATTCTGGCTCAAATATAATAATACTTATACCAGGAATCTATTACTCTAGATGTGTATCCATTGGAATTGTTTCCAATACACAATCGTCTTGGCCAAGGACTTCTCGAGTAGTAATTCCTACAAGTAGCCGTGATATATTCGCCCCTACTATTAGGAGTGGTGAATCCTTTATTGGCCCTCTCAACTACTTTTGTTTACCTTACAATGTACCCAATATCCATCCTATAGGCAGTCCTCGATCAAGCTCCAGAGATTGAAATCAAAGTACAATGCTCAGTAAACAAAGTACCTTGGAGATTTCAAGTCTAAGGATACTTGCATGTTTGCTATATTTAGATTATATCACTGGCACTAAATAGTTATCCATGTGATTATCTCATAGCTAGGGCATCCAATGAACTTATTCCATTAACAAGCATCCATGTGTTAACTTTGAATATCTCAATACTCACGGATATAAGAATTACTACCTGATCAAATCAGGAAGTCTAACACATGCTAGTCTTAATGCATGAATGATGTCCTGTCTCATTAATTTTATGACTAGGGATTATTTAAGTACTAACACTATACAGTGTAGTAGGAATCTCATATCATTATTTTCTTAACACAGTGTTGTACTAGGGACTTTATCGAACAGTTATTTTACACAAAAGGAAATAAAAGAAACTGTAAGATAAATAATGCCTTTTATTAAAATAAAATGTGTTATATATAATGTACAAGTGATTGCCTCTAGGGCACAACACTAACACTATGATGCATAAATGCTTCTGATATTGATAGATTTGTGAATTATTTTTTACAGTCTCTCTCAAAAATTAAAATCTTCTTGATGCTCTGACTCGTAATGTCAAGACTGCAATTTCAAAATGAAAATAGGTTCTCTTCCTGTAGCGATCATAAACCGAATCCAATATAAGGTATGACTTCTGTCTTCAATACTAGTGCAATGAGAATGTCTCACAAGGGTGAAACAGTTCACTTTCAAATGGATTTGCAAAGACATCATCTTTCCATTCTAGAACTAATCTTATGGAACCAGGTTAGTTTTCCTTCTAACTAGTTATTGACTAATGCAGCTTCTTCTATGAAACTAGAAAACACCACTGTATCAAATATCAAACACTTCTCTTGTGCATATGTGGAAATAGCTTTTCAAAGATCTCTCAGTCAAAGGTTTTCTTATCCTCAATCTCTTGCGTCTTCATTAGGCGTTCAACCTCCTAGACACTCGGTATCTTTTGTAGCTACCCATTTATAAGGTATCAATCTAGAACCCAAAATTCCTCAAGTTAGATATGCATTCCAACCTAATTCAGATGATATTGAATCAGAAAGTCCTGCATCTCCAAGCCATTCTGCTATTATTTGAGAACTCTATACTTTACATACTAATTTTCAAATTCCATTTGTAATTAAAAAGCCTAAACTTAGAAAAGAATTCTATTCT
Source organism: Voacanga thouarsii (assembly GCA_026120185.1). Lineage (NCBI taxonomy): Eukaryota > Viridiplantae > Streptophyta > Magnoliopsida > Gentianales > Apocynaceae > Voacanga > Voacanga thouarsii. Next base: position 133,737 of record JANUWF010001502.1, read on the forward strand.
CCTTTAAATGTTTCAAAATGAACTTAGTTCTTTGAACGATTTCAAGGATCGGCTAAACAATAGGTCCAAGGCTCTTACTATGAATTTTTAAATTCAATTGAAAAGAAAATTGGTTTCTTTTTTTGGTTTGAAGCTTATGCTGATGTTTAAAAAATTGATTGTCCTTTTGCTTCAACTATCAATGTTTCAAAACTTCGACAAACTCTCCATGGAACAACTGTTTCTTCAGAATTTCCTCCTGGCTAGAAGATTAAAATTCCATAAGGGACTGAGCAAATTGATGCCTCTTATTTTGAAAGAAAGGACAAATAAGATGATATGCTTCGACCTAAAGATATTCAGAATCTTTATGAACAAAACAATTATATTGAACTCAGCAAAGAGACTTCAGAGAAGCCTCTTCTCATTGAACTTCAAAATAGGATAGCTGTGATGTGTAAATTTTGGGTGTATAAAAATTATTAAATTGAAATCCATCCCTTATCAAGTTTAATTAAAATATTAATCTCAAAATACACATATGAGTAAGTATACTCATCACAAGCATAGTATAAATTAACGAGTATCGATCCTCAAAGGAACAAGTACACACTAATAACTTTTCATTCATTATTTAACCAACCAAATAAAGTGATAAGATAATAAAAATAAAAATAAAGAAATATGTATAACTCAAGGATGTAGGAATATGCAATTTAGACAACTATCCTAGAATACATGACATTGAATCATTTAGCAACTATCTTAATTAATCATCATCTTGGCCTTATGAAGGAATATAAAGTAATATCCAAAGTTATGAATCCATTTACATAAACTCCACTACTTTCCCAATTCACAGAATTACTATCTCTTGAATAAATTATTAGATTTCCCAAATAAACCAACATAATCAAAAGATGCATTAAACTCATTTCCTCATAAATTACCCATATGCTCTAGGTGATAATAAATATGAAATTACACAATAATCCTATACTCTAGGGAAAATTAATTAATCTTTGATTACTTTGATTCATTATCTTAACTTAGTTTTCCAAGTTCATTACAAAATAACAAATATGAAATGAATAAAATTAAATCAACTTCTAACATTGTTTTCCAAGTCAATTAGAAGCAAATCTAACTTCATCAATTCGTCCATAATTACAAGTAATTAAACACCAAGAATGATAGAAAATTGATAGAAATCAATCCGGTCATGAGGGTCAAGCTCAAGAAGGGGGAGACGACGAAGCTGAAACAAAGTCGAGCTTGCCCAGTTTGTTGACGAGAGCCCGCTTCAAATAATTCCAACTCAATCTTCATGCATATCTACAAGCTCATTTAAGATGGGATAGTGCATGGATATTGTTAGAAAAGAATCATGAATGGACCATGCTACTGGTGTATGAAGGACGTCAACTGGAAGCTGTTCACACAGAAATGACGCCCAGAAGAGCGTACCCAGCGCCAGTCCTAGGAGCCCTACTAGGTGCCAGGTATGGACTGGACAAACTCTCAATTTTGTGACGTGAGCACTGTTCCAACAGAATGGACCTGGCACTAACCCTACTAGCCCTACTTGGTGCCGGCCCCACTCTGGATCAGAACCCCAGACATTTTTTTTCCAGCTATTTTTGTGAAGGGAATTGTTCCTCCAGAATGTACCTAGCACCAACCCTACCTGCCTTCCCTGCCATCGGCCCCATTTTGGATACAAACCCCTAACATTTTTTAGCTATTTTTGGGGTTGCTTGGTAGTATTTAAAAAGCATTTTAGTTTAGGAACAGAATACCATTATATAAGCTTTGTATTGTAAGAACAAAAGGACATATTCCATATTTTTTCAACATGAATGAAGATTCATCTTGAAGACTTGAAGTATGGAGAGATTCCTTGTTCAACTTCAATCCAAGACCAACGTAAGGGCTTAGTCCACCCTTGAGTAAGTGTTTATAAACTTAAAGGATAATTTAACTAAGAAATCAACAAGGGTTCTTCTTGTAAGTCATTTAGGGTTCTTGTTGTTTCTTGTTTGAATACCCACAATTCCCTATCCTTTTATTTCTTAATTTATCGCTAAGTCAAGGGTTCTAAGACATTGTTGTGGTAGACCTTATCTACTAATTCTAGGGATCTAAAAGCTAGATCTTTTAAGGTTATTTGTTTGTAGAAAAAGGTATTTCTTTGTTACTTTCCTTGATCTCTTTTTGTTCTTTTCTTGTTTGTTTTGCTTGTCTTGAAATCCATCTACTTGTTAAAGTCCAAGAAAAAGCCACTTTTAGATCTTGAAGGACGTCCTCCCTCAAGCTCATATAAAATTTGATATTGAGCTAGGATAAGCTTAGATTTCCATCTGGGCTTGGATCTATCAAATCTAGATTGTTGTTTGATCTTGAGATTCTTGGATTTAAAAAAAAAAAAGGAATAAGAATGATTTGTTGAAGAAAGATCCTTGGGAATACCTTGATTTTTGTTGTTGTGATTATATTGGGCTTGTTTGGGAAGAAATTTGCTAGCAAAGTTCCATAGGAAAATCTTGCACATAAGATGTTTGATAAAAAGTCTCAATGATCATTTACTTTATGAACACTATGTGTTTGATGAAATGTCACAAAAAAAGAATGTGGCTTGAACAATAGTATTACTCTTATAACCATTTCATTGTATTCTCAAATTATCTTTTCCTTTGTTGTGTGTTGTGAACACCTTGTACTTTACTTATTTTTTGACCTCTAAGTGTTCACTAAAATTGTCATCCTAAGACCCTTGTGAATTGAAGTATCCCAAGAGCTAATAGACCAAGGTAAACTAAACCCTTTGAAGTTAGGGAGGAAATTGGTTGAATAAGTGAGCCATAGAGTGATCAAAAAAGGTAAGAGAGAAAGATTCTTATAGAAAAGCTAAGGAGCGCAAACACAAGAGTGGAGTGTAAACACTTAAGGAGTGAGTGAGGAAACCAATTTCTATTTTTATTCTTTTAACTCTTTTTGTAGGAACATCCATCTAAACTCCAACAATGACTCAAGGAGAGGAAATGACTAAGCTAAATCTTGATGGAGCATGTAGACCACAAGAGGATCGAGGAGATCTTCATGTCACCCTCGTTTCATTGCAAAGGACTATGGAGGGCATTTGGAGGGAGATGATCGAACTCCAAGCTCAACATGGCCAAACATCTACCGCCAGTCAAAAGAAAGGACAAGAGCAACCGAAAGCCTGCAACAAGCCTCCTGTGAATACCTAACCAGGAGAAGAATGAGATGAATATTCAGTTGGTGGATATCAACCAGTTCCTATGAGAGGAGGTAGAGGAAGAGGTCGAGGGAAAATTAGTGAGAATCCTATAAGGGGAGTTGAAAGAAATATTGAGAGAGAATTTGAGTGGGAAGAAGGATACTTGGAGGAAGACTATGGGGATCAATATCGGGGTAATGTGATGAGAGGTAGAAGAAGAAATGACAACAAGGGAGAGTGCGAATTGAAGAACATCAAAATAAAGGTACCACAATTCTCGGGAAAAAATGATCCCGAAGCATATTTTGAAAGGGAACGGAAAATGGAAATTCTCTTTGATTGCCAAGATTATAGTGAGAGGAATAAGGTGAAATTGGCAGTATTGGGATTTTCAGGCTATGCATTGGTATAGTGGGAGCAGGTTTTGGCTAATTGAAGGAGAATGGGAGAAAATGCCGTTGGTACATGGGAATTGATTAAAAATCTCATGAGGGCGAGGTTTGTACCGCACCACTACAACAATGAGCTATATCAAAGGCTTCAAGTGCTACGATAGGAAAATAGAAGTGTTGAAGATTTTCACAAAGAACTTGAAGTGCTAATGATGAGGGCGATTATTAATAAAGATCACGTGTCACTAAAGTGAGATTTCTAAGTGGATTGAATTTGGAGATAGCTAATATAGTTGAGTTTCATTCATATGAAACTTTGGAAAAAATTGTGCACATGGCTATGAAGGTAGAAAAATAATTAAGGAAAAGGCCTTTTGAGAGGAGAGCAAACTAACCAACTTCATCTTCTAAGGAATTCCCTAAGGTAACACCTAAGAAGGAAGGAGTCCGAAAGCTGCCACCTAGAGAATTCAATAAACCAAGGGAATAAGGGAATAGAGATAAATGAAAGACTATTGAGAAGCCGAGGAGCCGAGATTTCAAATGCTTTCATTGTATGGGATATGGACATACAACGCATGAATGTCCAAGCAAGAGAGTGATGTATACAAATGCCTATGATGAGATTTCATCCAAGGGGGAGGAATATGAGAAATTGGAAGAAATTCAAAAAGAGGAAGAAATCTTGAGTGAAGAAGGTGAAGAAGTTAGGCAAGTGTGTTCATTACTTGGTGTAGCTAGGAGATCATTAAGCACACAAAAGAAGGAAGATAAGCATCATCAACAGAGGGAGAATATCTTTTAATCAAAATGTTTGATCAACCAAGTACCTTGCAGTGTAATCATTGATAGTGAGAGTTGCACTAATATTATAAGTGTTAGTGCAATGGAAGAGATAGGCTTGGAAATATGAAAGCATCCGCAACCCTACAAGTTGCAATGGCTAAATGAAAGTGGAGAATTGAAGGTTAATAAACAATCCTTGATTGCAATTGATGTGGGAAAATATAAGCATGAGATCTTGTGTAATGTTGTTCCTATGCAGGCAGGCCACCTACTTTTAGGAAGACCATGGCAATATAATAGAGAAGTAAAGCATGACGGGAAGAAAAATACCTACACTGTGTATAAGGAGGGAAAGAAATTCATTCTACTACCTATGTCTTCAAGTGAAGTGAGCAAAGATCAAAAGATCATGAGAGAAAAGGAGAAGAAAAAGAGTGTTCAAAAAAATGAGAAAAAAATTGAGAGAGGGAATGCTAAGAAAACTGAGAAAGAAGAAAAGGAAAAGAGAGAGAAAAAACAAGAGTGAAGAGATAAGAAACGAGTAAGTTTCTTTGCAAGTGAGAGAGATGTGGTAGAAGCAATTAAAGCTAATGAACCAATGTATCTCTTAATTTGTAAAGGCGTTTATGTAACTACTAATGAAACTACTCTTTCTTTGTCTTGTGAAATTGCAGGTCTTGTTGAAGAATTCCAGGATGTATTTCCAAAAGAAATACCAGATGGATTGCCATCCATTTGAGGAATAGAGCATTAGATTAATTTTATTCCGAGGGCTGTCATCCTAAGTGACCAGTTTATAGAAGCAACCCTGAAGAAGCTAAGGAGCTACAAAAGTAAGTTGAGGAGTTTCTCAAGATAGGCCATGTTCGAGAGAGTTTGAGTCCAACTGCAGTTCTAGTGTTGTTGGTGCCTAAGAAAGACGGATCATGGATGACGTATGTTGATTGTAGGGCCATTAACAACATAACGGTAAAATATCATTACCATATCCCTAGGCTCGATGATTTATCAGATGAATTGCATGGATCAAGTGTATTTTCAAAAATTGATTTGAAATCCAGATTTCATTAGATTAGGATTAGAGAAGATGATGAATGAAAAACTGCATTTAAGACCAAATAGGGTTTATATAAGTGACTTGTGATGCCATTTGAGTTATCAAATTCACCTAGTACATTCATGAGGTTGTTGCATAATGTGTTGCGAGAATATATTAAAAAATTTATTGCGGTGTATTTTGATGAAATTTTAATTTATAGCAAAACTTATGAAGATCATTTGCATCATCTTAAGTGTGTGCTATTGCTTTTAGAAGAGAAAGGTTATATGCAAACTTTGATAAATGTTCCTTTTGTTTGGAAAAGATAACTTTTCTTGGATATGTTGTGAGTTCAAAAGGTATTGAAATAGACGAAGAAAAGGTCAAGGCAATTCAAGATTGGCCAACACCTACTTCTATGACTGAGGTAAGGAGTTTTCATGGGTTAGCCAGTTTTTATAGGCGTTTCATTAGAAATTTCAACACAATAGCTACCCTATTGATTGAAGTGATTAAAAAGAATGTAGGTTTTAGATGGAGAGAAGAACAAGAAAAGGCTTTTATTGCTTTGAAATCAAAATTGAGTAAAGTCCCATTGTTGTCCTTGCCTAATTTTGAAAAATCTTTTGAAGAAGAATGTGATGCTAGTGGAATAGGAATAGGTTCTGTGTTGACTTAGGATACAAAACCTATTGCATTTTTTAGTGGGAAGCTATAAGGAGCATTCTTGAATTATTCCATTTATAACAAGCAATTGTATGCATTAGTGAGGACCTTGCACCATTTGCAACATTATTTGTTACCTAAAGAATTTATCATTATACTGATCACGAAACATTAAAGCATCTAAAAGGCCAACAAAAGCTGAACAAAAGACATGCCAAATGGATGGAGTTCATTGGTACATTTCCATACGTGATCAAATACAAGAAAGGTAAGGATAATGTAGTAGCCGATGCATTCTCTTGCAGGTATATGCTTTAAAATTCCTTGGATGCAAAATTATTTAGTTTTTAGCTTATTAAGGATTTATATGCAAATGATGAAGAATTGGGAGAGATTTATCATGCTTGTGAAAAATGTGTTGTCCAAAAACTCTGTAGGCATGATGGGTTTTTGTTTAAAGAGGGTAAACATTGCATACCAAAAGGGTTCTTGTGAGAATTGTTAGTGAAGAAAGCTCATGGAGGAGGTTTAATGGGACATTTTGGGAATTAAAAAACATTAGCTATTTTACAAGAGCATTTTTATTGGCAAAAAATGAGGGGAGATGTAGAGAGACATTGTAAAACATGCCTTACATGTAGAAGGGCCAAGTCTAAAACCCCTACTTGAAGGGTTATATACTCTTTTACCCATCCCTATTGCATATTGGTTAGATATTTCAATGGATTTCATATTAGGATTGCCATGAACTAAGGGGGGAAAAGTATTCCATCTTTGTAGTTGTTGATCGATTTTCTAAGATGGCTCATTTTATTCCTTGTGCGAAAACTAATTATGCTACCCACATTGCAAGTTTATTTTTCAAAGAAGTGGTAAGATTCCATGGGTTACCACGGAGCATAGTATTAGACTGGAATACTAAAATTTTAAGCCATTTTTGGAGAATATTGTGGGTAAAACTTGGAGCTAACTTGTTTTTTTCTACAGCTTGTCACCCACAAACGAATGGACAAACGGAGGTCGTCAACCGAACTCTCAATCAACTACTACGGGCAATCATCAAGAGGAACTTGAAGAACTGGGAAGAATGTCTTCCACATATAGAGTTTGATATAATAGAACTGTCCATTCTACTACTACATTTTCTCTATTTCAAGTTGTTTATGGGTTTAATCCATTAACCCTGTTAGATTTAACTCATTTGCCTATAGATGAACGATTGAGTCTTGATGGCAAAAAGAAGGCCGAGCTAGTAAAATCCATGCACAAGAAAGTTAAATCTCTAATCGAAAAACAGAATGAAGCCGTTGCATGCAAGCGCAACCAAGGAAAAAAGCAGGTGATATTTGAGCCAGGAGATTGGGTTTAGGTGCATTTGTGCAAGGAGAGATTTCCTGCCCAACACAAGTTAAGGCTTAAACCATGAGGGGGTGGACCATTCCAAGTTCTTAAGCGATATGGACATGACGCCTACAAGATTGATCTACCGGGTCAGTATAATGTAAGTGCGAATTTTAATGCAGCTGATATTTTTCCTTATGATGTAGGATATAATTCGAGGACGAATCCATTCCAAGAAGGGGATAATGATAGGAATCAATCCGATCACGAGGATCAATCTCAAGAAGGGGGAGAGGACGAAGCCGAAATGAAATTGAACTTGCCCTGTCCATTAACGAGAGCCCGCTTCAAACAATTTCAACTCAATCTTCATGTATATCTACAAGCTCATTTAAGGTGGGATAGTGTATAGGCATTGTCAGAAGAGGATTGAGAATGAACCTTGCTGCTGGTGTACAAAGGACGTCAATCGGAAGCTATTTATGCAGAAACGATGCCCAACAGAGCATACCCGGCGCCAGTCCCATGAGCCCGACTAGGCGCCAGGTGTAAACTGGACAAACTCTCAATTTTGTGACATGAGCATTGTTCTAGTAGAATGCATATGGCGCCAACCCTACTAGCCCTACCTAGCGCCGGCCCCACTCTGGATCCAAATCCTAGATGTTTTTTTTTCCAGCTATTTTTGTGAAGGGTACTGTTCCTCTAGAATGTACTTGGCACCGACCCTACCAGCTCTACCTGGCACCGATCCCACTCTGGATCTGAATCCCTGATGTTTTCAGCTATTTTTGGGGTTATTTTGTAATATTTAAAATTTATTTCAGTTCAAAAATAGAATACTATTATATAGGCTTTGTATTGTAAGAACAAGAGAACATATTCCATATTTTTTCAACATGAATGAAGATTCATCTTGAAGACTTGAAGCATGGAGAGATTCCTTGTTCAACTTCAATCTAATACCAACATAAGGGCTTAGTCCGCCCTTAAGTAAGTGTCAATAAACTCAAAGGATAATTCAACTAAGAAATCAATAAGGGTTCTTCTTGTAAGTCATTTAGGGTTCTTGTTGTTTCTTGTTTGAATGCCCACAATTCCTTATGCTTTTAGTTCTTGATTTCTTGCTAAGTCAAGGGATCTAAGGTGTTGTTGTGGTAGACCTTATCTACTAAATCTAGGGTTCTAAAAGCTAGATCTTTTAGGGTTCTTTGTTTGTAGGAAAAAGTGTTTCTTTGTTACTTTTCTTGATCTCTTTATGTTTTTTTTCTTGTTTGTTTTTCTTGTCTTGAAATCCATCTACTTGTTAAAGTCCAAGAAAAAGTCACTTTTAAATCTTGAAGGACTTCCTCTCTCATTCTCACATAAAAAATTGATCAATTAGCTAAATTAATCTAAAAACTATGAATCCCAAAAGAACGTTAAATTAAAATAAAAACATTAATTATATAATTATTCTAGAAAAATAAAATAAAGAGAAAAGAAATAACTCACAGACAATCCCTCATTCTCTCTTTGGAAACCTTTTTGAATAATCCTCCTTAAATGATTAATCTCTCATTCTTTGAGTGATTGAAAATTTTGCTCCTTGGATTCATGCATTTCTTTTGTGTTTTTCTTATTTAAATAAGCTTATTTGATGCCAAAATTCATTGCTTGGGGAGTCTTGACTGAGTAGGATTCGAAAAATACCAAAATCCTTTGAAAGATACTAAATTCGTGCACAAAATCACTTATTCAAGACCAAACCTGGCGCCGGGTCCAGTTGACCCACCTAGCGCTAGGTGCATTCTATTTTTTTCCTAGACGTTGCTCTGTTTTCTCTAATTTTCCAGATTGGACCTGGTGCCTGGTGCAGTTGTCAGACCTGATGCTAGGTACAATATGGAATTGTGCACTTTTTGTTTAAAATCCACTTAATACTACACAAATTTGTTAAAAACACTTTCCACACGTAAAATGTTAAATTGGAAGGCATTTGCCTAGTTATTTCATCAAGAGTATCTCAAATTAATCTCAAATAACTTGAAAAATAGTGATGAATTTAGCTCCTATCAGATACCCCCAAATACCCTCAAATAACTTGAACTTTTTCTTGTCCCCAAGCAAAATAATTAAGTCTAGAAAATCATTAAGAAAACATAAGCTTTTATTCTTCCAAAAATTTGAAACATAGCAAGGCTTATAACTTTCCTTCAAACTTTAGATAAAACTCTTGCCATTCATCAAACCCTTTGAAAACAATTGAAACTTTGAAGCATTTGATAAAACATCACAAAATTCTTGAAATCAAATTAATCAAGTTTATACCTTAGTTTAAGAAAATTATTTCACCCTTTAAGCAAAAATATAGATAACATGAATAATATAAGCAAGCTATCTACCAACTCAAGCATTATAAATCTAAAAATTGCACAACTCAAGCCATGATGTAAGGAAAGAACACAAAATTTTTTCCTCTCAATTTTTTCAGTAACTTAGGGAATTGATAGCCTCAAGTGAATGTATTTCTCTTCACATACCATATTGGCCCCTTTTTAGTCATCACTCATCATATTTCAGCATTTTTCTTTCTTTTGCCTTCGGAAATTGATAACCTCAAGAAAGTGGATTTTTCTTCACTGTCCGTATTGGCCCTTATAAACAAGCAAAAACACTTTTCTCACCAACAAAGAGGAAACAACAATTCACTCATTTTACTTCAACTCACAATCAATATTTTCACAATTTTTCACAATCTTTCCACTTAAAGATCTTTTATCTCCTCACATTCCTTATCACAATTCAAAACTAAGCAAAGTATAATCCTATAATACAGGAGTTAGCCAAAAACCTTCCCCACATTAATCATATCCTCCACATTCAAACTAGATGAGTCAAATAATACTCAAACACTAATGCATAAACATAAACAAGATTAATCCAAATTCTCAAGTCTTGAAATATATCCTATCCAATAAACCAATTTCATAAAAACCCACCAAATGAATGACAAAACTCATATCCAAGTAAGAAAAAGAATCACAACCTTACTAAACAATGAAAACTACAAAATATATTTTGAAAAATTTCACACAAAAATGATATGGAAAATGTCTTCAATGCCTAAACTTTCCCCTCACACTTAAATGGGACATTATTCTCAAAGGCAAAAAATACAACACTAAAAGCAAAGCCAAGAAGAACAAAATAAATAAAGAAGAAAAGTAGAGAGAAAATATACTTCCATTGCAAATTAGGGCCAATATGTGTGAATCAACCACAAAGACTAGTTATTAGAGAAGTCACAAGGGTTCTTAACTCAAAAGGAACAAAAAACAGAAAAACACAAATCTAGAACAAGAAAAATAAAATCAAAATAAAGGATAAAACAAAAAAAAAAAAAAAAAAGAAGAAGAAGAAGAAGAAGAAGGAAAACGAACCAAAGAATACTCATGGATCATAGAGGGTAACATTGAGATGCTCTAAAGTGCCAAGTTCTTCACTTAAATATAGTTTCACTCGACTTCCATTTACCTTAAAGATCCCCTTAGTTTGGTGAGAAACCTCAATAACTTAAAATGGACAAACTCGATATATCTCATATGGCCCCAACCATCTTAACTTTAACTTATCTGGAAAAAGTTGGAACCTAGAATTAAACAATAACATTTTATCTCCTTCTTTAAACTCTTGATGGGAATGAATATGCCTATCATGCCAATGTTTCATCTTATCGTTATAAATTTAAGAATTATGATAGGCATCATTACGCCACTCCTCCAGCTCATTCAGTTGAAACAATATTTATTATCCTGCAAGTTGAAGGTTAAACTTGACAAGTTTAATCGCCCAATAAGCTCTATGTTCAACTTCCACCGGTAGATGACAAAATTTCCTATACACTAATCGATAGGGGGTTATATCAATAGGATTTTTGAAAGTAGTCCTATAGGCCCAAAGAGTATCATCTAGCTTCAAACTCCAATCCTTTCTCGTATGATTAACCACTTTTTCCAAAATTCTTTTTAACTCTTTGTTAACCACCTCAACTTGGCCACTAGTTTGATGGTGATAGGGGGTAGCAAACTTTTGGGTAACACCTAAATGTTTGAGAACTTTATCCAATTGGTTATTGCAAAAGTGTGTTCCCCTATCACTAATGAGTACCTTAGGTACACCAAAATGGGTGACAAGTTTTTTAAGAAATTTAACTACAACCTGAGCATCATTAGTAGGAAATCTTGTGTCTCAACCCACTTAGACACATACTCAACCACAATCAAGATGTATTTATTACCCAAAGAATTAGGAAAAGGGTCCATGAAATCAATCCCCTAATAATTAAAAATTTCACAAGCTTGAAACATTTGCAATGGCATTTTATTAGATTTAGAAATATTACTAGTACATTGACACCTATCACAATTTTTAACAAACCTGTGGGAGTCCTTAAAGGGTGTTGGCTAATAAAATCCAGACTCAAGTACGTTTCTCGTAGTGTTGTTAGCTTGGTAGTGGCCTCCTGCGCGTCCTTCATGATAATGTTTCAAGATATCTACACTTTCCACAGAATCCACATATCTCTGAATGATTTGATCCACGCAACACTTAAACAAGTAAGGATCTTCCCAAAAGTAATATTTTACTTCGGAGAGGAATTTCTTCTTTTGTTGCGCCCTGAAATCCTCTGGAACAATTTTTGCAATCAAGTAGTTAGTAAAATCTGCATACCAAGGTGTTTGAGAAATCTCACCCTCAATAAGTAAAAGTTGTTCATCGGGGAAGGTTCATTGATATTCTCTTCAGATAATGGTCTATGATGAGATTTTCTAACCTAGATAAGTGATCCGTAGCCAAATTTTTAGTTTCCTTTTTATCCCTAATCTCCAAGTCAAATTCTTGCAATAGTAGAACCCATCATATTAATCTTGGCTTGAAATCATGCTTGGTTAGTAGGTATTTAAGGGCGGAATGATTCGTATACACAATGACTTTGGACAAAACAAGCTAAGAATGGAATTTATCAAAAGCAAACACTATTGCCAACAATTCTTTCTCCGTTGTGGCATAATTCTCTTGCGCCGCTGTAAGAGTTTTGCTTACATAGTAGATTGGTTGAAAATGCTTGTTCTCATTTGTCCAAGCACAGCACCTACTGTATAATTGATGCGTATGGATTTGGATATAAAAATCACATAAAAACTCAGCACATTCCCAATAAAGTTTACATTAAAACGTTAAACCCAAATTACACATATGAGCAAGCGTACTCATCATTAACATAGCATAGGGTTCAAATGGGTGTCGATCCTCAAGGAACAAGTATACATTAGTCACCTTTCTTTCATTGTTTAATCGACTCGATAAAATGAAAAAGAAATAAAAAGGAAAAATAAAACAAAATAAAATATATACATGCCAAGGATGAAGAATTATGTAACTCAAGCCATTGTTTAGACAATCATGATCTTAAAGTACCAAACCTTTGTCATAACTAATTATTCTCTTAGCATCATAAAGGATTAAAGTAGACTCACTTCTTTTCCAATCCATGAAATCACTATCTTCTAGACATATTAGCATCACATACTTTGTCTCAACTAATTCACCCAAAATATGCATTAAACATAATCCTTGATTAAATTTCCATACTCTGGCAAACATAAAACATGAAATTAACCAATGAATCCATACTCTGACAGACATCAATTAACCTTTAATTACCAATTCTTAGCAATTAATCCCTTTCCCAAGCAAGTTAAGATACAACAAATATGAAATTAACAAATCAGAATTACCATTAACCTCTTTCCCAAGCAAGTCAATAGAAAGAAATAATCCATTAATCTCGTAATCAATTCAAGTAATTAAATACCAAGAGTAACAATCAATTAATCAAAAGATCAAATAACACTAAAAATCATAAATATCTAAAATAATATCGAATTGCAATAAAACAATTAACATATCATTATTCAAGAAAAAGAAAATAAAGTAAAAGAAAGCACTCATAGACAAGCCTCTTTCTTCTTCCTTCGAAGACCTTCTTGCACAACTCTTCTTGAATTGAAGAATTCCTCCTTTGATTAAGTGATTTTCTATGATGATCAATGAATTCTCTCCTTTTTCCTTTGTGTTTTCCATCTATTTATAGGCTTGGGAAGTGTCTAAACTCTTGGTATAATGTTCTTGGCCGAGTAGAATTTGAAAAGTACTAAAAGTCCATAGATTACCAAAAATTGCGTAGAAAAATCACAATCCCGCCTTTTCCTCAGAGCATAGCCGGCACTGCCTTGGCTCTCGGAGCTGGCGCCGGTTGTATTCTGTTTCTCCAGTTGTTAGCCGATTTTTCTCGATTTCAGTATAATGTAGTCCAGAGTGCAGTTGGTGCTAGTTTGATTTTTTTCCTATCTGTTTTGATAATTTTTTATCGCCTCAAAGTTCATGTCATCAGTGCATGGCAGGCGCAGATTTCAGTTCCCTAGCCGGTTCCGCCTCTCCTCTATTTTGCGACGTTTTTGCTTCGTTTTACCCCATATATCTGAAATAATGAATAAAATACCTTTTCAAGAGTAAAATCTCAAATATGAAGGAATATGATAAGTTATTGAATAAAATGTATCACAAAAGAACCTCAAATAATTAGGAAAAGTATGACTAATATAGCCTCTATCATATTCCCCCACATTTAACTCTTTGTTTGTCCTCAAGCAAAGTATCAAGAACAAGTCCGAAAACACATGGTTTAACTCAATCAATTTCAAAACAATATCTTCAATGCTTTCTTCGTTCAATAGCTTAAAACACATGCTACTACATCCTTTACAACAAACGCGAGACTTGTGTAAGTGATAAATGACTTAGTAGAACCATCACAATACTTAACACTATTCTCAAACCATTGGAAATAATTTAGTTCAAAAAGAATATGCATTCCATAGGATTACTTTTCATACACTCTCTCTACTAATCCTAGATATATCATGATTCTACTTAGGTCAAGTAGAACTTTTAATCTTGTAATGTAAGACTAAAGGCTTGTAATATACCTTATCAAACGAAGGATGTAGGAGAATAAAAAATCAAAGAAGCTGAGAGTTCGTAAGAAAATGATAAACAAAATGTATCAATAATTTCCAACTTTTCTTGCTCTCCTATTCCAATAATCAATCAAACCATAACCTTATTCAGAAATTTCAACTCAACTCAAGCAAATCCTGCATTATTTTCTCTTTCTTTTCTTCTTCTCCTTTTTTTTACTCTCTTCATCAACTCTTTTCTATTTTTCACATGAACACTCATATTTCCCAGCAATGGTGTCAAAGCCTTAACTTATACAACTCAATCACCATTCCTCTTGTGATCTTTCGTCTCTCTTTTCCTTTCAAAAAATTTTCTTTTTTTTCTTTTCTCTCTTCTTTTCACTCTTACTGCTGCTTTTCTTTTCTTTCTACTTTCTTTCTTTCCATTTTTTCTAGCAGCTTTTTCTTTTCTTTTCTTATTTTCAATCTTCTTTTCATTTTCTTCTCTTTCTTTGCTTTCTTTTCTCTTTCCAACTCAATTCATTATTGATACATAATTGAAAGTAACAAGCCATGATCTTCCTCTAAGTACTCTCTCTCAATATTCTCATTCATGTACTCTCATCCATCAAGAGCATAAAGATTTGAAAAATTATTCAAACTCTCAGAAACAAGCAATGGACAAAGTATTATGATGGGTTTTAATGAAAGAAATCAACAATTTAGACTCAAAATAGGCACTAAGGATCATATAAAAATAGGTAGTCTTGAAAAACTCAAACTATCCAAAGAAGGCCTATTATCGTCATCTCTAAGTTAAATCATGACTGTTTTTCTTATTTCTCCTCGAGAGATATTCAAGTAAGTTCTAGAATGCTCCATAAATTTTAGTAGAAAAATAGGTTGAAGAACAATGCAAAGCATTAGGTCAAGAACTATTTAGTCCAAGTGAGTGCAAAAAGTCATGCATAAGCCATAAATGATCTAGAACATATGCTCTATAATCTATCATAAAGACATGCATTAAAAATACAGCTTAAAATCTCAAAGAAAGTCGAAAAAATTTCGAACAAATTTGCTCTCAAATAAGGATCCAAAGAAGAATTTTGAGAAGATTATAGAAGAATCGAGAAGATTATGAAGAATGAATAATAGAAGAATTCTCAATCTAACCACTAACTGGACATTATCCTGAATGGCCAAAAAAATAGAACAAGAAAATAGTGCCATGGGACCAAAAATAAAGGGGAAAAGAGAAGAAAGAAAATACTTCGATGACAGAGTAGCTCCAATTTTCCAAAATTTGTGATCAAAATAAAATTGATAAAAATTTGGACAAAGTATATCACCAAACCACTCCCCCACACTTAAATTGGACAATGTCCTCCTTTGCAGAAAATACACACATGAAAGCATCTCCAAAGGGACCAAAAATAATAATGGGTTAGAAAGTTTAAGTAATACTTCCCAAATGCAATAATGCTCCAATAGATATCCAAACTTGAGGTAAATAGAAGGGCTTGTCCAAGAGGACTTTATTCTTGTAAAGCAAAACACAAATAAAAGCACAAGGCAAATAATAATAAAATAAAAACCTACCTGAATAAAAGAAAACAATCTAAAGAAAAAGACTCAAGTAGAGAAAATAAAAATAAAAATAAAACAAAAACTTTGTACATTCATCATGCTTTCTCCTCAAACCTTTTGAAAAGAAATTAAAGCTCAAAATAAAAGATAGGCATGATGAATGTAGCATGAAAAGAGGTTTTTGAAAATAGAAAGTTTATGAAAATAATTTTTCTTACTAAAGCAAAACACATAAACCTCTTTCTCTAACATTTCTTTAGACACATAAATATTGTTGTCAACGTATAAGTGCATATGGTTTCTAAAGAATGCATCAAACTTGAAATCACCTTTTAACCCTTTAAAAGATTTGTTATAATTGAAATTTCCCTAGAATTTAGCAATTGAGTTCTTAAATATAGGATCAAGAAAATCCGTACTTTTCAAGGCATGGTCTACAAAAACTAAGTTACCTCCCTAAAATTGGGGTGAAGGGTAGAATTTATCAACATCCTCAAAGGGTTTGTTGGAATGAATAATAAATCCAACTTCTTAAGGCATGTTAAACTCCATACATCATCCTTGGGACCATTGTTCTCCAAGAATTGAGGGGATCCTAAAAAATCATGTGATAAAGAGAGATTAGAATTATTAGCACGTAGAATAGAATTGAATATCTCCCTTTCCACATTGGACAATTGGTCTTCATATCCTTTCTCCTTTCATTGGAGAGTCTCCTATTCAAGCATATGGCTTTATGGCATCCTCAACCAACTTGGCTAGTTGTGTTCTTTGATAGTTCAATCGTTAGGATACTGCTTTATGCCACTTTATAGGGGAATTTGAATTAGCGACAAAAGAATACATTGAGACTTCAAGTGATGTCTCACAAAAAGTATCGATCCGAGATTGCAACTTTGCTAAATTCTCATCATTGTAGCTCCTTTAATCATGTGCCCAAAAGTAGTTGTCCATGATGATGTCAATCTCGCGCTAAAAAAAAACAAAAATCAAATAAAAAATAATAATAATAAATAAAGAAAAGAAAAAAAATAAAAGTTAAAAATAAATAATATAAAAATAAAGAAAAGAAGAACACACGCATTCCCAAACTACTTAAATACAAAAGTTAGTGGTATTTACAGTATAACATGAAGTATGTTAGTAAATTAAGTGAAAGTAAATTAGATTACAAAGAGATACAAGATACAAACGATAAAAAGATGGCACCTTTGTGTGAAAAAAACAATTGTACATATTTACATATTTACATATGTGCATATTTACATATTCACATGGTTAAGTCAACAAAATCCAAGCTTTCATGATATTGTTCCCTAGCAAAGTACCAAAAACTTAATGCATATAGATTTGGGTATAAAAATCATATAAAAACAAAGCACATTCCTAATCAAGTTTACATTAAAATGTTAAACCCAAATTACACATATAAGCAAGCGTACTCATCATTAACATAGCATAGGGTTCAAACGAGTGTCGATCCTCAAGGAACAAGTATACATTAGTCACATTTCTTTTATTGTTTAACCGACTCGATAAAGTGAAAAAGAAAGAAAAAGAAAAATAAAATATATACATGTCATGGATGGAGAATTATGTAACTCAAGCCATTGTTTAGACAAACATGATCTTAAAGTACCCAACCTTTATCATAACTAATTATTCTCTTGGCATTATGAAGGATTAAAGTAGACTCACTTCTTTCCCAATCCATGAAATTACTATTTTCTAGACAAATTAGCATCACATACTCTGTCTCAACTAATTCACCCAAAAGATGCATTAAATACAATCCTTGATTAAATTTCCATACTCTGGCAAACATAAAACATGAAATTAACAAATGAATCCATACTCTAGCAAACATCAATTCACCTTTAATTACCAGTTCTTGGCAATTAACCCCTTTCCCAAGCAAGTTAAGATATAACAAATATGAAATTAATAAATCAGAACCGCCATTAACCCATTTCCCAAGCAAGTCAATAGAAAGAAATAATCCATTAATCTCGTAATCAACCCAAGTAATTAAATACCAAGGGTAACAATCAATTAATCAAAAGATGAAATAACCTTAAAAATCATGAATATCTAAAATAATGTCGAATTACAATAAAATAATTAACATATCATTGTTCAAGAAAAGGAAAAGAAAGTAAAAGAAAGAACTCATAGACAAGCCTCCTTCTTCTTCCTTTGAAGACCTTCTTGCACAACCCTCCTTAAATTGAAGAATTCCTCCTTTGATTGAGTGATTTTCTATGATGATCAATGAATTCTCTCTATTTTCCTTTGTGTTTTCTATCTATTTATAGGCTTAGGAAGTGTCTAAACTCGTTGGTATAATGTTCTTGGCCGAGTAGAAGTTGGAAAGTACAAAAGCTCCATAGATTACCAAAAATCGCGTAGAAAAATCACAATCATGCATTTTCCTCAGAGCACAGCCGGCGTTGCCTTGGCTCTCGGAGCCGGCGCCAGTTATGTTATGTTTCTCCAGTGGTTAGCTGAATTTTCTTGATTTCAGCACAATGTAGTCCAGAGTGCAACTGGCGCCAATTCAGTTTGGTTCTGTTATGATATGTTTTGATAATTTTTCATTACCTCGAAGTTCGTGTCATCAGTGCATGGCCAGCGCCGATTCCAGTGCCCTTGCAGGCGCCGCCTCTCCTCTGTTTTGCTACGTTTTTGCTTCGTTTTACTCCAAAATTTTGAAATAATGAACAAAATACCTTTCCAAGGGTAAAATCTCAAATATGAAGGAATATGACTAGTTATTGAATAAAATGTATCACAAAAGAATCTCAAATAACTAGGAAAAGTATGACTAATTTAGTCCCTATCAATAATCACTTGCATCACACATTAATTCAAAAGGAGGAGACCAA
Organism: Voacanga thouarsii; assembly: GCA_026120185.1. NCBI lineage: Eukaryota > Viridiplantae > Streptophyta > Magnoliopsida > Gentianales > Apocynaceae > Voacanga > Voacanga thouarsii. The sequence continues at coordinate 152,657 of JANUWF010001502.1, forward strand.
TCCGGTGTAATTAAAATAGGAGAATTGATCAATTTCTTTTTAAGCACATTGAAAGCATTGAGACATCTTTCATCAAAATCAAATCAACATTCTTTTCAAGTAAAGAAGTAAGAGGTTTAGAAATTTTTGAGAATTCCAAGATGAACCTCCTATAAAAACGTGCATGACCAAGAAGGCTTTGAATAACCTTCATAGAAGTGGGAGTAGGGAGTTTCTTATTTGCCTCAATTTTTTCTCTATCAACCTCAACACCTTTCCTTGAAATCTTGTGTCCTAATATAATACTTTTTTTGCACCATGAAGTGGCATTTTTCCTAATTAAGCATGAGGTTGGTCTCTTCACACCTTTGAAGCTTCTTTTCTAAATTGCCAAACATAAATAAAAAGAATCACCAAAAATAGAAAAATCATCCATAAATACTTCCATGATATCTCCCACAAGTCCTTCAAAAATAGCCACTATACATCTTTACGAAAACCTCTGAGAGAACTTTGGAAAGCTATTTCCATAGATCCACAAGAGAATTGTTTGATGTCTAATACAGTGGTGTTTTCTGGTTTTATAGAAGGAGCTGCATCAGTCAATAACCAATTAGAAGGAAGACTAACTTGGTTCCATGAGATTAGTCTTGGAATGGAAAGATAAGATCTTTGCAAATTTGTTTGAAATAGAACTGTTTCACCCTTGTGAGACATTCTCATTACACCAGTATTAAAGGCAGAAGTCATAGACTTATATGTGATATGGTATATGATGGCTACAGAAAGGGAACCTGTTTTGATTTTGTAATTTGTAGTCTTGATATTAAGAGTTAGAGCATCAAGAAGATTTTTATCTTTGAGAGAAACAATCAAAATAAACTGGTCCACTGCAAAGGCTGGTTTCCACCATACCTAAGAGTGAATCATTGAAGTTTAAAAATCTAGTATCTCTTAGACATAAAAGGAGAGAAGTATCAAGGCCTTCTCTAGAAAGAGGTTTTGTAGCAATTTGGATAAGGCCAAAATGTAGATAGTTGTTTTTGTTTTGAAATCTTTTGATGACATTGGTAGAAAGAAGTTTAATTTCTTTACAGTTAGAGTCTTATTGAATTGTTTCTTTAACAGTTCAGATGACATGTCACTATTAAGTGACCATTTAGGAGATTTGTAAATCTCATTGAGGGAAAATTTGGAAAATTTTCAATTGTCAATAGAATGTTAGAGATCGAAAAAGTGAAACTCTTCATTAAGTATTGAAGGATTTTAAGAAGAGGAGGAAGACATTGGAGAGGAAGAGGAGGAAAAGGATCTAGAAAAAGGGCAGAGGAAGGCGGGCAAGATTAAAAGTGTGAAGATTACTAAAAAAATAAATATATATGAAATAAAAGCAAAAAAAAAAAGAAGCAAATATAAGCTTTATACATCCCATAACTTGGCATTCATCACTTTCAGGTTCCAAAAGAAGAATACATTAAAGTTATTAATAACTTATGATGTCAAACATGGAGATTTGTGTGTGAATATAGCAGATATAAGTATTAATTAGCAAATAAAGAATAGATCTACAAAGTTTGTAACAGATCTAAGAGGGATGAGGCTATTGAAATAAATTCTCTTCTCTTACAGGCTACTGAGTCAACAACGGCCATTACTCATCTCAATGGCTAACACAACTTAATCAGACCACTTGTAGAATACATCTGAAACCAAATATTTTTCCTTATCACCTAAGATCTGATATAGAGTTTATAAATTTATTCAAATTATACTAATAAATTCATAGATCTATTAATATCAGAAACATTTATGCATCATATATGGGCTTCTGACGGTAAGCCATCGTCTTGAACACTAGAAGGTTAACTAAGACACCCGATATACTTAGCATCATTAGATCCATATGGAATTCATCCCAAAATATTAATAACAAGAATAATCTACCTTATTCTTCCATCTGGCTCCGATGCCAAAAGGAGGGAAGCTGGTCCCAAAAAAGGAAAGAAGATACGGGGAATTAACATAGGGAGTTAGGTTGCATACGGACTGCACATAAAGTATAAAGCAGTAAATAAGCAAATTAACAAAGGCAATTCAGCCAACCATAAACAGAGATACAGAAAGGATACAATATATGTATTAAAGTAAAGTAATATTACAAACTGAAACTGAAATACATATGAATTGGAAGTTAGAAGGGAATTCTAATCGAAGAAGATTTTGGGGATTCAACCTTAGAACCTGGGTAACTAAGCTTGTTGGGATGGCTATTTATAGACAAAATAATCGTGTTGCTTCAGTAGCTCGTTACAGTGTACAATGTAAAACAGTAACACATGAAAAGCTGCAATACTGGTGAGGAATCTCATATGATTTGAAAAGAGGAATGGAAGAAGTTGAAGAATTTGAAGAAGCACTTGATACAGGTTTATCCTGTATAAAAGGAGTACTCAGTTTTGAAATCAAATATTCACCAATAGTTTGAAAATATTTGTTTGTATAATTGTTTGGTACATAAAAAATTTGAATATATTTAAGACAAAGCATATCTTCCTTTTTGTCCTTTCTCTTAAAAGGAGAGGCATCAAATTGCTCAGTCCCAAAAGGAATTTTAATCTTCTGGCCAGGAGAAAATTCAGAAGAAACGGTTATTCCTTCGGCAATTTGCTAAAGTTATAAAACATTAACATTTAAAGCGAAAGGATAATCAATTTTTTGAACATCAGCATAAGCTTCAAACCATAAAAAGAAATCAATTTATTTTTTAACTGAATTTAAAAATTTATAATAAGAGTCTTGGACCTATTGTCTAGAAAATCCTTGACATTCTTCAAAGAACTAAGTTCTTTTTTATGCATTTGAAGGAGATTATAATTCTTTTCTAAGGTTAGTTTTGTCAATTACAAAAGGAATTTGTAAATTAATTTGTAAAGTATTGAGTTCTCCAATCATAGAAGAATGGCTTGGAGATGCAGGACTTTTTGATTTAATATCATCTAAATTAGGTTGGATTGCATATCTAGCTCGAGGAATTTTGGATTTTAGATTGATACCTTATTAATGGTAGCTACAGTAGATACCGAGTGTCTAGGAGGTTGAACGCCGGATGAATACGCATAAGATTAAGGATAAAAAAACCTTTGACTGAGAGATCTTTGGAAAGCTATTTTCGCATATCCACAAAAGAATTATTTAATATCTATTATAGTGGTGTTTTCTGGTTTCGCAGAAGGAGCTGCATTAGTCAATAACCTGTTAGAAGGAAGACTAACCAGGTTCTATGAGATTGGTTTTGGAATGGAAAGATGAGATTTTTGCAAATCCTTTGAAAGAGAACTGTTTTAACTTTGTGAGATATTCTCATTCCACTATTGTTGAAGGCAGAAGTCATCACCTTATATTGGATGCAGTATATGATGGCTAGAGAACCTGTTTTGATTTTGTAATTTGCCGTCTTGACATTTAGAGTTAGAGCAATGTCAAGAAGATTTTGATAATTGAGAGAGACAGTAAAATTTGGTAAACAGTGAAAATAAACTACTCCACTGCAAAGGCTGGTTTCCACCATACCTAAGAGTGAATCATTGAAGTCTAAAAACTGGTATCTCTTAGATATAAAAGGAGAGAAGTATCTAGAAAGAGGTTTTGCTACAATTTGGATAAGGCCAAAATGTAGATAGTTGTATTTGTTTAAGAACTTTTGATAGCATTGGCAGAAAGAAGTTTGATATCTTTACAGTTAGAGTCTAATTGAATTGTTTCTTCAACATTTCGGATAACATAGTTACTATTAAGTGACCATTTGGGAGAATTGTAAATCCCTTTAGGGGAAAATTTAGAAATTTTCAATTGTCAATAGATTGTTAGAGATCGGAAAAGTTAATCTCTTCCTTAAGTTTTGAAAGATTTTGAGAAGAAAAGGAGGAGAAAGATCTAGAAAAAGGGCAGAGGAAGGACGACATGATTAAAAGTGTGAAAATTACACAAAAAAGAAATATATATTAAATAAACACAAAAAAAATGCAAATATAGGCTTTATACTTCCCGTAACTTGGCAATCATTACCTTCAGGTTCCATAATAAGGAGTACATTAAAGTTATTAATAACTTATGATGTAAAACATGGAGATCTGTGTGTGAATATAACAGATATGAGCATTAATCAGTAAACAAAGAATAGATCTACAAAGTCTCTAATATATCTGAGAGGGATCAGGCCGTTGAGAATAAATTCTCGTCTTTTACAGGCTACTGAGTCAACAATGACCATTACTCATCTCATTGGCCAAAATAACTCAATCAGACCACCTGTAGAGTAGATCTAAACTAGATCTCTTTTCTTATCACCTCAGCTATGATATAGAGTTTATAGATTTATTCAAAATATACTGAATAATTCATAGTTCTTTCAATATCAAAAATATTTATAGATCTTATGTTGGCATCTGATGCATAAATATTTCTAATATTGATAGATATGTGAATTATGCATTATATTTTGAATATATCTATAAACTTTATATCATATCTGAGGTGATAAGGAAGGAGATTTGGTTTTAGATTAGATGTCAACTTCCTTCAAAAGTCCCCAAAATTTACCCAAAATACTACAAGTTTATCTTTGTAGATACGGAGAGTGCATCCTTTCACCATCACAAAGATAAAAAGACTGAGTAGTATATCACCAACACGTCAGTTCAAATACACTCTATCCATACTCCTTCTGTATGGAAAGCTCCCCCAAATACCTTCAAAAAGTTTTCATAACCTTTTGATCCCATGGTTTATAATTATTGGGATTACGAACATGCTTGGCTATATGCCTTTACTTTACAAAACCAATTTCAAAATCACTCTTGGTTTCTTTATTTCAACAAAAAAGAAACTCGCCCAATTAGTATTTCTTAATTGAGTTCTCCTATCATAGCAGAATGGCTTGGTGATACAGGACTTTTTGATTCAATATCATTTGAATCATGTTAGACTGCCTATCTAGCTTAAGGAATTTTGGGTTCTAGATTGATACCTTGTAAATAGGTAGCTACATAAGATACAGGGTGTTTAGGAGGTTGAATGCTTGATGAAGACGCATGAGATTGAGAATAAGAAAACCTTTAACTGAGAGATCTTTGGAAAGTTATTTCCACAGATCTTCCACAGATCCAGAAGATAATTGTTTGATGTCTAATACAATGGTGGTTTCACAGAAGGAGTTGTATCAGTCAATAGCCAGTTAGAAGGAATACTAACCTGGTTCTATGAGATTGGAATGGAAAGATGAGATCTTTGCAAATCCATTTGAAAGAGAATTGTTTCACCCTAGTGAGACATTCTTATTGCACCAGTATAAAAGGCAAAAGTCATAGCCTTATATTGGATACGGTATATGATGGTTACAGGAAGAGAACCTGTTTTGATTTTGTAATTTGCAGTCTTGACATTAAGAGTCAGAGCATCAAGAAGATTTTGATCTTTGAGAGAGACTGTAAAATTTGGGGAAAAAAAAGTCAAAATATACTGGTTTCCACCATTCTTAAGAGTGAATCATTGAAGTCTAAAAGTGTAGTATCTCTTAGACATAAAAGGAGAGAAGTATCAAGGCCTTCTCTAGAAACATAATTTAAACAACCTAAAAATCTTTGAAGTTGTGTCTGATCAAGAATTTGATCTGGAAACTTGTTAGCAAACTGAATAGATCTATTGATTAGAACTATTGTTCCTTACTGAATGTGATATCCAAGAAATTGGATATTTGTTTGAAATAGACTGGATTTTGATTTTGAAAGGACTATGCCATTTTGCTTAGCAGTAAAGAAGAAGGTATTTAAATGTTTAAAAATGCTATTTTAAGTTTTGAGAAAAGATTAGAACATCATCAATATAAACAATAATAAATTACAGAAAAGGATTAAAGATTTCATTCATAATTCTCTAGAATTTTGAAGGAGTATTTTTTAATCCAAATGACATGACATTCCATTCATATGGGTCAAATGGAATGATAAAAGCTGTTTTGTATTGATCTTTGGGATCAATTTGAATTTTTCAAAATCCTAATTTCAAATCAAAATTTGAAAACAGTAAGCTGAATGTAATTATTTAGCAAATCTTTTTTATTAGGAATAGGATACCTAATCCATTGAAGGGCTAAATTGAGTTGCTTGTAATTGATTACAATTCAAGGAACACCCCGCTCAATCATAGCATTTTTGTTGACATAGAATGCCACACAACTCCAGGGTGAAATATTTGGAGAAATGATTTTCTTTTATAAGAGATCATTGATCTCATTTTGGCAATTGGCCGTAAGCTCATATTTCGTTTGAATAGGACGTGCCTTGGTTGGAGTTGATTTTTCATCAAAGTCAGGCTCATAAGGGAGGTAGACAATATGTTGTTTACTGTTCTAGAATGCTATAGGAAGATCAAAACAGAGTTGGGTTTGGATATGGATTTCCAGGGATTTGATCCGGGCTTTGACGTGAGGCTCGGTTAGTTGTTGTCGAAGACGTTGGAATACAACATCTTCTTTAAGAAAATTGATTTAAGACTGTTTTATCTCAAGGAGATGAAGATCCTTCTCGATAGAAGGCCTATCGAAGCAAATAAGAATTTTTTGATTCAGATGTTCTTCTTGAATTCCTATTTTGAGGACCATAAAGGGTATGATCTGTTGAATACATGGAGTGCCTAGGATATTGAAGGGTATATATATGTTTGTGTGTGTGTGTGTGTGTGTGTGTTAATATACTCTCATCAACACCTAACTCATCTACACAACAAAACACAAGTATATAAAGCACTAGAAGTATTATATACATTAAGGGTCCTTACATACAACAAAAGATTACTACTACAGCGTCCACCAATCAATTAGTACTACCACCTCCAAATAATACAAAAAGGTCTCCAAAATAATCAACAATTAATCTCAATACAAAAGTCATTGCTAGATAAAAGATTACAAGACCTCAACAAAATTCCCAAACAAAAATTAATAGTCTACAAAAATATAATATCAACTATATACACCAATCAACTTTTCAACTTATTCCTTACTACTACAATCAAATTTTCAACCTCTATAATATATAGTACAACAACAACCAAAACTACAAACAACAATACTTTCATTTTGCAAAACAATACTTAAATTCTCAAAACTCCAACACTATTACAAAAGCATCGAAACTAATCTTATTACACAATAATCAATCCCAATAATTATCATACAACAGCATCTCCTCAACAACAACAACAATAAGAGCCAATTACAACAACATTTTCATCCCCAAGATAATAACACAACAACAAATAAAAAATTTCCTAACAATAGCAACAATAGTATACAACAATAAGGTTATATGCAAAAGAAAAACTTAAATCCCAAGAATCCATTATACATGTATAATTTCCCAATATAGTAATATACAACAATATCAATAGTAGTAGTAGTAGTAGTAGTAGTAGTAGTAGTAGTAGTAGTAGTAGTATAACACATTAGAACTCAATATATTTTATTGATCTCAATGAACAAAAATAAAGAATCAAAACAACATGCAAATAGGGTACAAAAATAAAAAGGAATCTATATACAAGTAAAGGTTAGTATTATGCACAAAGATAGGAACAAATATTTACACAAAAATAATTAATAATATTTACACATATATACATAACTAAATCAACAAGACTCAAGTTTTTCATGATATTGCTAATCCCCTGCAACGGCACAAAAAACTTTATGCGTGATTTATATGCATTGGAAATAGTATAACCAATCCACAAAAATCAAGTTTTAAATTAAAATACTAAGCACTAAACCTACACATATGGGTAAGTATACCAATCATATAGTATAGAGAATAGTAACTATCCAATCCAAGGAAACTTAGCAATTACCATTACTTTGCTCTAATCTCATTGTCTAGCCAAAATGAATAAAAAGGTAAAGTAAATAAAACTAATTAAACTAAAATACTACAATAGAGAGTATATCAGATCCACACGAGAAAATTCACAAGAATCGTTAAAGAGTAGGAATATTGGAAAGACCATATATAAAAAGAAATTCTCCCAAAACATGTCAAGAAAAGAGGAAACCACTAGTTTATCAAATCCCAATTCGAGCACTGGTATGATTTTTCAAGAATAAACATCACTCTCTCTCGAGTTATGAGATTCCTTCCCTAAGGCACAATTAATTGGTATCTCTACCTAATTAATCTAACCCAAAGAAGCATTACACTTACTCATCCCCCAAAAGGTATTCGAAAGCCCTAAATATCCCTATCTCTAGGCAATATTAAAAACCCATTGGCTTCTAAGTTCTAATCTTTCAACCTCTCTCTCGAGTTAATCAAAGAAAAACAAATATTGGACCAATTAATTTAGCGTTCAACTCTAAATCCCATCTCTTGAAATCATTAAGAGTGAACCAATCAATTAAATAAATTAATCAGGCCTAAATAATCAATCTAACACAATAATATTGTAGTAATCAAATACAATATTTGGAATTCAATAAAAAATAGTAATAATTTAACATAAAAACATAGATTAGGGTCCATCCGTCAAATACGACTAAAGTAATATATATCTCAATATTGTTTAGCTGTAATACAAATAAAAGAAAGAACTTCACTGATAGACAAGATCTTAAACTTCTTCTTCCTTGGATTTTCTTGAACAATCCCTTTTCTTCTCCTTATTTCTCCAAGATCCTACTTCTCTTGGTGTTTCTTTGAGCTCTTTAAGGGATTTCTTGGTTGTTAGCCAACCAAGGATGATTATTTAGAGTTTATAATAGGGTACATATAGTGTAAAATGAAAACAAATCGAGAAAATTACAGAAATACATAAATCTATGCAAGTAGGCAGCCTAGGAAGGTGGAACTTTCTTGGGCTGCCAGGTTTTCCAGAGACCAAGTAGCCCAGGGAAGTTTTCTTCCCTGGCTGCTAGGTACTTGCCTGGGCATAATAAGCAAATGATTTAGGTGCCGAGGGAAGTTAAACTTCCCTAGGCTGTCATTATTTTGTACTAGGCGCAGTACTAGGAATAGTACTAGGCTATGTACTAATATTCTTCTTAAAGGTTTTGCTCCTAAGTAGCCTAGGGAGCTAAAACCCCCTTGGGCCACCAGGTTACTCCCTAGGCCACCATCTTGCTTCTTCTAGGTGGCCTAGGGTTCTTTGATTTCCCTAGTTGGTCTCTTTTTTGTGCAATTCTTCCATTTTTCTTTATTTATCGTTATTCACTTTCATGTGGCATTTTTAAATTCCTACAAGATGCAAATGGTGTGGTGAATAGTTATTTAAATATGAATTTATCACAATTAAAGCACAAAACACTAGAAAAATATAGACGTGATGAGCCCTCATCATTTACAATTTGAGAATCTTGTTCTTCACTTAAATTCTATGAGGGTTGGATTGGATATCCCTATTCTTTGCTATTATTGTTGATTACACGAACTTCTTTTTTGGCAAAGGAATTCACATGCAATATATTTACAAATTTAAAGATCGAGTTGCTTATAGTTTTACTGTTCTTCACTATGGATAGGCGAAAGAGTACAAAGGCAGTTTTTTTTTTTTTTTCTTTGAGAAGGAATTTTCCTTTTTTTTTTCTTTTATTAATTGATTGAGCCTTTTGAAGCTGGACTATTTTCCTAAAGCTAATTAGCAAAGTATTTTATTGTTTGGTATTATTTTGTTCTATGTCCTTTTTTTTTTATGTACTTTTTGGGTTGTTCCCAATATAGTAATACAATGCATAGTATATTTTTCTCTTTTGTTTTCTTACTTTTTTCTAGTCCTATGACTCTACTATACTTTACATTGACTCATGTGGTTGTACAAGATTTGCTTAACACCAAATTACCCTGGCTATTTACTCACCTTATATCTTACTTGGATATTTATTTTTTTAACCTTTGTTGAATCCAATTGTCAGTTTTTCATAAACAATGCCTATGTCTATTTTTTAAAATTTTAAAGTGGGTCAAATCTAGAAGATTTATGATATTCTAATAGTATATGTCTGTGTTCATTCTGTATGTTTTGTAGGAGCAATTTTTAATTCTAAAAGATAACCTTACAAGTTTGATGTCCAAGCTAAGTGAGTTTGTTGAGCCTACTTACTTCACCTAAATGGCCTCCCACCTCAAATGGGTACTATCAATGGCAATTTCTTCATACTTATTTTACATAAATTATCTAATCATTCCTTAATTATTTTCATACTTATTCTATCCTCTTTACATTTCTTTTGAATGGTATCAGCAATTATTCTAAAACTTTCTCCTAATGATAGTTGTTATAATACTATGCTTACTAATCATTATAGTTGTTAAATTTCAAATCCAAAATATATTGGATAAGAAAAACTCTTTCAAATTGGGTGAAACAAGTAACCCATTGTGCTAATAGAGTCAATTCCCCAGTACAATGGATGAAGAGATTGTTAAACATTGGAATAGTAATAAAATGGGATTTATGCAAATTGGTATGATAATATGAACAACGATGTTAAAAGACAATATTTTTGGAATGCAAAATGGATTCTTGGACTGTTGAATTTATGAATCTCTACGCTTATCTCTATTATTTAGTATAATACTTTTGACTATTTTTCCATTGAATTTTATGCTTTCCAATCAAGGCATATGCAAGGCGAGAAGCTATCTACGGGGCTATAGCAATAACAAAGACCTGGTGGAATGTGCATGGAATGTATTGGTAGATTTTTCAATATTTTCTATCTATATTTTCTTTTTGTCAAATTATATTCCCCTATTTTCATTAACACAGGCAAATAGATAGTTTTAATAACTTTATGGAACAATACATTGGTAGGTTTTTCTTTAGTGTTTGCTTGGAGATTTTCTTAGGGAAAAAATTAGAATTTAGTTCTTTGAGTTTTTATAATCCATAAATTTCCTGGCATTATCTTTGAGGGGAGAAAATAAGTATGTAAAGTTGTTCTCTAGGAAGATGGCATGTATATTGGATACATTTATTGTTAGAATTGATGGGCTACAAATTGAGCTTGCATCATTTGAACTTATTTACATCTTTACATAATCTAAAATAACCAAAATCTAAAGTGATTTCACATGTTTACATTGGTTGAATACGGGCTCATCTTCCAATAAGAGATTCACTTTGTCATGAAGAAATTGTCATTAACACGTACATCGAATTTTATGTAATGGATTAGTCAAGATTCTATTTGAAGTAAAGCACCATAATAAAAGGTTTTTGCTTTGTGTGGCAATTGGTAAATGCATAAATTTGCTTTATGCTTGTTCAAAACATGTGAAAGAGTTCAAGAAAAACACCACCACCACACATGCACAAAAACCATCAATTATGGTGAACTAGGTTGATGGGGGCCAACATCACTACAGTTTGTTTTTATCCCTTCAATTCTTGAAGTAAAAAACTAGGGCCATACCTTCTCATAATTTTTTAAGATGTTGGAAAATGCTCAAAGGTTTATGAAACTGCTTAGCAGCAACTAAATGAATTAGAAAATGATTTACAACTTGAAAGATGAAAAAAGAGTGTCTAGAAGAATCACTAGAGTAGAATTGACATAAACAGTCTTTAACAGAATTGAACAAAGGCATACTTCATAAGGTCAGTGCAATATGCTCCAAAGATGTTTTTCTTTTATCTATTTTATCTACCATATAGATGTATAGTTAGCCTCTTCATTTGACATTTTGGGGCATTCCCTACAACACTAGAGGAAAGAAAAACAAGCTATTTTTTAGTGGCAGCAAAATGAATAAAAAAAAAAAATAGAATGAAGAGATAGCGGCAGCAAAGTTAAGAGGAAATCTATACTCCTAATTTACTAGAAATGTGTTGGAAGCTTGTCCCTTTTCTATAAGCATTGGCTATTAAAGTTTTTAAAAGAATTTTATGGCTAGAATTTTTTTTGAGTATAGATGCTAGGACATTTTGATTTCCATGGTAATTATATGATTGTTCTTCACTGCACATTTGCAGTGTTTGACAAGATATTTCTATCCTGTTTCGCGAGGTGATTCCAGAAATTGAAGATTAGTTGGTGTTTCACCATTTGTAGGTTAAGATTCAGGTTAGCTTCTAAATAAAGTAGTATTAGTGACATTGGTAAGTTACTTTTGATGTCATGCTTTAATGTTTTCCTATCGAATGATTTCCAGCATTCTGCACTTTGATTACACTACACGTTTTATTTTTATTCTTTGTGCAACAGCGTATATTCTTGGACATGTTAGTGATTGAAAATGTTATAGATTCTGCATTTATGGATGGAAAATTTCAATCTTACATGGGGCAGTTTTGCCAAAATTTATCCAAAAATTTAGACTTGTTAAGATGAAATAATGAATATTCTTCTTAATGATTTTCCTTGGTGAATCAATTTGGTACATGTTCGATTGCTATTGTAAAATGTATTCCTATTGCGTACTAAATGTTTTTGTTTTCCAATTTACTTTTCTAGAACTATTAGATGGAGGATAGGAGTTGGTATATAAGCGGTATGTGTCCGGTGTGAGAGGAATTACAACCAAAATTTTTAGTGGATTTGATCATTTTATTTAATATGCTTTGGCAAAAGTAGCAATATCTACTAATCCTAATGAACTTAGATGTCCTTGCATAAAGTGCAACAATTTGCATTATCATACTGCAAAGGAAATCAAATTGCACTTGCATAGAAATGGATTTATAAAAAATTATTATAATTGGACGTGTCATGGCAAAGAAATTAATACCCTGCCACAAATGTCCAATGCAAGTGTGGATGGGAATACATTGACATCAGCTAGTTGGAATCGAGAATCATAGATGCAGCAGGAACTAATTTTTATCCAGATCCATTTTCCCCTACTGTTGAGGAACCTCCTAACTCTGAGGCTTAGAAATTTTATGACACGTTAAGAGCTACAAACACTCCTATATGGAAAGGGTATATGGGCTACTCGCTCTTGTTTGTAGTTTCTCAATTAATAAACATTAAATCTAAAAATAACATATCGGAGAAATGCTTTAACCAAGTCGTACAACTAATGAAGGAGGTTTTGCCTGAAGGGAACAAGATGCCAGATGACTTCTACCAAACAAAGAAGCTAGTTTCTGGACTTAGTTTACCGGTTCAGAAGATAGATGTTTGCATCAATAGTTGTATACTTTATTGGAGAGATTATGTTAATAGGAGAGATTGCAAGTTTTACGGTCATCCTTGGTACATAAATGGAACAAATGTGGGGAAAAAAAATAAAGAGCAAAAAAGAAATCCCTTTTAAGCAAATGTACTATTTCCCGATTAAACCAAGATTACAAAGACTTTATGCATCTAAAACAACTGCAGAGCACATGAGATGGCATTTAAAGAGCCCTATTGAGCAAGATATGATGAATCATCCTAGAGATGGTGAAGCATTGCAATATTTTAATCGAACCTATCCTGAATTTGCAAACAAGGCGAGGAATGTTAGACTGGGTATGTACATAGATGGTTTCACACCATTTGGAATATCATGAAAGCAATATTCATCATGGTTAGTTATTATCACTCCATACAACCTACCCCTATGGATGTGTATGAAGAATTCGGTGATGTTTTTGACAATCGTTATCCCAGAGCCAAAGAATCCGAAGTAAAAACTAGATGTATATTTGCGACCATTGATGTATGAATTGAAATAGCTGTGGTTTGATGATGTTTAAACTTATGATATTTCAAAGAGACAAAACTTCCAATTGCAGGGAAACCTACAATGAAATATCAATGGCTTCCCTATATATTTCATATTGAGTGGGTGATGTACAGAGGGGAGACTTGTTTACTTGTATTGCATAGAGCAAACAAAGTCATTCCAGCTACATACTGGTGGGAAACAATGTTGGTTTGATTGTCATCGACAATTTTTGCCAACTGAACACCTTTTTCGAAGGGACACTGTAACACCCTACTACCTAGGCCCGATAGGGCCGAGGATGTCGCCCCATCCAAAGGATAAGGGGTCTTTATAACTAGGTCACACATTCAAAATAATAGAATAAAACAATACTTAAAACTTATACAATCCAAGAATAAAAAAATAAATCCAGAAATAAAATTATTCACTCTCAACTCCCAAAGCATTACATAAAAATAAATAATAAAATCTCTTCCAAGGCGGACAATACTAGCTACTCATCCCCACAGCAGGATCGACCTGAAATCATGGTAAAAAGGGTGATGAGATAAAAATCTCAGTAAGTCCGTGTGTGTTTTGAGTGTCCAGTGAAAACAGTTCAAGAATGCAAAGTATAAAATCTTCATAAAAGAAATACTGGCAAGCAATAAACAATAGTCAAACTCAAGAGTGGTGTTTTGGCTTTTCCAACCATACATGTACAATAAAATCAACCACTCAAAAAGGTGTTCATGGGTTACCACACGTTGGGTCCCATAACCATACAACGGTCAGAATGCCACACTTTGTGTAGAATGACAAAAGGTAGGTGATCGGCCTACCGGGTAAGATACTCCTCCTTCTCTATATCCAAACAAAACCGGTTGTCCATTCTGGCAACACACAGTCCACTTGATTGAAAATTGCTAGCTCGGACCGGCACAACCTACTGGACTGACATGTTATCCGGGAAGGACTCACCCCTCAAAGGTGGTCACCTACTGAGAGACTTACCCTCACCCTTCAAAGACTAGTCCTAGCAGTCCACCCTTATTGAGTACTCAACATAATTGATCCCACTTGGGGGAAAATGAACAAAATATAGTTTTACTTGAAAATGGCAATTAATGATTTTCAAAATCTTTGTCAAAATCAGTTTTAGAAAGAGTTTTAGGGTTTGAGTAAATCTGTTCATTGATTTTTCAAATAATTTGTTTGACTGAAATGGAAAAGAGGACAATCCTCAATTGTCTTTACAGAAGTGAGTGTCCATACACTCTACATTTGGCTTGCCCTAATAATCATTTTGCATCAAACAATTTGTATGCAGGAGCTTACTTGATCCTTAACTTGAGATAAAATAAAGGTCTTCAGCAGCTGATCTAACCCCGCCTGGGGTAAATATAGGCCATTATTAAACTCAAGCTAAAATTCACTTTCACAAATAAAACTAGCTCAACTTATTACAACCATGATCCTAGTGTCCCAAGCTTTAAGGCCATTTAATAAATAAAGGGTTTATAAGCTAACTCTAGTTTGATATTAAAGTAGTTAGGGTTTTGGGAAATAGGTACTAATAAGTTGAAAGTTTAAATCTTGCTAAAAGTAAATTAGGGTTTATTTGATGAAGGGTCCTAGGACCTAGATGTAATTATTTAAAATAATAATCTATTGATAATTAATTGTTAGAAAATAATTGGTAACTGAAATTAGTTGTAAGTAAATTTTAATAGGTTTTGATTAAAAGATAATAAATAAATTTTAATAGTATTTATGAATATAAGACTTACAAAATTAATATTTCACTTATATGATTACTTATATAAAATGCTTTATTTGATATTATTATTTTATATAATATCTATATATTTTATTTCTTTAATAAAAGCTATCATTTATTTGACTAAAATATCACTATTTTATATATAAGACCAAATCCACATTTTCCTAGAGTTTTTGAAATTTACTAGAAGAAGTCATAGTATTAATCATTTTATTGATGAAATAAAATTAGTTTAGGGACAACAAGGTCATGATCATATTTCCACTTGCTAACCACAATCATGAACATATACTTCACTCTAATTCATCAAATCATCCAAATCATGAATGAAGGCATAAATCTAAATTTACCAAGACATGATCCAAACTCTACTAACATAAACATAATCATGGCTTTAACAATCACACATGAACATAAACCCTATTCACCAAAGGTGACATAATCTCTAACATGCTTAATCACATATACTACTCACGACATGGAGACATGCATTAAACCCTAAAAATGCCATACAATCAACCAAGACAATCAACTCATGCATCAATCCCATCTCCATCCTATACACACATTTATTCATGCTTCAATCTCAACTCATCACAACAACACATGCTCAAATCCTAATCATAATCCATCTCCTTCCAATATCATCCTAGAGACATGAATCTAGAACTTAAAGAGAGGGTTGAAGAGGCTTACTTGATTGATGAGTACCTTGGAGAAGTTTCGAATGGATCATACTCTTAGTAGACTAGATCCGTCCAAGAGAGATGAAGAAAACATGGCCATGGTGGAAGTCACCATTCAACCAAGAAAGGAAGAGCATTCGGCCAAGAGAGAGAGAGAGAGAGAGAGAGAGAGAGAGAGAGAGAAGAGAAGAGAAGAGAACAGAAGAGAAAAAGAGAGTCCATTAGTATGATTATATATATATATATATATATATATATATATATTCATTAGAAGTTGAAGATGAGAAAATGTGGTGTGATTGATCATGCTTACCTTGAAGATGTTTTTGAGCTTTCACAAAAATACTGGTTTTTTCAATCCAAAAGAGAGAGTTGGATTTCGAAGTTTGATGTTAAAAATTGCAGAAGTGGTTTCAAGGGGTGGAGTAATTGCGATCTGGAGTTTTTGGAGAAGATTGGAGTGGTATTAGGCGTATGGATGCTAGTAGGTGTTCTACGTGTTCTTGAAGGTTGAAGAGAATGGAAAGGATTCTGGTTAAAGCTGGCCAAAATTCTGAGGGAAGGAGTGGCCAAATTGTTTGAGGGAGTTTTGGCAATTGAATTTTCTAGTTTGAGAGGAAAAAGGAAGGCTGATTATTTGGAATCCAAAAGGAATATTTTAGGGAATCAATTTTGGAAACAAAATATGGTAAGAAGATCTTTAATGGAGGAGAGCTTTTGGCAGCTCTAATGGCCGACTGGATGGCTAGGGGTTCTGCTGGAATGAAAGCTATTTGAAGGGACTTAATGGTGTCCAAAAAGAGGGAGTACAATGGTGAAGAAATGTCTGGTTGTTTAAGTGATGTTTTATGGAAGTTTACTAAATATATTTGCTGGAATTTTGGTCTGCACTCAATGGCTTGATTGGAGTAATTGTTGGAGATATTTCCTTTTCTAGATTGGACATATGTGCAACCAACAATTAGGAGCACATAAATCCCTGTAGAAAAGGTTTAATTTGATCAAAACACTCCATATATTTGCTGGAAGCAATTCCCTTCGTTTTGTGGGTAGCAGTCTTTCTATAAACACATAACTTGCATGATTTTTCATGCCAGAAATCTTTATATCTTTCAAATCAACACGCCGACTTAGATTTGATGCATAACCATCGGGAAGCCTCAATTCTTTAACCCACTCAAGAAAAATCCTTTTTTGTCCATTGGTTAAAGTGTAGCATGCATTTGGTATAGACACTTTCCTATTCTCTTTTCGGCTTGTACAAAGTTCTGGGCAGTAACAATACCTGAGCAAATCACGACAAGCTCTTATGTTATCTTTGGTCTTGCTCTTAACATCCATAATAGTGTTCAACACATTATCAAACACATTCTTCATATTGTGCATCATATCTAAATTGTGAGGAATAAGATTTGTGCAACAATAAGGCAAATCCCAAAATATTATGTATTTTGTCCAGTTATGAAATTCACCCCTACTATCATTCTTCCCAAGTTTCGTTGCAGTCTTGGTTATTTTTGGAAGATCACAAACTCGGTTCCAAATATGATCCCCAGACTTACGTGGTGGAGGTAGTGATGTTTGCTCAAATTATCTCTTCTGTAAGACTTGGTGTTTGTGAAACCCTAGTTGAAACCAACCTTAGAGTAAGGGGGTTGGGATGCATATCATATTTTATTACATATTTAAATATATTTTATATGATTTTATGTGCTTTGGATTTGTGATTTGTAGCCTAGAAGGCTTAATTGTGGTTATTGAGTAAGAAGGGCAAAATGGTAATTTTTGCTTGAGGTGAAAATAGGGAAATAGCTTGAGGATTAAATAGGAAAAATATTTGGGAGAGAAAATAAAAACAAGAGTTATTGTGGTTTAGTGGTTAGAGTTTTGGAATTAATTCTTGAGGCCTTGGGTTCAAATCCCATCATTGGAGATTTAGCATGATTAAATTTTATTTTTGTTTGGGAATGCTATATTTTCGGCCTTGTATGCTTTAGGGAAGAGTAAAGGTGTTGTCCTAGGGGAGACATAATAGGAGTATCCTAATCCTACTCTTGTGCCCTACAAAAATTTCCAAGGGAATTCATACCCTTCTTGATCCTTAGTTTTCTTACTTCTCAATTCATTAGAATATTCAATTTATTCAAGCCAACTTCATTCTAGAAAATTCCAGCAAAGTGTTGTGGATTTGAAGGTTCAAAAATGTCTAGGAGTAAGACATCTTGTGGGCCGAAATTGGGTAGGAGCTGTGGAAGATTCCCAAGAGATTAATCTCCATGGTTGAACCTTCAAAACTCCACCCTAGCTATGTTCATTTTCTTCATGAAGTAATCTGGAATTTTTCTAGCTTCTTCTTCAGTCCAAGTGTCGAATTTCTCAGCCATCATTCCCTCCCAAATGCTACCAAAAAAAATAGCCCTCTTGACCAGCTTGATGTTTGAAATTATGAGGCCAAAACCGGACTGCACAAATATTGTGCAAACCAGAAAATTTTCTGGGCTAATTGGCAGCTTTGGTGATCTTAAACCAAGCTATTTTTTTTTCCAGTTTTCATCTAGCACCTTAGCCATGTTTTTCCTCCATAAAGAAGCCTGGAAACCAGCCTTGAAAGACTTCTAAATGCCCCTAGGACAACACCTTTACTCTTCCCTAAAGCATACAAGGCCGAAAATATAGCATTCCCAAACAAAAATAAAATTTAATCATGCTAAATCTCCAATGATGGGATTTGAACCCAAGGCCTCAAGAATTAATTCCAAAACTCTAACCACTAAACCACAATAACTCTTGTTTTTATTTTCTCTCCCAAATATTTTTCCTATTTAATCCTCAAGCTATTTCCCTATTTTCACCTCAAGCAAAAATTACCATTTTGCCCTTCTTACTCAATAACCACAATTAAGCCTTCTAGGCTACAAATCACAAATCCAAAGCACATAAAATCATATAAAATATATTTAAATATGTAATAAAATATGATATGCATCCCAACCCCCTTACTCTAAGGTTGGTTTCAACTAGGGTTTCACAAACACCAAGTCTTACAGAAGAGATAATTTGAGCAAACATCACTACCTCCACCACGTAAGTCTGGGGATCATATTTGGAACCGAGTTTGTGATCTTCCAAAAATAACCAAGACTGCAACGAAACTTGGGAAGAATGATAGTAGGGGTGAATTTCATAACTGGACAAAATACATAATATTTTGGGATTTGCCTTATTGTTGCACAAATCTTATTCCTCACAATTTAGATATGATGCACAATATGAAGAATGTGTTTGATAATGTGTTGAACACTATTATGGATGTTAAGAGCAAGACCAAAGATAACATAAGAGCTTGTCGTGATTTGCTCAGGTATTGTTACTGCCCAGAACTTTGTACAAGCCGAAAAGAGAATAGGAAAGTGTCTATACCAAATGCATGCTACACTTTAACCAATGGACAAAAAAGGATTTTTCTTGAGTGGGTTAAAGAATTGAGGCTTCCCGATGGTTATGCATCAAATCTAAGTCGGCGTGTTGATTTGAAAGATATAAAGATTTCTGGCATGAAAAATCATGCAAGTTATGTGTTTATAGAAAGACTGCTACCCACAAAACGAAGGGAATTGCTTCCAGCAAATATATGGAGTGTTTTGATCAAATTAAACCTTTTCTACAGGGATTTATGTGCTCCTAATTGTTGGTTGCACATATGTCCAATCTAGAAAAGGAAATAGCACAACTGGTAGGCAAGTTAGAGAAAATACTTCTACCGAGGTTTTTTTATGTGATGCAGCATCTAATGGTGCATTTGCCTTACGAAATAAGAGTTGGTGGCCCTATTCAATATACATGGATGTATCCATTTGAAATATAACATTGCTTAATTATTTACTCATGTTAATCCAATTTCCTACAGCACTGAACACATACCAGTTGTTAAGTTGATAGCTATTTTTCCTTTTAGGTACTTGCATCAATTGAAGGTTAAGGTAAAAAAATAAAGCTAGGGTTAAAGATCAATGTACAATGCGTATCTAGTTGAAGAAGCGTCTACATTTTTCTCCTATTACTTTGAGTCTCATTTGCAAATGACATATACTATAGCTAGTAATGATGTAGATGATCACGAGGCTCTAGTTTAGGAACCAGTCTTGTCAATATCTGCTAATTCTGGAAGGCCAATTAGAAACTTAAAAACTTGGTATTTGACCACAGAAGAATTAAGAGCTACTACCAATTACATCTTGCTTAATTATCAGGAGGTGCAGCCATATATAAAGTAAAAAAAAATACTATAATAGATATTAAATTTTGATCATGAAGGATATTCACCAAATAAAATTGCTAATATGCGCATAATACTTGCAATGATTGATTCAGCAAATTTAAGGAGTATGTGCGGTTGCTGGTACCAACTATAGCAGACTATGAAGTAGAAAGAATATTCTAGAATAAGTTTGTAGTATGCTTTAGGGCTTATATGAGTTTGGTAATGTATACAATGTGTTTGAATAAATGTGATATAACCCCACGTATAATGTTCTTATATTTTTTATTTTAAAAGGTTCATGATCCACAAAACAGAGAAGATAATATATGCCTAAAAAATTTATCTTGGTGACTCTCGGCTCAGGTAAAGTCATTTAATGGGTACTTTGTAAATGAGTTTAGATTCCATACTTATAGCCATGGGGAAGGAAAAAAGACCGTGAATAGTGGTGCTTGTGTTAGATGTAGTGGAGATGGGATGCCTAGAAATGATTATTATGGAATCTTGAAAAAAATAATTGAAGTTGAATTTGTTGGCAGTCCAGTCTAAAAGGCTATGCTTTTTAAATGTGACTGGTTTGATACCACACCTAATTAGGGAACAAGAGTACATTCTCAATATAAGCTTGTGAATATTAATTATAAGAGGAGCTTCACTGTATTTGATCCATTTTTGTTAGCTCATCAAGCAACACAAGTATAATTTGCTTCATATCCTTGTAGCAAATGACCAAAGTCTGATTGGTTAGCTGTATGGAAAACAAAAGTACAACATGTAATTGATACACCAATGGTTGATTAAGCCTACTAGGAAGATGTAGATAAAGCTGAAGCAATAAGCATATGTGTAGGAGACGACGTTGGCCCCTTGGCACACAAATCTAGGAAAAATGAGATTGTGGATGTTGAAATAGAGTTTATTACAATGGACGAAAATGACTCTAGTCACGAAAAAGACTAAGAAGAGATTAATTGGGAAACAGATGATGAAAATGATGACATTGATGATGAGCATGTATTAGAAAATGAATCATAATAAGTATATTTTATAATATCTAAATAGGATAGTAATTTCAGTAGTATTAGCACTCATTTTTATATCTTATTGAATGGGTTTTTTCCTTTTTAGTCATTAAGGGATATGTCCAACGTTATAGTTTCCATATATTCCCTCAAGTTGTAAAATCATTCAATCTATTTCAACTTGGTACCTATTTACATGTACAGTTACTGAATGCTAATTAGTGAAGAATTTTATATATAGAATAAGTAATTTGTATGTGTATTAGTTTTATGAGAGAAGAAAACCTTATTAAATATTCTGGAGAGGAAATGATATTTCTCAAAAATACAATTCCAAATCTTTTAGGAGTAAATTATAATTTTATATCCTTCAAAAAGTAAATAAATATCTTTTTAATATGCAGTGTCTATTTTGTAATTTAGGTACGATGTAACACCCATTCTTTACACACATACACACACATAAACACACACATATTGGAATTTTATGGGTGTACTACCATTTTGAAATTTATTTGAATATATTAGAGGGGAATATTTGGAAATTTTGTGAAAGTTTATTTAAGTAAGAATTTCTTGACTACTTTTTATATTCTTTGTTCTTTAAGTGAAATATTTGAATAGAAAATTTGTATATACTTATGTAGATATTATGTGTACTTATTTATCACCAATTTTATGTCTTGAATAGAAAATTAATTATTATTAAGTGATTATTTCCATTATTTTTTGAATATAATTTTTTAGGACTAATATAGAAAATTGATTTTTTTGAGGACCCTATGTCGATTCTTATTAAATAAAAAGTCCTATTTTACTATCTTAATTATTTTAAAATTTTAACCTCATTTATTAATTAACCAAGATTTATTTTATTTTATAATTTCTTTTATTGATGAAAAATTAATTTTAATATTGTATTTATTTTTACACCAAATTAATTTCTTTGTTGATTTATTTTATTCCAATAAATTCTAGAAGCCCTAAATATGTTAAATGACTATCATATACTTTTTAATAGTAGCCCAATCTCAGCCATTCATGCATTTTAATCTTAGTCATTGATGTCAATTGAGTATTAGCATTAAACAACTTTTAAACATTATTTAATTAATCTAACTCATTCTTTATTTAAACAAAATACGTATTCACCAAATAAAACCCCAAACATCATATTTCACTTCTCATTTCACATACCACACACACACTGCAAGGTGTTCTTGCTATTTCTCTCCTCTGTATGTATCTCTTTTATTTTCTCTCAAGAACACTATGAAATTCAGCCATAGAACACTCATTTGAAGGCCATTAAACTTAGTAATTTCAAGTATTCAGAGTAAATTTGCAAGAAGGTAACATATCTCATCTTATTTCCTTTGCATTTCATGATTTAGAGGTGAAATCCATGTTAGATAGATTTGAGATTTTTGTGTAGAACTTGGTTTTGATGGTTGTGATGATGATGGATTGATGAAATATTAATGTTAACATGTATTAATGGTGTAGGGTTATTGAATTTTGGTGGTTTGATGTGTTTGGAAAGAGATTTGATTGTGAAAATTGTTTTTGGAAGTTGATTTGTGAGCAGAATTTGTTATCCCGTAATTTTGTGAGATCAGTTTTGGAAATATACTTCATGTATTCTGATTTAATTTGATGTTTTCTGATTCTACTATGTCTTAGGAGTAAAATCCCATTAGAATCATGTATTTTTAACGTGTGGTTGATTTTATATGTTTTTTCAAAGTTACCAAGTTTAGTTTTTCACCGAGGTTGATTTTTTGTCAATTTCAACCTTCAGTATGCTGCCATACTGTTTGTGGTTACGAAATTTGAACCCTTTCCCTTTTTAATTTGGATCTGATATTTTATCAAAAATAAACTTCTGTTATTTTTAGTATTAATCACATTGAATCATTAGATTTGGACTTATATTTTATTTTTAATGAGTTTTGCCAAAATATTACCAGAACAGAGTTTCCAAGTTGCTCTATAGTTACTGTTTCTTTAAGCAATTAATTAATACAGTTAGACACCTTAGATTTTGCTGCAATTTTACCATCATATTTCTCTTATATTGAAGTTATATTATGTAAATTTTCATTGGATTTTTAATAGATTTGATTGGTGATCGAATTAACTCAAATTGTGCCATGTTTTACCCTGTTTAGTCTAATTTACTAATTTGAACATGTGTTAGGAAAGTGTTGATTTCACTTTGAATTGTTAATTGTATCAACACAACATGATTCTATATTGATATAAGGTTGATATATACTGCATGATGATGCATCTTGATGTTTGTTTTGTTGCTAAAAGAATGAAACCATTGAATGCATAAAACATGACTTGAGATAGACTATTATAATAATTACATATTGTATTTGCAAAATCTTATTATTTTGCTATATTTGTTACATCCTATTAACATAAAATGACCTTACATTGATGTAAGAAGGTTAAGTGCTAATTGATGTGATGTTGTTGTTTTGTGCTTAATGAACCTTAACTACTAGTTGCTATGCACATACGAGTTATATAAGTGAGTAGGTAGAATGGTAATCAACTTGTCACCTTAAATATTATTTAATTTCCTATTGTATGGAGTCTAATTACATGCTAAACTTATATATATTATGATTGAAACTTGATGTATGCCTTGGGAACTTGTTGTTAGGGTTTGGTGTGAGATAGAATTATAATTCTAGGATGATTAAGAACTTTGATTAGGATGACTAGGATTGATATGGACGACTCTATATTGTGATTTTGTAATACTCCATATTTTACCTTAGATTGGATACTACTTGTAATAGGATGAGAATTTGTATCAATGGTCAGAAAAAAAGATGATCAGTGATGAAACAAATATTTTGTATGGTAAATAAGGGAATTTGAATGGTGATTTAAAGAATTGTTCATGATTGTGAAGAAAGGTGTAGAATTGGAATAAAAACGGGGTTAAACGTTAAAAAAAATGGATTATGATTGTTTTTAACGTTGATGTTGATTAGATGTTATTTGCATAAGAACTTAGTGACTTCTTGAACCTAAAAATCTGAAGATTTAAGGTTGTTTGAAGGGAAAATGAAGTAGATTAAGGGTTAAATAGGTGTTACAAATCAAGAAGCACAAGTAGGTGAAGTTGTTTTATGAAAATGGATTAAAAACTTGAAAACTACTAGAGCTGTTTTTTTCCTGTAGCATCTCACAGGAACCAGGACTCAAAAAAATGGCTTATATAGAATTAAATTTAAGAGTCTTATGGTCATTTTGATATATCAAAAAGTCAAATTGGAGTTGCGGATTGAAAGTTATGTGTGAAATAAAATCGTGTGTCAAAGCAGATAGAATTTTAGGATTTAGTGAATGAACTTAAGGAAGAATAATTGTATGATTTTAGATGAAATGAACGAGAAATATGGAGCGAATCCCTTGTGCATGAAGGGAGGAAGGATATGCAAAAGAAAAACGAAAGAATTGAACAAACGATGAAAAATCGACGTGAATGAAAGTTGAACATTTTTCTTAACCGTCGGCTAACCATCAGGCATGTCAGCTACTTTTCAACCAAACAAGATTTAACTTAAAAATAATGTTTGGTATAGGTTTATCAGTAAACAGCCAACGGTACGTTGGAAACGGTGATCGAATGGCCATGAACGGGAAAAGTTAATTAGGACGCGATGTGAGTCCATTTGATTTCTAAAACCATTGGAAAGCTAGTATTCTTCACTTTTTCATAAAATGCTATGTTTTATACCATTTTGAAAATCTTTGAATGTATTTAAGGTTATCTGAGCAAGATTTATTCTTATGCCACTTTGGGCTTGAATGAACTTCATATTTTGCTTGAAAACCTTAATGGATGATTAAAGCATGAATTTTGTGAATTTAGTCCATTTTGGATTAAACACTTGAGATTTTCAGAAAATGGTTATTTTTGGAATCGAGTATTCATAAATTGACTAGAATGCCCTTATTGGAACATTTTATGGAAATATATTTGGAAACTTTGAATTTTGGAATTGGGTATTTAGTAAATGACTGAAATATCCTCATTAGAACTTTTGTGAACACTTTTCAAATCGAGTAAGGGTAAAATGACCCGAATATCCTTGGAAATGACTTTTGTGATCGAGTATAGGCAAAATGACTCGAATACTCTTGGAAACTTATGATGTATGAAAAGAACTCTTTGTCTTATTTTGACATGATTTTCAAAAATGATCTCTCAATATGAGATTGACTTTTGAAAAATGACATTATGATTCCAAAAACTATTTATTGGCCTGATGTGCCTATGGAATGAAGTGATTAGTCTTGTGGAGCCTATGGGAATTATTATCTGACTTGCGAGTCAGTGGGATCAAATTCTAAAAAATAATATTTTGCCCCAAAAATGGTTTTCCTTATGTGCTCAAGTACGAGCCTTTTTATGGATTTGGAAACACGATGAACAATATGAATCCTGAATTCTTGATTTCTTGAATTTGTCAATCCTTGAATCCAATACAAGACTAACTTGAATACTTGGCATATGTACTAACTTGAATACTTAGCGTAAGCACTAACTTACTTTATGTATATATTAACTTGAATACTTAGCGTATGTATTAATTTGAATACTTGGCGTATGCACTAACTTGAATACTTGGCTTAAGCACTAACTTGATTCTCGGTAGTACGCTGCAGTGTACTTGCCCTTCCGGCAAAACATGGTTGAGTACTCTAGGCTGTGGTCTAAGCACAATGATATGTGGCGCCAAAGGCAAAGCCTTGTGAGCTTTGCATACAGGCCGACTTTCTGTTTGAGAAATGATGTGATGTGAAAATCGAGGCAATGATTTGAAATTGAAACATAGTTTTCCAAAATGATTGAGTTTTGAATAAACTCTTCTTTAGAGAGTTTTGAAATTATTTCCAGTGAACAAATGATATGTTTTCCCCCACAAGGATTTTATGTACTCTGTCTCTTTACTAAAGCAATAGCACACACAGGATTCACTGAGTGATTTTCACTCACACACTGTTATTTCCTTTGAAAAATTCAGGATCAAAGGCATAGCGAAAGTGCGGCGAACTCGCAAAGGCTCATGCTATATCTTGGACCTATTATACTCTTGAGTGTATGTATCAGAAGCTAAATTCTTGTACTTTCTATGTTGGAAAAAAATTTCGCTGCGTATTGAGTGATGTTTGTTATAAAGACCCCTTGTCTGAGCAATCACATGGGGCGACAACCCACACAGATACTGCCCACTACGTTATGGAAATATGGGGTGTTACAGATTTAATTTGCGATAGGAAATTAATTCCAATAGTTTATTTATTTTTAGATTTTGTGAAAATAGGAGAAGAAGGATGTAACACTACACTACCTAGGCCCGACAGGGCCGGGGATGTCGCCCCGTCCAAAGGACAAGGGGTCTTTATAACTAGGTCATACAAAAGAAAATAAAAGTAATACTTTAAAATTGAACTTATTACAATCCAAAAATGCATGAACAAATCTAAAACAAATTGTTCGCTACCATCTCTCAAAACAACACATAAGAAAAATAATATAAAGTTTTCAAAGCATAGGTAACAAATCTAGCTATTCATCTCCACAGCAGGATCGACCTGAAAACATGGTATAAAAGGTGATGAGATAAAAATCTCAGTAAGTCCGTGTGTACTTTGAGTGTTCAGTGAAAACAGTTCGTGGATGCAAAATGTGAAAACTTTATAAGAGAAATATTGGCAAGCATTAAACATTAGTAAAAAATAAGAGTGGTGTTTTCGGCTTTTCCAGCCATACATAATTTATAAGATCAACCACTCAAAAGAAAGGATTATGGGTTACCACACGTTGGGCCCCATAACCAGATGGTCAGTATGCCACACTTTGTGCATACTGCCGGTCAGAATGCCGACACTTTGTGCAGACTGACAAAAGGTAGGTGATCGGCCTACCGGGCAAGATACTCCTCATTCTCTATACCCAAACAACAACTAGATGTCCATTCCGGCAAAACACAATCACTTGACTGAAATAAAATTGCTAGCTCGGACCGGCATGACTAAGTAGTACTGACGTTTCTCTAAGTTGAGTTTTATCTTCTGGAGGTGGCCTCCTGCCAGAAGACTCACTCTTGCTCTTCAAAACTAGTACTACTAGCCTACCCTTATTGAGTACTCAACGATAATTGTCCCACTTGGGAGAAAACTGATAAAATATAGCTTTGCTTGAAAATGGCAATCAAGGGTTTCTAAAGTCCATGCCAAAATCAGTTTTAGAAATAGTTCAGTGTTTGAGTAAAACTGCTTTGAAAATTTTCAAATAATTGGTTTGACTGAATCAAGAAAAGAAACAGTCCTTAATTGCCTTTACCAAATCAGTATTCACATACTTCGTGTTTAGCTTGCCATGGTAACTTTTTACAACAAACAAGTTTTATGCAGGAGCTTACCTGATCCTTTACTTGCTCAAATTCAAAAGTCTTCCAAAGCTAACCTAACCCCGCCTGGGGTAAACACAAGACATAAGGTTACACTCAAGTTATATTCACTTACACAAATAATCCTAGTTCAACTTATTACAATCATGACCCTAATGTTCTAAGCTTTAAGGCTAGGTGATAAAGAATTTTATAAAATAAGTTTTAGTTGATAAGTTAAAAGAACTTGGGTTCTAAAATAATTGCTAATAAATTATAGACCCAATTAATAATTCTTGAGTGTTATTTTTAATAAATAAACTAAGGTTTGAATATTAAGTCCTAAATAGTACTAATAAATGGTGATTTAAAAATAGCTTTATTATAAATAAATATTTAATTACAAATAACCTTTAATTAATTTTTAAATAGATAATAAATAATTAGTAATAAATAAAATTAATAATGAATGAATTATTTTAAATTTTAATTAATAAATAACAAATAGATTCTAATAATATTTTATTTATTGTAAAGGATTTATTACTATATATATTATTTTTAATAAAAGATCTCATTTATTTGATAAAGAAAATATGAATATTTTAATTAATAAACCAATCCAAATCTTCCTAGAGTTTCGAATTTTATAGAAAAATATAGTGGTAATTCTAATTAAAGTAATAAAATTTTGCTAATAAAAATAACCTAGACTTAACAAGAAAATAATCTTCCACCATGATTTTCCTATTGCTAGAACAGATTCATAAATACATTCTCCAACATCAAATAATAAACCAATCCATTCATGAACACATGCTCGAATTATCACATACTATCACAAGGCTAATTTCTTTCTAGGCATAATCATCATTAATGGCTTCAAAGGAAAATGAAATATACGAGCCTAATCACCTTTGGTGTCATGATGTCTAACATGCTTCAAACATCCATAAAATTCATTAAGCACAAAGAACATACATCGATTCAACAAGAAAATACATACAACCTAGTCATATACAACAATCCTTATGCCTAAACTCCATTCCCCTAATCCACATGCATATACTCAAGCTCCATTCATATTCTATCCCCCCTATCAACACCTAAGAGACATGATTTCAGAATTTAAAAAGAAGGATTTAAGAATGAATACTTGATTGTCGATTACTTTGATGAAGACAAAAGAAGGTCCACGCGCGACGGAGAGTCTTGAGTGATCCAACGGAAAAATAGCCATGGTTAATGGTTGATCAACCATTTCGGTAGGGGAGAGAGAGAGAGAGAGAGAGAGAGAGAGAGAGAGAGAGATAGCATTAGAAAGATATATAGAGGATTAAATGGAAGAAGATGAACAAATGAGTTGTTCTTAATTACCTTGATGATGTTCTTGAGACTTCAAGGGAAAAAAAAACTGGTTTTGATCCAAATGCTAATTTTTGTTTTCGAGATTTGATGTTGTAAATTCCAGGAATGAACTCTAGAGAGTATGTAGGAGTATTCTGGAGTTTTTGAGAGGGATTAGAGGTGTTTAGAGTGGGTTTTGTCTTGAAGAAAAGTAGTGTGTGTTCTTGGTGAAGATGGAGAGAATTTGAGGGAAAATGACGGACGAATTTCTGGAGAGTGTAGACTGAATAGTTTAGGGAATTCAGGGGTTTTGGTTTAGCTTAGAGAGGGAGAGAAAAATCTGATCATTCGAAATTCAAATGGAGTGATTTGAGGAGTGGTTTGAGGTATAGGATATGTTAATGGTGTTTGTTTGATGAAGGTTTTCTTGGAGCTTCAATGGTGTCGGCTGGTTTGGTTTGCTTTGCTGAAATGAATGAGGTCTGATAAAGCTTAAGGCTGGACGAAATTCAGAGCTTAAATGGCAGAGGAATTCTGGTTGTATAGCTTAGTACAAGGGTGTTTTCATGGAGAAAAATTCTGGAAAATTTGAAGTTCAAATGGAAGCTTGAATGGAGTGATTGTAGGAGAGATTTGAGGTGTGATTATGGAGTCCAATTGTGCAAGGTAAGTGGAGAGGGTAATGGTTTCCAGTTCATGGCTAAACAAGGGTTAATTTACAGAGGTTGGAGGTGATTTTCGGCCTAGGCTAGAAGGGAGCAAAGCTGGAAAATTCTGGTTTCATGCTTCAAGAGTTTCGAAGGCTGTGTAGAATTTCTGTGCAGAATTTCTGCACACCTTCAACCCGATTTGCAGCTGACCCTTGAGGGAGTTTGATGGTCTTTCTAAGGTGGTTTTCCAGCCTTCTTCCTGGAGAAATATTGAGGAGTTTTTCTGGCTTGAAGATGAATCAAAATAGCTTCATTTACTTGGTTGAAAGCTGCGAAAATGACCAGAATTTTTCCTGGTTTAGTGCTGTTTGTGCAGTCCGAAAATTGCACAGTTTTTCCAGCTTTCAAGCCACATGAAATGAACATTTTCTTGGCAGCAAATGAATGGGTTTATTGGCTGTATTTTCAAAGAAACGGTCTACAAATATTCTGGAAAATTTCCAGATTTTCTTTTACTAGAAGATGAACAATATGAAGGTGAGTTTGAAGGTGCTATCATGGTGATTGATTTTCTCTTGGAAACCCTTCCTATTTCTCCTCCTTCTTTCGGCCAACTTCCCAACCTCCAAAGCTGATTTTCAAAATTTAAGGTGGAGGAGTTATCACAGATTTTTTTTGGAATTTAAAAGAAAGGATTTAATGGTTTTGAATTATAAAGATGTTAGGACAAGCTAGTGGTAATAAAAAGGACAAGAATTCCTCTAAAATTCTTTTTAGGACATGAGGATAAGATTAGGACATTCTCTTCATGTCCCCCCTAAGACAACATTCCTATTTCCATGAAATGCAAGAAAACAAAAATTCAAACTTAGCTAAGATAATCATGACAAAAGCTTAAATGATGGGATTTGAACTCATGACCTTAGAGATTAAATCACAAAGCTCTAACCACTTAACCACAACAACTCTTGTTGTTATTTTCTCACCCACATTTTCTTCCTATTTAATCCTCAAGCTTTCTTCCTATTTTGACCTCAAGCAAAATTACCATTTTACCCTTCCTACTCGATAAACATAACTAAGCATTTTAACCTATAATCCACAACTCTAAAGCATATAGAATCATTTAAAATATATATATTCATGCAAAATAATATGATATGCATCCCGACCCCCCTTACTCTAGGGTTGGCTTTAGGTAGGGTTTCATAGAGGACCTAGCAAATGAGAGGTTGTTCTTGAATTTTCTTTTGCTAGGACTAAAGGTAAGTCCCTGCACTTCATATTTTCATAAACTTATAAGTCTGAATATTTTATGATTTCCTAAACATAGGAAAGCATATAAAATATTTCAATTTTGCTAAATGTTGCATCTGCATAAATGTTTATCTTCAAATTTATTATTTATGGAATAAGATGTTTATTTATTCAAGGAATATTATGTCATGAAATACTTTATTTATGCAAGTGATATTTGATCAAATGTATATATATTTGTATCTTATTTGAGAAATTATATATTGTGAGCATGTTGTTCTATTGTGAAGCAAATATAAATTATTGTTTACACAATAATTAATTATGCATTATGTTGGGAAAACATTGCATATTCATAACGTGTTGGATATGAAAGCTTGCATTGAAAATTGTTGAGCATGTAAAATTGCAAATGATCATTCATAAATGAATTATAAAATGCATAGCATGTTTTGGCATAACTAGTTTCATATAACGTGAACTATACCTAAGGTATTTGGAAGCTATTTATTTATGGGATTTCAAAACAATTATGAAATCTTGGTGATGTTTTTGGATTGTTGCGTTGGATAAACTTTTTTGAGATTATGAGACGGATAAAGACTTTTGAGTTGAGTATTGAAATCAAAATTGTGAGTAATTTTTGTGAAATAATATTTTTAGAAATGTTTGTGCAATCTTTTTAAAAAGTATGGAGCTGTTTTCGAGAAACAATTGTGCTAATTTTTTCATGTTGGCATTGTGCCATGTTTGCTGTGAATCATGCGGTTCTGTGCTGTTATTCTTGAGTACTCAAAAGGGACATTATTCTTGTACTTACTTTTGTGAAGTTGAGCATGCTATCCGGTAGGAGGCCACCTCTAGACTTTTCTAAGCAGAGCTACAGTACTACTGATCATCCTATTTGAGTTGGATAGCCATTTGTTATGACGAATGGATTACAAATCGTACTCAATCTAGATAGTAGTTTATTACGGTGGAAGGGTTGTAAATCCTATCTAGGAATTTGAGGCCAATTTTGTTGATAGGACAAGATTCTGTCATTGTTGGATTTGATATCGCAAATGTGTAAATTTGAATTTTGACGTGCGATATTTGAAATACGATTTCAAAAATATGTATCGTTATATGTGATCGTAATAAATAGTCGTGATGGTTAGCTTAATACAGATGATGTGTTTAATACAATTGAATGTTGTTGACGAGTAATAATTTCTTTTCTAAAGATATTGAAATGATATAGACCTCCCATGTATTATTCAGTGTGTTGAGAATATAACATGTTGTAAAATCATACATGTTTTTAGAACAACAACTCATGCATTATGAAAATATTTTTCCTCCAAAATTTCTCATGGAGCATACATGGGACTTACTAAGATTATATCTCACACCTTTTAATTCATGTTTTTAGGGAATTATGTTAGAGACAAGATGAAAAAGTTCATAATTGTCACATTTGTTCTTGATGTATAAGATATTATTTTCTTTCATGATTATTGTCTTGAAGAATGATATAGTTAATGTACTTTAAGATGTTATTACGTTATTTGGGATTGATGCACTATTTGAAGCCTTGTAAGGTTTTATTTAATTTGTATTTAAGTCCCGGTTATTTATTTACTTAGTTCATTATAAAGACTTCTTATGTTTACTCGACAGGGTAGCCTCCACAGTCAATCGGGCCCTATGATTTTGCGGTGTTACAATTGGTGTTAGAGCCTAAGAATAGGCATTTTTGGATTTGATGGATTAGTTTTAAATCATTACTATGTTTAATTTTTAGTTTGTGATAGGATGGTTAGTATGATGATGGCTTTGGTGGAGCTATCAAGAAATTTAAGTATTTATCTTTTCTGGTTCTTTTAAAGAATTTGATAAGTATACTTACGAGAGATTCCTTAGGAATAAGAGGAATAGATGTGATAATAAGATATAAGATTTTGATACCTTCTCTAGCCTTCTACTTTTGACAATTCTAGATTCGATTTAGCAGATAGAGTAGTAATATTGTGAGTAACAGTTCAAAGATGATTGTCTTTGTCGGGATCTATGATCTTGACAGTTGTATTTTGGAGATATGTAATAGTGGGGGACATTATTTGGAATGTCCTTATAAATGCATATAGTGTATGTTAAGGGGATATTGTTTAGAATGTCCTTATAAATGCATGAGGTGTAAGCTATGAGAAATATCTTTATATGTCTTATATTTGACTTCGTACATTATACATACATTTGTTTGTTCTTAGCACCTAGCAAACCTATATCTTCATTGTTAGGATTGAAGAATACTTCAAGGTTGGTTGAGAATAGGTATTGAGAGATGGAATCTCTGTGGAATGAATATGTTACGTATAGTATTTATGTTTATGAATTTATTTTGATTTGATTAATACAAACAAATTTTGTGATAATGTGTTGTTAGCTATAATGATAATATACAAATGAAATTTATGTTTGATGATATACTTGAGATGTTTCTTATAAATACTTGCATATATATTCATCTTGTGAAGATATAAGGAGCATTTATAGTATGCGAACATAGGGCATCCAAGTCATATAGTTGATAGGGTTATCCTGTTCTGTAATACAAAGATACCTCCAAAGACCCGTTATGCTACTCGCAACAACAGAGTTTCAATAGTGGAGAAATCAACACGTGGAGCTAACCCTATGACAAATTCATCAAGTGGATATACTGAAAATGAAGCTGTTGAAGTTGAGGGAACTGGGGGAGTCATTGTAGCTCAAACATTTGGAAAAATAATAGAAAATTTGCAAAGTTTGGTTGAAAAGAGTGGACCAGAGAATGAGGATGAAATGTTGGAAAGCTTTTTGAAATTTCAACCTCCAATTTTCTTGGGAGAATCTAAAAAGGACCAAAAAGTTGAGTCATGGCTTGCAAGTCTAGAAGATATCTTTCGAATTCTACAATACTCTAAGGACAGAATAGTTAAATTTGTAGCCTGTTGCTTGCAAGGTCTGGCTCGACATTGGTGGACAAGAGTCTAAGGGGCATGGAAACAGAGCAGAATAGAATAGAGTTGGGATACTTTTGTGATAGTCTTCCGAGCAGAATATATACCACAATGTGTGGTTGAGAAACGTGAGGATAAGTTTCAAAACTTGAAACAAGGAAATATAACAGTGGCTCAGCATGATACATAGTTTAGTCTCCTGTCAAAGTATCATCATCGTTTGGTCGACACAAAGTAGAATCACACTCGACAACTACTCTACTACAGTAGATGTAGAAACCAAAACAAAGAATGAAGATAAGAATCAGTTCACAAATAATACTATACATTCTTCCCAGCAATTTCCTATTAAGAAACCATCTGAGCAACAGGGGAGCGACAAAGGAAAGAAAGCTTGATTTGCTACAACTAGAACTACTGCAGAAAAAATAATTTATTTTAAATGTAAGAAGATAGGACATCTAGAGAATGATTGTTGGTATAAGTATAACTGCCAGAGATGCTTCAATTGTGGAGATCCCACCCATACGAAGAATATGTGTCCAAAACTACTACAAATTACTGAAAGAAGTCCCAATCCACTGGTGAACAAAGTGAATGAAGGAAATTGTACAGTCAATGAAGAAAACCATCTGGAGCCACAAGTGAGGGTGAAGGTGCTTACACTGAACCAAAATGATTAGGGAGCAATTCTTGCTAACATTGAAGGTTTGCGCACTATCCAAGACTGTAGAGTAAATGTAATAGTTTATCTTGATTCTACTCACTCCTTTGTAAATAAAGATTATGCATACCATTTGGGAAGGGATGGGTTAGAATTGCTTTATACTTTGTTGGTGAGTATATCTTTGAAAAAATTAGTTGAAACAAAAAAGTATGTACCTAGATGTGCGATTAAAGTAGGAAGGGAAACATTATTTAGAGACTTAATAATCATGCCTGTCAAATATTATGATCTTATTTTAGACATGGATTAGTTATCCGCACATAGTTTATTGTAAGAACAAGGTGGTGCAAATTGTGAGACCAAGAGGAGATGTATTAGCATTGAAAGGAAGCGGGATAAAGGAGTTGAACTATTTTATATTAGGAATTAAAGCTCATAAGTTTCTCAAGAAAGGATACTAAGAATATTTAGTATATGCTTAGTATACTAATATTAATATTAGTATATTAATATTAGTATACTAATATTAGTATATTCTTAGTATACTAATATTAAGAACATGGCTGTGGTGAACTAATATTAGGATGTTTCGACAAATTATCGTCTTTGTGAGATGTAGAACTTACAATTGACTCTACATGTGTCTAAACATAAGAGACCCATTAGATTACTTCAATATTTACGTATTCTTCAATAGAAGAGAAAGGGAGATTAGTGCAAGATCAACTGAAAGCTGCCTAAAGTCGACAGAAATAGCGACACCTATAACAGGAGAAAAGGATTAGAGTTTCAAGTAGGTGATTTGGTATTTCTAAAGTTGACTCTGACTAAGGAAATAAAGAGAAAACCAAAAGATAGAAAGTGAAGTTCACATTATATCGGACATTAGGTATTAAGAGGATTGCACTCATAGTAGATAGATTGGAACATCCTAATGGCTTGACTGGAATTCACGATGTGCTTCATTTATCTCAACTGAAAAAGCATAATTCGGACCTAGAACATGTTTTAAATGATGAACCACTGTGGTTATATTTGAATCTCAGTTATGTAAAGACGTCAGTGAAGATTTTGGAACATAGTACTATGGAATTGAGGAATAAAAAGAATTTTATGGTTTAAGTGTTATGTGAATATCATGGAATCCAAGATACAATATGGGGAAAACCAAAGAGTTAGTAAAGGAGAAATATCCAAATTTGAAGTATTAAAACTGACAATTTCCAGGACAAAATTATTTTAAGTGGGGAAGGATGTATCACAACATTGTCATACATCTTTTTCATACATTAATTTCCATAAATCATTTTCAGCCATAAATATACAAGTGGGATCACATTTAAGTGCATGACATTTAGGGAATATTTATTAAGTATTGATGTGAACAAATCCCATAACTACTTTTTGTCGCAATTATTTATGGATGAAAATTTGTATAGGAAATTTGTGTGTACCTATGTGATTATATTGTGATGTTAATTAGTGAATAATTTTATATTTAGAACAAGTAATTTGTATGTGTTTGAGTTTTATGTGAGAAGAAAACGTTATTAAATATTTTGGGGAGCAAAATGATATTTCTCAAAAATACAATCCCCAATCTTTTGGGAGTAAAATATAATTTTATATTCTTCAAAGAGTAAATAAATATCTTTTTAATATGTGATGCCTATTTTGTAATTAAGGTAAGATGTAACACCTCTCATTCACACACACACACACACACACACACACACACACACACATTGGAATTATATGGGTGTATTATCATTTTGAAATTTATTTGAATATATTTGGAGGGAATATTTGCAAATTTTGTGAGAGTTTATTTAAATAAGAATTTCTTGACTACTTTTTATATTCTTTGTTTTTTAATCGAAATATTTGAGTAGGAAATTTGTATATACTTATGTGAATATTATGTTTACTTATGTATGACCAATTTTATGTTTTGAATAGAAAATTTATTATTATTATTATTATTATTAAGTGATTATTGCCTTTTTTTTTTATTGGATATCATTGTTTTTTAGACTAATATAGAAAATCAGTTTTGTTGAGGATTCGATATTGATTCTTATTAAATAAAAGCCCTATTTCACTATTTTAATTATTTTAAAATTTTGATCTCATTTATTAATTGACCAATATTTATTTTATTTTATAACTTCTTTTATTGATGCAAAATTAATTTTAATATTGTATTTATTTTTACACCAAATTAATTTCTTTTTTGATTTATTTCATTCCAATAAATCCTAGAAGCCCTAAATATGTTAAATAGCTATCATATCATTTTTAATAGTAATCAAACTTAGCCATTCATGGATTTTAATCTTAGCCATTGATTTTAATATAGTTTTAGCATTAAACAACTTTAAATATCATTTAATTAATCTAACTCAATTTTTATTTAAACAAAACACTTATTCAACAGATAAAACCCCAAACATCAGATTTCACTCCTCATTTCACACACCAAACACACTAACACAAACTACAAGGTGTTTATGCTATTTCTCTCCTTTCTCTCTCCATCTCTTTTATTTTCTCTCAAGAACACTATGAAATTCAATCGTAGAACAATCATATGAAGGCCATTGAACTCAGTAATTTCAAATACTCAAAGCAATTTCGCAAGAAGGTAACATATCTCATCTTGTTTTCTTTGTATTTCATGATTTAGAGGTGAAGTCCTTGTTGGATAGATTTGAGATTTTTGTGTAGAACTTGGTTTGATGATTGTGATGATGATGTATTGATGAAATATTAATTTTAACACATAGTAATGGTGTAGAATTATTGAATTTGTGTGGTTTCATGTGTTTGGAAGGAGATTCGATAGTAAAAATTGTGCTTGGAAGTTGATTTGTGTGCAGAATTTGTTATCCCGTAATTTTGTGAGATCCATTTACTCTTCATGGATTTTGTTTTTGTTTTCTTCTATCTGATTGTAATTATCTTAGGAGTAAAATCCCATTAGAATCATAAAATTTGAATTTGTGGTTGATTTTATATGATTTTTCAAATTTATCCTGTTCAGTTTTTCAATGAGGCTGATTTTTTTGTCAATTTCAACCTTCGATTGAACCTTTTCCCTTTTTTAATTTGGACTTGATATTTTCACAAAATAAATTTATATTCTTAGGAGTATTTTTTACTTTTAATAATCTTATTTGGACTTATATTTTATTTTTAATGACTTTTGCAAAAGTATTACCAGAATAGAGTTTACAAGTTACTGTACAGTTATTGTTAAGCAATTAATTAATGTAATTAGAACCTTATATTTTACTGAAATTGTACTAATACATTCCTCTTATGTTGAAGTTGTATTTTGTAAATGTCATTGTCTTTGGAGTAGATTTGATTGATGATCTAATAAACTTAAATTGTGACCTGTTTTGCCATGTTTAGTCTATTTTACTAATTTAAACACGTGTTAGGAAAGTTATAATTTTACTTTGAATTCTTAATTGTATCAACATAACATCATTCTATATTGATATTGTGTGATATATAATGCTTCTTGATGCTTCTTGATGTTTGTTTATGTTACTAAAAGAATGAAACTATTAAATGCATAAAACATTACTTAAGGTAGACTACTACGATAATTGCATATCCTATTTGCAAAACCTTATTATTTTGCTATATTTTCTATATCATATTAATATGAAATAACCTTATATTGATGTAAGAAGGCTAAGTGATGTGATGTTGTAGTTATGTGCTTAATGAGCCTTAACTAGTAGTTGCTATGCACCTACTAGTTATATAAGTGACTAGGTAGCATGGAAATCAACTTGTCACCTTAAATAATTATTAAATTTCCTATAGTGTTAAGTCTAACTACATGCCAAATTTATATATATATATATATATATATATATATATATTGTGATTCAAACTTGATGTATGTCTTGGGAACTTGTTGGGGTTTGGTGTGAGATAGCATTATGATTCTAGGATGATTAAGGACTTTGATTAGAATAACTAAGATTGACATGGAGGACTCTATATTGTGATTTAATTTATGATAGGAAATTAATTCCTATACTTTTTTATGTTTAGATTTTGAGGATATAGAAGAAGTGGGACTTTGCAATTGAGAAGTTGTTCTTAAATTTGCTTTTGCTAGGACTTACTATGGGAAAACAACAAATTAGAGGCATAAATTTTGAGATGGATTCATTTCGTCTCTAAATAGAATCCTATTAGAGATTAATGGAGACAAACCAATTTTAAAAATTTTAAAATGAGATATTTGAGACCCCCCCCCCAAAAAAAAAGATGAATATTTTTTGTCTCTAAACAAAACATTTCTAGTTGGTCTCTAAATAGATGCAGAATAGAGATGATAGTAACGTCGTCTCAATTTTGTCCCCAAATTGAGTCATTACAAAGACGACTCTGAATGTGTCTCTAATATATTAGACTAATTAGCGATGCATATTTTTCGTCTCTAAATAAAACATTTTTATTTAATCTCTAAGTAGATGCAGAATAGAGATAAAAGTAATATCATCTCAATTTTGTCTCCCAATAGAGTCGAAACCGAGACGACAATCAATGTGTCTCTAATATCTAAGAGTAAATAGAGATAAAAAAAAATTTAGTCTCTAGTTTGTTTAAAATTAGAAACTAATTAGTGACTAATAAACTTTTGAGAGGGGTGAATAAGGTATATGGTAAACAATAATAAAATTTTGAAATTATTTGAATGCCTTTGATAAGAACTGGGAGAGTTTTGAGTGCTGAAAAATAGGTTTCTGTTGAGTTCAAAAGTCTGAAGAAGCAA
Source organism: Voacanga thouarsii (assembly GCA_026120185.1). Classification (NCBI taxonomy): domain Eukaryota; kingdom Viridiplantae; phylum Streptophyta; class Magnoliopsida; order Gentianales; family Apocynaceae; genus Voacanga; species Voacanga thouarsii. The sequence goes on from JANUWF010001502.1 coordinate 192,195, forward strand.
AGCTTCAAAACTACAAGTAAATCACCATAATGAAAGCCTCGCAGAGCATAAGTTGAAAAGCTTCCAACTATTTCACAAAAATACTTTCAAACAATCATTGATTTGCTGGTTTGAAGGTTAAAAATTTTAACTCAAAAGAATAGCTTGAAAATAATCATAAATGCTAAGTAAAGTGCACAAAAGAGAGGGACCCAAAGATTTATAGTGGTTCGATCCTTAAATATTCTACATCCACTACCTTAAGCATTTACTTAAGGATTTTAAAACAACTACTAAATGCCGTTTTCCCAACTCAATGGTGGTAGGCAATACTAATATTACATAAGAGGATTATTACACTTGATTTTACACCTAACCTCTAAACACCAACCAATTAAGGATCACCCCCCAAACCTTGATATACAAAAGTTTAAAAAGAAGAGACAAAAACTAACTCACAGATTGAGCATATCTAAGCCACTAAGCACAGATACCTTTGTAATTTTAGAACAATTTAATCTTACTTTGAAGTACAAATGAAAAGGAAGCCTTTTATATTTTAAAGTGTAAGTATGTTTCTGAATGAGTTAGCACAAAAATCTACTTGAAAATTGAGTTTTTGAAGCTTTTATAAGAGTTGAAACCAAAGTTTTAGCGGCTAGTAATGGCTAGTTACTTTTGTCAGAATCTTCAGGGTTTTTGATTGACAGAATGGAAGGATGTGCGTCTAAAAGGTGAGCCCAAAACGGTACTGCATGCAAAAGGTATATTTTGACAAATGATCATTGGATGGGTGTTTTGGATTCGAAGGTCGATCTAAAACTACTCAACTAGGAATTTATAAAATCCAAATTTAGAAATACTCTCTTTTTGAAATCATTTATAAATGCTTCAAGGTAAAACAAATTGAACATATGGTAAAGAGACATAGGAATTTACAAATCACAATTTTTAGTCTATAATTCTTCACAAGGTCTTCATGATATGCAATCTCTTAGGTTGGATTTGCACTTGATCAACCATATTTGGACTTCATTGCTTAAGAGCTGCTTAGCAGTCCTATTTGCGCACCTTTAAAGAACTGAAGTCAAACATGTCATATCCAAAAATCCTATCACATATAGATTACACATGTTAGTCCACATCAATATTTGTCATAAATCAGAACACAGGAAAGTGTCCTTAGGGCTAACAATCTCACTCTTTTTGAGTTATGACAAACTTAATGGGATTGTGATAAAAAAAAAATGATATAGATTGTATTAGCATGTTAGACCAAGAGAAGTAAGAATATGTTTAACTGAAATACGTTCTCTCATCATATGACTCAAAGAGTGCTTATGAGATTAAGAATGAGAATATTTTAGTATAGTCTCATAAACAAGGCTCAATGAGTCTATAGCCTTACCAACCTCGCTATCCTCCTTCCTTCCATAGAGAGGACTATTTCTCAAGGAAATAGCTTAATAATGGTCATACAAAAAAGTGTATAATTATGTACATGAAGAGGTGTAGAAGTTAGATCCTAAAAAGCAATACTTCCCATTTGTATGTGCATAAATGAACAATAGATAGAGTTATGCTAATATCAAAGTGCTTTAGAAACCAAACTGGGATGTGAGGTTTTGGTCTTCCAAAAGGTGCATCCAAACAAGGCAAAAACAAAATAGAAACATGTGAATCCTTTGTAAAAGACTTTGGACTAAAAAACATTTACAACTATCCAAAACTCCAACTGTGTCTATACAGGGTCAACATTAAGAGAAAAAATAAATACTTCAAACGGTAACGAAACCAAAGTTTTTATAAAAAATAATAATAATAATAATAATAACAGGCATATCAAATTGTCATTTACTTAGACAGACATCCCAAACTTTCAAAATAGATTTCCTAATTCAATCAAAAAGGAAAGAAATTCAAAACAGTCCTATCATAATCTATCAACACAAACCCATCACCACAGTCATCCATATAATTTTCTCATCACACAATTCAAACAACAACTATGCTATTCTCAAATCAATCTATAGAACAATTTCTTCTTTACTCAAGGCACAATAATCATCACAGTCCAAACATAGTCACACTCGACAATACTAAGTCACTAGAGATATCGCAATCAATGCACAATATAATGTTATATAAGTTATAGAATCACACAAGCTCTTCAAAGAATTTACAGTCGCCATGGCCACATCAACCACATCAAGCCATTTTCCTTAATTCACAATCTAATATTTCTCCCCTTTGTCATCAGTCAAAAAGAAATAAGGACAAAGTAAAATAGTTAATAGGATAGAGAGATGCCAGTCAATTAAGAGATAATAGCAGGTAATTTGTCCTTGTAGTAGATAATATAGAGATAAATAGTAGTTAAAAGCATACTAAGAACAACAAAAAAAATTAAAATATTCAGGGAAAAAGTCATCAGGATAATATGGGATTGTCATCAGATATCCATCAGCCAGCAACTCTCATCATCAACCAATCTTCTTCAATATCTTAATACCATGCTTGTTTGTGGTGATAGCCATGTTTCCTTGAATTTCTATTGTTTCCACCTGAATAGGAGCACCAGAGCTCTTTGTTTTTCCAACCAACCTATTAGATTTGCATTTAACTACTACATACTTCTAGTATTTTCCAGAGGAGCTTCCAGTTGGGGCTAGCTTGAGGGCTTTCTTTGCAGCTGTAGGTGTAGCAGTGGTGAGAATTTTAGCCTCCTTTCCTCTTTCTTTCTGACTTTCTCCTACTTCCTTTGGTTCTTTCTCCTTTTCCTTTTCCTTTTGCACCTCTTGCTCAGTTTGTTTAGCAACATCTTCTTCAACTTGGGGAGTGACAATTTCCTCTTTAGGTATTTGTTCTTGAGAGGGAACGTGTTCCGTTTGAGGATTCATATCATGATGCTTTTCTTCCACAACAGTCAATCTCTTCCCCAGATTCTGCAGTTCTCTTTTTAGACTATCTACTTTAATAGAGAGTAGATTTATGGCTTCTAGGACGCTTTGAGTTGTTTCAATTTCAAGATTTTTCTACTTTCCCTTGCTGGATGATTCCCCTTGAACTTCCGTTGCAACCTTTCTTTTTGTTCCTCTTACTTTAACTCCAGCTTTTATCCTCAACAACTTTTCCTTCTCCTCCTCCGATGCTTTTTTGCGCAGTACTCACTGATTATCAGCTTGAATATAACCCATCTTTTCAAAGGAATCAGTGCCATACGTATTCATCTTTGAGTGTCCAGGGGTAGTTGAGCTGATATCCACATTAAAATGCTTAAAACCTTGGTTAAAATATTCTCATACAGTAGAGCTTTATTAGCTATGTTTCATGATTGCATCATCAATCCTGTAGCAAAAAATCCAAAGCTGATCGATTTTCTTTCAGCTAGTGCCAGCATCAACACTATTTGCATAGTGCTTATAGATGTTTTATGTCCAAAGCTTGGAACCCCCATGGTTGAGACCATGTGGTGCAAAATCCTCCCTACTGAATTCAGCTACTTTGTATTCCTATCATTTGAAATCTTCCCAATTCGAATACACTCGAATCTTCAGCGAATTTGTTCAACTTAAAATTTTGAATTCCTCCATCCCTAACTTCACAGATTATGTTTAACAATCGATGATCAAATTCAAAATTGACACATGCAACTTGTGATATGTACCATTGAACAATAAACCCACTTCCTGTTTCCTCTAACCTTCCCTTCCTTAGATTTGAATAAAATTCCCGAACTAAGGAGGTGTAAAGTTTTTCATCAACAGATAGCAAAGCTTCCCACCCAAGAGATTCAAACAAACTAAGAGTAGTTGAATAGTTGAAGAAAGACTCGGCGGCAACACGATATCCAACAATCACAATTCTATTTCTAGATACCTACTTATTGTAGTCAGACTTACTTTTGGAATCAAGGTACTTGTATGTCGGAGCTTTTTTCTTTTGGAATTTGTTCTGAAGAGTCAATTTGGGATATTGGTTTTTCTGTAATGATTTCCTTTCCTTTCTTCTTCGCAGCATATTGAGTCACTACAACAGCTTTCTTTCCCACTGCTACCTTGGTTTTCTTGTTCTTTTTTGATTTGGGTTCAATTCTGTTGCTAGATTTTGGAAGTTTTGGCCATGGCGGTCGTGAAATAAAGGTGCAGGCTTTTTTATTTTGCAGAGAGAATGCAAGTTTTCAGTGAAGAAGAGAGAGGAATCAATAGTTGTTTTGTAAAAGCTTCTATTGGGATTTCCTAGGCACATTGGGAAGATAAGTACACTTAAGTACACTGAAAAGTGAATTTTTGTAGGATTTGAAAAGCTAATTTTTTTTTAACGGCGTGAATAGTTTGAATTTAAAAATATATATATCTAAACACAAATATTTCTCAACCAAAAAAAAAAAAAAAAAATTCACACACGACTTATGAGCAACTATCATTTTGGATTTGAGACTTAGTCCAAAATGTCCATTTGATAGTAACACAAGCACTTTGGCTCAAAAGATGATTTTGGAGAAGAGCTTTGGATTTATTTCATCCAGAATGTCCATCCAAAATCAGCAATTGTCAAAAACTTGCAAGAATGAACAGTTTTACTCTAGTGGAGTCATTAGCCACTTAATTTTGTAATTCTCAACCATCTTCTTAGATGATTAAATTTATCTTTAGCCAACGATTTAGTGAATATATCTACAAGCTAATCATCAGTTGGAATGTATTCTATACAAACATCACCTTTAAGCACATGATCTGTAATAAAATGATGCGTAATTTCAATGTACTTAGTTCTAGAATGCTGAATAGGATTATTGGTTAGATTGATAGCACTGGAATTGTCACATAAAATAGGCACGTAGTTAAAGTTAAGGCCAAAATCAAGCAAAGTGTTTTTCATCCATAAAATTTGTGCACAACAATTTCCTGCTGCTATGTATTCTGCTTCGCTTGTTGAGAGAGAGACGCAAGCTTACTTCTTGCTGTACCAAGAGACAAGAGAGTGTCCAAGAAACTGACAGTGTCCACTAGTACTTTTTTCTCAACTTCGCAGTCGGCATAGTCGATATCCGTGTATCTTATAAGATCAAACGAATTAGTTCGTGGATACCACAGACCATAGTAATATGTTTCAACCAAGTACCTAAGGATACGTTTTACAGCACATATATGGGATTTTTTAGGACATGATTGAAATCTTACACAAAGACACACTAAGACCATAATGTCGGGTTGACTGACAGTGAGATAAAGGAGACTTCCAATCATACATCTCTACCTTGATTCATCCATTTTGTTACATTTTTCATCTTTATCACTCTTTAATGTTGTGCTTATAAGTGTACTAATTTCTTTAGCTTCATTCATTCCAAACCTTTTAAGTAGTTTCTTGGCATACTTGGCTGGATTTAGAAAGATCCTATCTTTGGTTTGCTTGATTTGTAATCCGAGGAAGAAATTAAATTCCCCCATCATACTCATCTCAAACTCTTGCTGCATAGTCTTGACAAATTCCTTACATAAAGAATCATCAGTAGCTCCAAAAATAATATCGTTGACATATTTTTGAATAATTATCAGAATTTCCAAATTTAATAAATAATGTAGTGTCAATTAATCCTTTTAAGAAACCTTTTGAAAGAGAAAAATCACTAAACCTTTCATACCATGCTCGTGGAGCTTGTTTCAAACCGTAAAGGGCTTTATAAAGTTTAAACACATTATTTGGAAAGTGTTCATGAATAAAACCAGGGAGTTGCTCTACAGACGCTTCCTCTTCAATAAAACCATTTAAAAATGCACTTTTAACATCCATTTGATAGAGTATAAAACCTTTGAAAGATGTAAAAGTAAGTAGCATTCTTATTGACTTTAATTGAGCAACAGGAGCAAAAGTCTCATCATAATCAATGCCCTATTCTTGATTGAATTCTTGGGTAACTAATCAAGTTTAACTTCTAATAACAACACCATACTCATCAAATTTGTTTCTGAAAACCCACTTGGTACCAATCACGGATGATCAAGTGGTCTAGGAACAACTTCCAAATTTAATTTCTTTCAAATTGATTTGACTTTTCTTGCATGGCCAGAATCTAAAAATTAACATGCAAAGCAATATCAATGAAATTAGGTTCAATGCTCGAAACTAAAGCAAATTATCAACAAAATACCATCTAGTTTTAACTCCGCAGCTGGGGTCACCAATGATCTGCTCTTTTGGATAAACAGTTTTGTACTTTCAATCTTTTGGTAAGTCTTGATTGGTGAGCTCTGTAGTCCTTTATTTTTTTTCTTTAGCGTGTTGTTCTTCTAATTCCTCTTCTTTGGCATGAATGTTAAGTGGTGGAGCCTTGTGCTACTCACTGCCTTTTTCTTTTGTGATTCCTACATCATCATTCATCTTTCCTAGAAGAATAGATATTTGATTCATCAAATACAACATGTATGGATTCAAACACATGTAGAGTTTTTTTTATTGTACACTCTATATGTCTTTTTGTTAGAAGAGTATCCAAGAAATATAGCCTCATCCGATTTGTTATCAAATTTTCCAAGATTGTCTCGAGTATTGAGGACAAAACATTTGCAGCTGAAAACTCTAAAGTAAGAAATAGATGGAACTTTGTCAAATATGAGTTCAAAAGGTTTTTTTTTTTTCTTAGGAAGGGTCTCAGTATAATACGGTTGACAATGTAGTAAACTGAATTTACAACTTCAGTTCAAAAGTATTTTGGAAGGAAGTTTTCACAAAGTATTGATCTTGCCAACACTTGGAAAGTTCTATTTTTCCTCTCAACCATACCATTTTGTTGAGAAGTTTTTACTGCTGAAAAATAGTGTGAAACACCACTTTCATCACAGAATTTTGTAAAGTCATGGTTGCAAAATTCTCTACCATTGTCACTTCTAATTGAAATCCATTTGCATTCAATGGAGTTTTGAACACGTTTGAGTAACTTTGAAAATTCAAAGAAAGCCTCATATTTTTGTGTAAGAAAGAAAGTCCAAGCGAATCTTGAGAAGTCATCAACAAGTACATAAGCATATCTCTTACCACCAAGGCTAGTAGTGTTCATTGGTCCAAACAAATCCATATGTATGAGTTCAAGTGGTTTTGATGTTGAAATCATTTTCTTGGGTTTAAAAGAGATTTTCATTTGTTTTCCAATTTGGCAAGCACACATACCTCGGTTTTATCAAATCTCATTTTGAGCAGTTATTTAACAAGCTCCTTTGAGGATAATTTATTTAGCAAATTAATAGATACATGACCTAGCCTTCTATGCCAGAGGCAGCTATCATCATCATTCACGGAGAGGCATCTAAAATTATGAGCCACAAGATCATCAAGATAAAATACATATACATTTCCAACACGGTTAACAACAAAAATTATCTATAATAGTGCAAGAATCCTTTTCAAAAATAACTTTGCAGCCATTATCGTATAATTGGCTAATGTTAAATAGATTGTACTTTAATTCATTAATTAAAAGCACTTGTTTGATAATAGTACAGGATCCCTTACCAATGTTACCTATTCCAAGTATTTTTTTCCTTTTCTTCTTGTCTCCAAATGTGACAAATCCATCATTTGTGACATGAATGTTATCTAACAGTCTGGCATTTCTAGTCATGTGCCGAGAGCATCAATTGTGTAACACCCCGTTACCTAGGCCCGCCGAGGCCGGGAATGTCGTCCCGTCCAAAGGACAAGGGTCTTTATAACGAGGTCACACAAATAAAATAGCGGAATAAGAATAATAAAAATAATACTTCAACTTAAGATTTATTACAACCCAAGAATAAATCCACGAATTCCCAAAAGGAAACAAATTCATAAATAAAATTATTCACTCTCGTCTCCCCAAAGCAATACATAAAATCAAAAGACACATTCTCTTCCAAGGCAGATATTACTAGCTACTCGACCCTATAGCAGGATCTACCTGAAATCATGATAAAAAGATGATGAGACAGAAATCTCAGTAAGTCCGTGTGTGCTTTGGGTGTTCAGTGAAAACAGTTCGTGGATGCAAAGTGTGAAACCTTTATAAGAGAAATATTGGCAAGCAATAAACATTAGTCAAAAGCAAGAGTGGTGCTTTCCTCTTTTTGAAACCATACAAGTGCACAATAAAATCAACCACTCATAAAGGTGGTCATGGGTTACCACACGTTGGGCCCCATAACCATACAATGGTCAGAATGCCACACTTTGTTCAGACTGACAAAAGAAATACTGGCAAACAATGAATGATGTTAAAAAACAAGAGTGGCGTTTTGGCTTATCTAGCCGTACATAATTTATAAGATCAACCACTCGAAAGAAAGGATTATGGGTTACCACACGTTAGGCCCCATAACCGGTCAGAATACCGACACTTTATGCAGACTGACAAAAGATAGGTGATCGGTCTACCGGGTAAGATACTCCTCATTCTTTATACCCAAACAACAATCGGGTGTCCATTCTGGCAAAACACAGTCACTTGACTGAAATAAAATAAACTGCTAGCTCGGACCGGCCTGACTAAGTAGTACTGACGTTTCTCTAAGTTGAGCTTATCTTCTGGAGGTGGCCTCCCGCCAGAAGACTCACTCTTACTCTTCAAAACTAGTACTACTAGCCTACCCCTGTTGAGTACTCAACGTAACATATCCCACTTGGGAAGAAAATGAACAAAACACAGTTCCACTTGAAAATGGCAATTAAGGATTTCCAAAGTTTGGGGCAAAACTGGTTTTAGGAAGAATTTTAGGTTTTGAGTAAAACCGCCCCTTGATTTACAAATAATTTATTTGTCTGAAATTAGAATGGAAATAGTCCTCAATTGCCTTTACAGAAATGAGTGACCATGCACTTTTCATTTGGCTTGCCATAAAAAAAATCATTTTTCATCAAACAGGTTTTATGCAGGAGCTTACCTGATCCTTGCTCACAACAAAGGTCTCCAACAGCTTACCTAACCCCGCATGGGGTAAATACAAACCACAATCAAACTCAAGCCAATGATTCACTTTCACAAATAAAACTAACTCAACTTACTACAATCATGTCCCTATTGTCCCAAGCTTTAAGGCTCGATAATAAATAAAAAGGTTTATAAAATAAATCTAGTTTGATATTAAAATAACTAGAGTTTGGGAAATAGGTACAAAAAGTTGAAGGTTTAAATCTTGCTAAAAATAAATTATGGTTTATTTGAAAAATGGTCCAAGGTGGTATTAGGTAAAATAATGATTTATTAATAATTTAGTTGTTAGAAAACAATTGATAGCTAAAATTTGTTGAAAATAAATTTAATGAGTCTTGCTTGAAAAATAATAAGAAAATCCTTAATGGGTTTTGATTAAAAGATAATAATTAAATTTTTAGTAATAAATATTTTATTAATTATAATTATTTCCATAAAAGGCTTTAATTGATTTTATTATTTTAAATAATATATATATACATTCTTTTTCTAGCAAAAATTATTATTTATTTGACTAAAATATCACTATTTTATATAAAAGACCAAATCCACATTTTCCCATGGTTTTCAAAATTTTACTAGAAAAATCATATTATTAAATATTTTATTAATGAAATAAAATTTAGCTTAGGGACAAATAGATCATCATATTCCTATAGCTAACCACAATCATGAGCATATACAACCCTTCAATTCATCAAATCATCCAAATCATGCATACAAGCATAGATCTCAAGTTATCAAAATATGATCTAACCCTTACTAGCATAAATATGATCATGGCTTCAATAGTCCAACATGAATATAAATCATATTCACCAAAGGTGACATAATCTCTAGCATACTTCATCACACATACTACCTATGACATGCATTAAACTCAATTCCACATACAACCAATCAATATAATCCTTCCATGCATAAATCCCATACATATACTCATGCTTCAACCATCAACAACACATACTCAATCCATCGCCATTCCTCTTTTAACAACATCGTCCTAGAGACATGATTCTAGAGTTTAAAAGAAAGGTTGAAGGTACTTACTTGATTGGTGAATGACTTGAAGGAGTTTAGAGAAGATCTCAACTCCTAGATGGCTAATCTTGGTCAAGAAAGGTGGCGAAAGCATGGTCATGGAAGAAGAGTCCATTCGGCCAAGAGAGGGGATTTCGGTCCATGAGAGAGAGAGAGAAAGAGAGAGAGAGAGAGAGAGAAGAAGAAGTTATTAGTGTGATTATTCATATAGGTTTCTATTAGAGATCAAGTTTGAAGAGGATGAAGGTGATAGAGTGAATTTACCTTGAAGATATTCTTGTTCAGAAATTTCTGCTTTGATCCAAAGTAGCTAGACGTTTGGAGGAGTTTGATGTTAATAATGGTGTTGATGGATTCACAGCAATGAGTAGACTAAATCTGGAGATTTTCGTGAGGGTTTGAGATGGTTTGGAGGGGTATTAGGTGTAGAGAAGACGTAGGTGTTCTTGGTGTAGTGTGTGTGTGTGTTCTTGAGGTTGCTGAAAATCGCGAGAGAGAGAGAAAGGATTTGCAGCTGCCGAATTTTCTGTGAGAGAGAGGCTGGCCGATTTTCAGTAGGGTTTAAGGAGTTGTTTCTGTGATTTGGAAGGGAAAAATGAAAGGTTAGTTGTTACAATCTTGGTAGAATATTTTTAGGAAGTGAATTTGGAAAGTAAATATCCTAAGAATATCTTGATTGCTTAGATAGCTTTGAAGTCTGCTATGGCTGATTATTTGAGCAGAATTTCGTGGGATTAATGCTAACTTATGGAGGTTTATGGTGGCCAAAAGTAGGGTGTACAATGATGAAGAAGAAGTCTGGTCCATTGAGCAAAATATTATGGAAGGTTGCTAAATAAGATGGCTGAAATTTTGGAAACCAATCAAGCTAAATTGCAGGGATTTGTTTGAGAGATTTTTGGATAGCCATTAATGGAATTTCGTGCAGAAGTTCAAGGGGATCAATGGAGCTCTGTTGATGGAGGTTTAAGGAAGGTTTTGACAGATTAGGATTGGTGTTTTGGCTGGAAGAGAGATAGGAAACAAGCTGGACAAAAATCTGCACAGAAATTTCGCTCCACAGTGAATTTTCTGGCAGATTTTCGTCTGCCACTTCCAACCATTTTGCAGCGAGCTGGAAGGGGGGTTTTGGGGTATTCAAGGCTGGTTTCCAGCCTTTTTTATGGAGGAAAAACATGGCTACGGTGCTGCAAAAAATCTGGGAGAAAACAGCTTGGTTTGGAGCTTTCAAAGCTAATTTTCGTACAGGAATTTTTCCTGTTTTGCTCCAGCTTGAGCAGTCAGAAATTGGACAAGAACTTCTAGGTTTCAAACTGATCCTAAAGACCATTTTTCTAGTAGCATTTGGGAGGGAATGTTAGCTAAAAATTTTGACCTCTTGAAGGTACAACCGGCTGAAAAATTCCAGCTCATTCTATGAAGAAAGATGAGCAAAGCTAGAGGAAAATTTCAGCAAGCTTACTAGAGGGATTTTTCCTCTTGAAATTTCCCACAACGCTACCATATTTTTCAGACCATAAGGAGTCTTTTACCAATACATTTTGATCCTAAAAGACCTCAGTACTTTACTGAATTTTCTGGAAAGGAAAAGGCTAGAACATCTTGATCAAACTAATGAGTTGAGAGTTGAGGAAAATTAAAGATCAAGGAAGAATGATTTTCCCTATAAGAATTTCGAGAAGAGTAAAAGGAGTGGAATGAGGTTACTTCTATCATGTCTCTCCTAGAACATCATCACCACATTAATCTAGGCCCTTAAGGCCGAAACCATCATTTCCCAAGTAAAATAAAATTTACTCAAGCTAAAGCTTCTATGATGGACTTTGAACCCAAGACCTCAAGAATTAATTCTAAAGCTCTAACCACTACACCACAACAACTCTTGTTGCTATTTCTACTAGAAAAATTATTTCATATTCAATCCACAAGCTATCTCCTTATTTTCACCTCGGGCAATATTTACCATTTTGCCCCTCTCACACAATACTCACCAACAAGACTTCAAGATAATAAAAATCAAAACCAAAGCACATAGAAATCATATGAAAATATATTTAATTATGAAATAAAGTATGATATGCATCCCAACCCCATTACTCTAAGGTTGGTTTTGTCCGGGATTTCACAAATTGTCCAAGAACCACTTTGTGGAGCTCATCTTGTTTGATGGATGTTTCTATACATAAGATGAAATAGTGATTTTTGGTACCCATGTTTTCTTGGATCCATGGGGGTTAGTAATGTTTCCTTTAATTTTTCAAATTATTTTTGTAGCGAATTCCACTTTCTTCCTAACATGATTCTTATATGCTTTGTGTTCAGTTTTTCCACAATATGTGCAACAATTGTGAGTTATGTGTGAAGAACCAGCTTTTACAAAGTAGGATCTATAATTTTCAGCTTTGTTTTCATGCCTAAAGCCGAGTCCATTTTGGTTTCCAGCTACATATTGTGCACCAAGTAATTTTTCCGAATTATTTTTGCCATTTGTGAACTTCTTAATGCATGTGGTGAAGTCATCAACTCTATTTTTCATGTCATCAAAATTACTGAGCATGATTTCAAGAGAAAGCACTTTGTCATACAAATATTTATTTTCAAGTGACATATAATGCAAAGAAGTTAGGATAACATCCTTTTCAACATTTGAGCACATGATAGAATCAAGCAAAGCTTTGTTTTCATTCAACAGCTTTGCATTATCAACTAATAAGGAATCAATTTTCATTTTCATTTCCTTATTTTTTCTAGACAGCTTTTTGAGTTCATGAAACAGGTCAAAAAGCAGCTCATTTGAATCATCAGGTTTCTCACAATCAGAATCATGTAATTCAGATATGGAATTAGTGGAAGTATGATTTACCTTATCTTCCATGGCTACAAAGCAAATGTTTGCTTTTTCACTATCAGATTCACAACTTTCTTCAGTCTCGGATCTAACTTGGTCCCAAGTCCCAATTTGCCTTTTTCCTTTCTTCATCTTTATGTCATTCTTTTTCTTTTTGAATTGTTTGGCTTCTTTTTCTTTGGCTACTAAACAGTCGACGATGAAGTGTTATGTGCTTTTGCACTTACAACATGAAGGCTTAAAGGAAGAAGTTTGTCCCTTCTTTTTTTGATAAACTTCTTACCCCTTTTGAAGTGGCCTTTTCTGAACATTTTTCTAAATTTTCTGGCAACTATAGCCAATTCCTCTGTATCCAAATCAGTGTCATTGTAACTATCAGTTTGATCAGTATTAGCTTCTCCATCAACTACTTTTATAGTTGTTTTCGTTTACCCTGTCATCATCATCATGCTCTTGAAAAATTTTGAGTTTTATTTCATGTGTGAAGAAAGATCCGATCAGTTCTTCAGTAGGTAAGCTATTTAAATTTTTGGCTGCCAGCTTTTCGGCAGAACATCAAGTAATGTTCTGTTTTGCTCACTATGGGAATAGATTTTCCTATATGCCTTCAGTCTATTCATGATGTTAGTGAATCTGGTGAATACATCAGTTATGTTCTCACTTTGCTTCATAGTGAACAACTCATAATCACAGACTAAAAGTCCTAGCTTTGATTCATTTACTTGATTAGTCCCCTCATAGGTGACTTCAAGTAATTTCCACATATCATAAGTAGAATCACAACCATTCACTCGGTTGTATTCATTTGTATCGAGAGCACATCATAGAATGTTCATTGCCTGATAATTTAAGGTCATTTTAGCATTATCATCACTGGTGTATTATTCACTCCTTTTAGGCACTATTTCACTTTCTACTACTTCAGTTGGGATGAATGGTTCGTTTTCAATCAGATTCCACAACTCAAAATTTATTAAATAAATATGTATCTTCATTCTATTTTTCTAGAAGGTGTAGTTGCTTCCATTGAATAGAGGTGGTCTATTTGTTGAAGACTCTTCGATGTAAGGCAGAGAATGTGTTTAACATCTGGATGTTTCCTACAAGGCTATTAAATAAAAGATAATGTAGACCAACACTTTGATACCAATTGATAAACTTAGAGGGGGATGAATAAGGTTTATGGCAAACAATAATAAATTTTTAAAATTCTTTGAATGCTTTTGATAAGAACTAGGAGATTTTTGAATGTTGAAAAATAGGTCTCTATTGAGTTCAAAAGTGCGAAGAAGCAAAGCTTCAAAGCTACCAGCAAATCACCAGAATGAAAGCCTCGTAGAGCATACGTTGACAAAGCTTCAAACTATTTCACAAAAGACTTTAAAAGAAATCACTGATTTGCTGGTTTGAAGGTCAAAACTTTTAACTCAAAAGAATAGCCTGAAAATAATCATAAATACTAAGTAAAATGCACATGAGAGAGGGACCCAAAGATTTATAGAATTTTGATCTTTAAATGATCTGCATTCACTACCTTAAGCATTCACTTAAGGTGATGCGTTCAGACTTGGGTATAAAAATAATATAAAACTAAGCACATTCCCAATCAAGTTCAAATTAAAATGTTAAATCCAAATCACACATATGAGCAAGCGTACTCATCATTAACTAAGCATATGGTTAAAATAAGTGTCGATCCTCAAGGAACATGTAGACATTAATTACCCTTCTTTCATTGTTTAACCGACTCGATAAAGTAAAAAATAAATAAAAAGAAAATAAAAAGGAAAATAAAAATAAAAAATATGTATATGTCAAGGATGTAGATTTATGTAACTCAAGCCATTGTTTAGACAAACATGATTTTAAAGAATTTAACCATTATCATAACCAATCATTCTCTTGACATCATGAAGGATGAAGATAGGCTCACTTTGATGGTCAATCTATGAAATCACTATCTCCTAGATAAATTAGAATTACTTGGTCCATCTCAACTAATTCATCCAAAAGACACATTAAATACAATCCTTAATTAAATTCCCTTGGTCTTGGCGAATTGAGAACATGAAATTAATCAATGAACCCTTGGTCCCGAAAGACATCAATTAATTTTCAATTACTAATTCTTAAACAATCAACCCCCTTTAGTCCAGCAAGTCAATTGCCTACAGAATATGAAACTAATAAATTGAAACACCCATCAACCCCCTTTAGTCCAGCAAGTCAATGGATAGAATCAACTAACTAATCTCGTAATAAGCATAAGTAATTGAATACCAAGAATAATAACCAATTAATCAAAATATCAAATAACTCTAGAAATCATGAATATCTAAAACAATGTCGAATTACAATAAAACAATTAACATATCATTGCTTAAGAAAAAGAAAACAAAGTAAAAGAAAGAACTCATAGACAAGCCTCCTTCTTCTTCCTTTGAAAACCTTCTTGTACAACCCTCATTGAACTTTGAAGAATATGAAAGAATATGAAAGAGTGGAGAAACAGTATGCGCACAATTGTTTATGAAACAACTGGTCAAAATCTCTTTCATATGAAAGAGTGGAAAATCCTGAAGTAATGACCAAAATACCTTTCCAAGGGCAAAATCTCAAATATGAAAGAATATGACCAGTTGTTTCATAAAATGTATTACATAAGAGCCTCAAATAACTAAGCAAAGTATAACCAATTTAGCTCCTATCACATTCCCCCACACTTAACTCTTTGCTTGTCCTCAAGCAAAGTATCAAGAACAAGTAGGAAAAACACAAGGTTTTAATCACTCAATCAATTCTAAAACCATATCTTCAATGCTTTCTTTATTTATGAACATAAAATATATGATACTAAATCTTTCACAGCCAATGCAAGACTTGTGTAGTGATAAATGACTTAGTAGAACCATCTCAATACTTTACAATATTCTCAAACCATTGGAAAGAAGTCAGTTTAAAAAGAATATACATTCCATATGCTTACTTTTCAGACACTCTCTCCACTAATTTAAGATATATCATAATTCTACTTAGATCAAGTAGGACTTTTAAGCTTGTAATGTAAGGCTAAAATTTTGTAATGTGGCTTAGCAAACGAAGGATATAGGAACATCAAAAGTCAAAGAAAAATTGAGAGCAAGCAAAAAAAGGATACCTAAAGTAAACCTATAATTTCCAACTCTTCTTGCTCTCTTTTTTCACGAATCAATCAAACCATAACCTTATATAACAACCCTTATGTATTTCAAGCAAATCCTGCATTGATCTTCTTCTTTCTTTCTTTTCTTTCACCTCTTCTTTTTCATCTCTTCTCAAGATCACTTAATTTTCCAGCAATGGTGTCAAGTGTTTTATATGAATTTACTTTTACAGTTCACTCACTACCCCTTTTTGTGATCTTTTCCCATTCTTTTTTTTCCACTGCTTTTTCAATTCTCTCCTCTTTTGTTTTCACTGCTGCTGTTCTTTTCTTTTCCACTCACTTTTCTTTCTAGCAGCTTGTTGTTTTCTCTTTTCACTTCCTCTCATTTTTTTTCTTCTTTCTCATCTTTTCAGCTCACCATTCTTTTCTTTCTCATTTTTTTTCAACTTTTTCCTTCCATTCCACTTCCTTTCTTTTCCTAGCTCCACTTGTAATTGATCCATGACTAAAAGTAACAAGTCATGATCTCCATCCCTGCATTTTTTCCAACATACATATACTTTCATCCTTCAAGAGCATAAAGATTTGGAAATTATATAAACTCTCAGCACAAGGAATGGACAAAATATCGTGATGGGTTTTAAAGAAAGAAATCGCCAATTTAGGCTCAAAATAGGCACTAGGGATAATATAACAATAGGTAGGCTTGAAAAGCTCAAACTATCCAAAGAAGACCTATTACCGTCATCCCTAAGTTAAATCATGAATGTCTTTCTTATTTCGCCTCGAGAGGTATTCAAGTAAGTTCTAGAATGTTCCATGAATTTTAGAGAAAAACAGGTTTAAGAATAATGCACAGCATTTGATCAAGAACTACTTTATCCAAGTGAGTACAAAAAGTTATGTATAAGCCATCAATGATCTAGAACATATGCTCTATAATCCATCATAAAGACATGCACTAAAAAAAAAAAAAGCTTGAAATTAAAAAATTTTGAAAAATCCCACATGCAAGAATATGTGTCACAAGAATATGTATAGAAGAATTGTCAATCAAACCACTCCCCCACACTTAAACTGGACATTGTCCTTAATGGCCAAATAAATATAACCAAAACAACCAATACCATGGGAACAAACAAAATAAAGGAGAAGAGATAGAAAAAACAAACTTCCATTCATTGTGGCGTACAAAAGCTAAATACATGAAGAGGGAGGCAGCATTAACATACCTAAAAAAAGACAAAAGAAAATACCAAAGCATAACAACTAGAAAAGAAAATAAAGTAAAGACAAACAAAATAGAGAGACAACGAAAGGAAAGCCAAACTAACTAAAACAAAAACGTGAAAAGAGAAAGGAAACAAAAACAAAAATGAGCAAGAACGCATCATCAATCCTCCGTAGCATCATCATCCTTATCCTCCTCCTCATCAGTGACTGTAGAGGGGCTTGCACCATCATGTGGACTAGGAGTTTACTGCCTCAACTCAGTCAACTGCTGCTCCATAGTAGCTTGTCGTCATGCCATATATTCCATAGTTTCCTGCAAGTGTAGGAGCACCTCTATTTGCTGGTCGAGGCACCCCAATATGGTGGTCTCAAAGTCTATCTGAGAGTGGGATTGAGAACGGCCAGCTCTAGCACGTGCCGGTGGTGGTGGCTGCTCCTCCTCCGCTGTAGGTGGCCTTTCCTGACCAGGATGTTGGACCTCGAAGGGAGTGAGCCATTTCTTCAGCTCTGGGCTGTATTTGTATCTACAACTCATAAGAGTGTGCTCAGTGACCATATCGTGCTCAGTGGTAGCCTCCATGAGTTCTCCCTCAAGACTCACCCCAAAGTCCTTTAGAATCTTCATTATAACCAAGGGAAAAACAAAGGCTTTTGTGGAGAGACAGTGATGAACAACCTCCCTAATAAATTAGATGATCAAAGGAGCAAGAGAGATAGGTAATGTGTTCATCATCCGGTGTAGAATATAAGTGTCAATAAGCCTAGTTTTATTGAAACAACTACCACGGAGAACAACATTAAACCCAAACATGTACACCAGTGCACGAAAGTTGGCTGCCAAGTCATTGTTAAAATAAAAGTTGTTAGCTTGGAAGGCATTATGCTTATAAAAGCCTAGGGCTGCTCGCGTCCCCCTAACATCCCAATTCGGGTCCGAAAGAATCTTTTGATTATTCACATCAATCCCTTGCCAAGTATCATCGCCATAAATCTGGAGGAGGTGAGATAATTGATTTTGAGTGATGACAATAGGAACTCCTTTCACTCTTGTTTCAATATGCGGGAGATGTTTATTACCCTTGTCCGTCATATTAGCATAGAATTCATTAACAAGCATGGGGCAAAACTTCCCTTTCAATTGCACTATGGATCCCCAACCTAGTCGTCTAAACATCATTCCTAATTTAAGTGCCCGGTCTAAGGTGGGGGAGAAAGTACGCTCAACAATAATCTTGTTTGAAGCTCTCATACTATACCATTCCTCACAAGAGGCATCGACAAACTCAGTAGGTCTAAGAGATAAGGGATAAACAAATCATGGAACTGAGGACGAGGAAGGTCTCGCCCTTTTAGATGGTTGACTCCTTGCTCTAGACATGGTTACAGAATGAATGGAGTACTAAGAAGAGAGAATAGGTATGCTCAATCACTTAAGAGACTGTAGCTACCCCTACACAGATATATCTTAAATTTCACACAACCCTCAACCAAACTCACAATCCACAAATCACAACTCCTTCAATGTATATCAACTCCAACACCCAATTCAATCAACCACTTTCACCCAATGCAACAAAACTTGCACAATGCATGTAAAAGTCCACTGTAAAGCATAACTTGTGCTGATATCCTTAAAGCATGCTAGTAAACATGATCATGTGAATGAAGGCAATGGTATTATGTAATCAATAATGCAGTTTCAATAGATTCAAGTGTCACCAATAACCATAATTCTAGCCCAAGCTATATGAATTCTTGAATGATAATAAGTATGAATCAAGTAATGGAGGCTCAACACTCCTAAGGTAATCCAATGAATGAAACTCAAGTAGGAATGCACAATCATAGAATATATAATTCCCAATTTTCGTCCAAAACTGTCCCTATAATGAGAAAAAATCAATTCCATCAATTTAACCAAAAGACTTAAATAAAAATCATACCTTTAGGCTCTTATATGCATGGGCAAGCAAAAGATGCAAGCTTTTTGCCAAAATCTACTCCCTTTGCTTGTGGATTGAATGTTCTATTGTTGTGAAAAATTAAAGCTTTTGATGTGTTTGATCCGTAGGATCAATAAAAAAAGAAGGTAAGAGATGTTATGGAAGTGTTTAGAAGTTGAAAAATCAAACTTTGGGCACTAATAGATGCGAAGCCGATGCGGGCTTGAGAGATTTTGTGAGGGAGAAGGGAGGTTTTGAAGAAAAAGTGGCCAAAATGGCCCTTTAATTATGTTCCTCCTGACAGGAACTGGCGTCGGCCCGGCTCTGTTCTGTTCGGTTCAATTTTTATTTTTATTTTTTAATGAAAATGCAAAAACACACGGATGTTTAATAAAAATACTATAAATTAAAAATTGTTCTTAAAACAAAATGAAAAGAAAAGAAAAGAGAAAATATATAATTAATGGTCACAATAACACAAATACAAGGTTACAAAGTTAGTAATTCAAACTCAGTCAAAGTTAGTTGGTTAAGTTAGGTTAGGTTACACAGTTATACCTGAATACACAAAATACAAAAGATAGCACCGTTTTACAGAAAGAACAAATATACATATTTACCTATTGACATATTTACATATTTACATGGTTAAATCAACAAAATCTGAGTTTTCATGCTATTGTTCCCCGGCAACGGCGCCAAAAACTTGATGCGTTCAGACTTGGGTATAAAAATCATACAAAACTAAGTACATTTCCAATCAAATTCAAATTAAAATGTTAAACCCAAATCACACATATGAGCAAATGTATTCATCATTAGCTGAGCGTATGGTTAAAACAATTGTCGATCCTCAAGGAACAAGTAGACATTAATTATCCTTCTTTCATTGTTTAACTGACTCGATAAAGTGAAAAATAAATAAAAAGGAAATAAAAGGAAAATAAAAATAAAAAATATGTATATGTCAATGATGTAGATTTATGTAACTCAAGCCATTGTTTAGACAAATATGATCTTAAAGAATTTAACCATTATCATAACCAATCATTCTCTTGACATCATGAAGGATGAAGGTAGACTCACTTTGATGGTCAATCCATGAAATCACTATCTCCTAGATAAATTAGAATCACTTGGTCCGTCTCAACTAATTCATCCAAAAGACGCATTAAACACAATCCTTAATTAAATTCCCTTGCTCTCGACGAATTTAGAACATGAAATTAATCAATGAACCCTTGGTCCCGGAAGACATCAATTAATCTTCAATTACCAATTCTTAAACAATCAACCCCTTTGATCCAGCAAGTCAATTGCCAACAGAATATGAAACTAATAAATCGAACCACCCATCAACCCCCTTTGGTCTAGCAAGTCAATGGATAGAATCAACTAACTAATCTCATAATAAGCATAAGTAATTGAATACCAAGAATAATAACCAATTAATCGAAAGATCAAATAACTATAGAGATCATGAATATCTAAAATAATGTCGAATTACAATAAAACAATTAACATATCATTGTTCAAGAAAAAGAAAAAAAAGTAAAAGAAAGAACTCATAGACAAGCCTCCTTCTTCTTTCTTTGAAAACCTTCTTGTACAACCCTCCTTAAACTTTGAAGAATTCTCCTTGGACTGAGTGATTTTCTATGATGATCAATGAATTATCCCATTTTCCCTTATGTTTTTCATCTATTTATAGGCTAAAGAGGTGCCTAAACTCGTAGGTACAAAGTTCTTGGCCGAGTAGCAGTTGGAAACTGCTAAAACTCTTCAAATTTCCAAAAATGCATAGAAAGATCGCAGTACCGCCTCAGGGATAGACCACAGCCGGCACCACCTTGGTCCTTCAGAGCTAGTGCCGCCTTAGTTCTGTTTCTCCACTCGTCCGCCGATTTTTCTCTGAATTGTGCGCATACGTTCCAGAGTGCAGTTGGCGCCCGTTCTAGCCTTGCAGCCGGCGCCGCCTCTGCTCTGCTTCGTGACGGTTTTGCTTTGTTTTACCCAAAATCCTGAAGTAATGACCAAAATACCTTTCCAATGGTAAAATCTCAAATATGAAAGAATATGACCAGTTATTTTACAAAATGTATTACAAAAGAGCCTTAAATAACTAAGCAAAGTATAACCAATTTAGCTCATATCATAAAGATTTTAAAACATCCACTAAATGTCATTTTTCCAACTCAATGGTGGTAGGCAATACCAATATTATATAAGAAGATCACAATACTTGGTTTTACACCTAACCTCTAAACACCGACCAATCAAGGATCACCCCAGTTGGGTTTTACTCTCCAAACCTTGAAATATAAAAGATTAAAAAGATGGAATAGAAAATAACTCATAGATTGAGCATATCTAAGAAACTAATCATAAATACCTTTTTACCTTTAGAACAATTTAATCTTACTTTGAAGCACAAATGAAAAGGAAGATTTTTTCTATTCTGAAGTGTAAGAGTGTTTCTGAATGAGTTAGCACAAAAATTTGCTTGAAAATCGAGTTTTTGAAGCTTTTATAAGATTTGAAATCAAAGTGTCAATAGCTATAATGACTAGTTACTTATGTCAGAATCTTTAGGGTTTTGGATTCATAGAATGGAAGGATGTGCATCCAAAAGGTGAGTCCAAAACGATACTGTATACAAAGAGGAATATTTTGACAAATGCCACAGATCATTAGATGGGTATTTTGGATTCAAATGTCCATCCAAAACAACTCAACCAGGAAGTTATAAAATACAGATTTGGAAATACCCTATTTTTGAAATAATTTATAAGTGCTTTAAGGTAAAACAAATTGAACATAAGGTAAAGAGACATGGGAATTTACAAATAATACCTTAATCACAATTCCTAATCTATAATTCTTCACAAGGCCTTCATGATATGCAATCTCTTAGGTTGGATTTACACTTGATCAACTATTTTTGGACTGCATTGCTTAAGAACTGCTTAACAGTCCTATTTGCGTGCCTTTGAAGAACTAAAGTCAAACATGTCATATAAAAAAGTCCTATCATATATAGATTACACATGTTAGTCCACATCAATGTTTGTCATAAATAAAAAAACAAGAGAGTGCCCTTAGGGCTAACAGAGACCAATATG
Organism: Voacanga thouarsii; assembly: GCA_026120185.1. Taxonomy (NCBI): domain Eukaryota; kingdom Viridiplantae; phylum Streptophyta; class Magnoliopsida; order Gentianales; family Apocynaceae; genus Voacanga; species Voacanga thouarsii. The sequence goes on from JANUWF010001502.1 coordinate 214,468, forward strand.
TTCGTCTTTAAAGTTTCATTACTTTTTTTATTTGGGTAATTGGTCTCAAAATTGGAGATGGTAAATGTCATCTCTAATTAGTCTCTAAATAGTGATGATTTAGAGATTTTCAAATCCATCTCAAATATTTGAGACTAATTAGAATCTATATTTTTTCTCTCTAAAATGTAAAGACAGAAAGCATGATTTATGTTTGGTCTTTAAGTTGACTCTAATTTCGAGTCAATGGTCATGGTCTCTATTTGGTTTTTAATTTTCTATTTTAGAGACAAAATAGAGACCAATTTGAGTTATCTTTATATTTCTAAGTATATTTAACAAATGCAAAAATATATAATATTTTATTATGTTAAAATGATAATAATTATATGAGATTGCAAATTGAACATGAACATATAATATAATTAATTTGAGGTTTTAGATGCAATTAAATAAAAACTATGTTTACCATTCTAAATAATTTTTAGTGTAAGAAGTTTCTGAGTTTCTATGTAGAAATTATGCCAGGTCATGGGGCAAAATATATCCGATTACCTTCAAAGTTGACCATGATACTTTTTTTAAAAATTTTTTAACAAATTTAACGGTTGGATCATTAATTTGATATGCTAATCTTTGTAAATGCGTTAGGTTTTGGGTATTTTTATAATGATTATGCAAGATTATGTGGCAAAATATATTTGATTACCTTAAAATTACTCATAATATGTTTTTTAGTAACTTTAACAAATCTAATGGTTAGATCATTAATTTGATATGTCTATCTTTGTAAAAGTGCTAGGTTTTTTTAGCAATTTTACAGAGATTAATCCAGGTTCTATTGTAAAATATATCCGATTACCTTTAAATTTAGTCATAATACTTTTTTTTTTTTTTTGTAATTTTGTCAAATCTAACATTTGGATCATTAATTTAATATGCCAATATTTCTAAATGTGTTAGGTTTTGAGCATTTTTATTGAGATTACGCTAAATTTTCTGGAGAAACATATATGATTACTTTTAAATTTGGTTGCAATACTTTTTTAAGTGATTTTATCAAATCTAACAATTGAATCGTTAATTTGATATGTCTATTTGATAGGGGAAAATTCTTCTATATTTTCTTGGTTATTTGAGGTTCTTATATGATACATTTGGTTCAATAACTAGTCATATTACTTCATATTTGATATTTTATCCTTAGAAAGGCGTTTTGAAATTTTGTTGCAGAAAACAATGAAAAAACGTCAAAATCGTGGCCATTGCAGTGCAAATCAAGAAAAAACAGAGCAACATCAGGCAAACAGAGCACAGCTAGCGCCGGCTCTGCATAAGATAGCCGGCACTGGCTCCACTCTGCCCAATGTCGGTGAGCTTTCCTTTTATATGCGAATTTGGTAATTTCCCAAGATTTTTGGTATTTTACAGTCTCTACTCAGTCTAGGACTCTTAGGGAACGAATTTTAGCTTTTTGTGAGCCTATTTAAACAAGAAAAACACAAGACAAATGTGTGATTTGAATTATCCAAGCCAGCTACTTATTATTCAAGGGCAAAATCACCATTCAAAGAGGTATTATTCAAAAGAGGTTTTCAAGAAAAGAAGAATGGCTTATCTATGAGTTCAATCTTTTATCGTTTATTTACTTTTCTAGAACAATTATGTGCTTAATATTTTGATTGTAATTGGATATTATTTTGGGGATTATGATTTTGAGTTAATTGAAATTTTTTATCAACCTATTGTTGTCCTTGGTATTTGATTATTTAATTTCATTGGTTATTGATGCGTCTTCTTCTAATTGACTTGGGAAACGATGTTAGAAGTTCATTGCATTGATTTCATATTTGTTTGATCTTAATGGACTTAAGAAACGAAGTTAAGATTAAAGAACTAAAATGATCAAAGATTGATTGATTTCACCTAGAGCATAGGGTCATTGGTTAATTTCATGTTGATAAGGTATGGGTTTAATGCATCTTTTGGTTTCATTGGTTTAATTGGAAAATCTGCTAAATTAATCAAGGGATAGTGATTCCATGGATTGGAAAAGAAGTGGAGTCTACATAAGTAAGTTAATGACTTGCGAAACGATTGAATTTTACTTAAGTTCCTTCATGATGCTAAGATGAAAAGTGATTGTAATGCATGTAAATTGATTCAATATTATGTTTTCAAGATAATTGTCTAGTTACTTGAATTTGCATTCTTGAGTTATATCTATTTTTATCTTTATTTCCCTTTTTATTTGATAGGGCCTAAATTAGTCATATTTTTCCTAGTTATTTGATATTATTTTGTGATACATTTTGTGAAATAACTAGTCATATTCCTTCATATTTGATATTTTACCTTTGGAAAGGTATTTTGTATATTATTTCAGATTTTAGAGGTAAAATAAAATAAAAATATCACATAACAGAACAGAGGCGGCGCCACCCCTGGGAAGAGGAACCGACGCCGGTTAGCCATTGGAATAACAAGGAAAAGTACAGAAAATTTGAGAAGAAGCAGAGTAAGTACAATTGAAATTGGATTGGAAAAGAAAAGAAAGATGTGATTCGGTCAGCAGTGGAATTTCGGTCAACAATCAGCAAAAGAGAAAGATGAATTTCGGTCAGCAAAGGACAAATGCAAGAGAGGAAGTAATTAAATTTGGGTGGCTCACTTGAGCCGACAGCAAGAGCAACACAAGCAAGGATAATTTCGGTGGGGCCAAGGAGAAGGAGAAGTCAACAAAAGTGGCTGAGGGAAAAGGACAAAAGAAAGAAGAGGAAAAGAAGGAATTGTAACAAATCTCAGGTGAATGTGATGGTTTGCAGCTCAATTGAGCCGATGGAAAGGGAAACAGCTCAATTGAGCCGACGCAACAAAGAAAGAAAGGACAGCTCCCGTGTGGCTCGGTTCGTACGGCTAATTGAGCCGACGCAATTCAAAGAAAGGACGGCTTCCATTTAGGCTTAATTTGAAGCCAATTTTACAATTCCAATTCAACAACAGAATTGCAACTTCAGCACAAGACGATAAGAATCAAATTGAAGTCAAAATCAA
>JANUWF010001503.1:4200000-4360914 GCA_026120185.1 Voacanga thouarsii
AGTCTAATAAGCTTTGTGTTCAATCTCCACAGGTAAATGACAAGATTTTTCATACACCAATCGATAAGGGGTTATACCAATAGGAGTTTTGAAAGCAGTCCTATAAGCCCGAAGAGTATCATCTAGCTTCAAACTCCAATCATTTCTCGTATGATTAACTATTTTTTCTAAAATTATTTTTAATTCCCTATTAACCACCTCAACTTGGCTACCAGTTTGAGGGTGATAGGGGGTAGCAAATTTATGGGTAACACCTAAATGTTTGAGAACTTTGTCCAATTGAGTATTACAAAAATGTGGTCCCCTATCACTAATGAGTTCCTTGGTACTCCAAAATGGGTGAATTTTTTTAAAAAGAAATTTGACTACAATCCAAGCATCATTAGTAGGCAAGGCATGTGCCTTAACCCACTTAGATACATACACAACCGCAAACAAGATGTATTTGTTACCCAAATAATTAGGAAAAGGGCCCATGAAATCAATCTCGCAACAATAAAAAACTTCACAAGCTTGAAAAATTCATAATAGCATCTCATTGGATTTAAAAATATTACCTGCACGTTGACACTTATCACAATTTTGAACAAACTTGTGAGAGTCTTTGAAAAGTGTTGGCCAATAAAATTCGGACTTAAGCAGCTTTCTTGCAATGTTGTTAGCTAGGACTGCTCACGAGATTGGAGATTATCCGAATGATCTGAATAACCGAACCGAAAAGAATTAGAATAAAAAAAAATGGTAGACTTTTGACTTTTTCCGAACCAAACTGTCCCAAAATTTTTTTATGTAATATCCATACCGAGAACCATTCCAAACTGTATGAAAACTGCCCCGAACCGTTCCGAATTGTACCGAACCAAAGAACCGAATATATATAGTCATGTGACATATATATATATATATATATATATTGTATTTAAAAAAAATGATAAAAGTGATTCTAATTATATATATATATATAGTATATAATAGATTATATAATATTATATATATATTATATTGTATATATAGTATGTATATATAGATTATATATACATAAATTATTTTAATATAAATAATATTTATGAGTGTAAATAAAAGTTTTAGTAAGGCTAACTAATAATAATAATAATAATAATAATAATAATAATAATAATAATAATAATAATAATAATAATATGAATATAAAAGATATTTGATATTAATTAATTCTAATATATTATTTATATTTAATAAAAATATTACTATTTATTTATCTAATAAATTATTTTAAATAATTATTAATTTTGAAGCTACTTAGTGGTTACCGAAATTAGCAAATTAAATTAACTAATTATATTAATTATAATAATCAAAATAATGATAGTAATAATAATACTAAAAATAATAAAAGTTGTTCCTACAAAATTTTATTACTAGAGAAAATTTATATACATATTCATACCCATATGGATTCAACAAATAACATGCCGATTTATCCAAAGATAGACTTGTATTAACATACCAAGGATGATATTCTCCTAGGCATAATATTATCTAGGGATTTATTGAAAAATAACATCATGAAGGCATAATCAACAATGGTGGCATAATAACTATCATACATAAAAACATCCATAAAACCCTTAATCATATTGAACATATAATGATCTTAAAGCATAATCCATAAGTCACAACATTCATTCCAATCTTCATGCTTTAAATCTATTCCCTTCACCTACATACATATCTTTAACCCAATATTATTCAATCAACCTATCAATTCCATCATATAAGAGCCTTGAGATTGAGAATTTAAAGAGAAGATCAAGAAAGAAATGCTTGTTTTGATGAACGTTAGTTGAAGACATCGCCTTGCTTACTGAAGGTTCTTGAGTGCTTGAGAGTCCTTCCTTAGTTAAAGTTTGTCCAAGAATAGCCATCCAAGGTTCAACCAAGAGAGAGAGAGAGAGAGAAGTGTGTGTGTGTGTGTGATTAGGATGATATTGAAATGGTGATGATGAGACGAAGAAGGTCCAAGGTGTTTAAAGTTACCTTCTTGATGTTCTTCTTGTTCTTGACTGAAAATGTGTGTTTGATCCGAATGGATGATCAATTTTGGTGTTTTTGGTGTTATTGAGTGGCTTATGAGTGAGTACGGACCGAATCCTAGTTGGTTTGAAGGTTCTTGGAGTGATTTGGGATGAATAAAGGTGATTGAAGGTTGAAGAATCTTAGTGTTTGTTCTTGATGTTCTTGGTATTTTTGGAGAGAATTGAGAGAAAGTGTTTTTGTGTGTGTGTTGTGAATGATGGCCGAATGGCCTAGCTAGGGGGAGGGATTTCGATTATCTAAGAAAGAGAGAGAGAGTTTCAGCTTTTTTTAAATTTCAAATTGAGAGAAATGTAGAAATGTTTGAGGTAGAGGATTGGGTAATGGTGTTTGCTCTTTGAAGGTTTCTTGTCTTTCAATGGTGAATGGCTGAACTTAGCTATGATTTGATCATGGAATGAAGAGTTGTTTCAGCTTTGAGACTGGCCGAAAATGCTGTACAAGAGAAAAGAAAATTCCAGTTTTATTATCTAGCTAGGTGAGTGTTTAATGGAAGAAAAATCTGAAATTTAATTTTGAAGTTTGAATAATTTTGAATTAAGTGAAGATAGGAGTGTTTTGAAGTGTGTTAATAGAGTTTTAATGACCAAGGTAGATGGAGAAGCCAAGGGGTTCTATCCATGGCTGCATATGGCCAAAAATATGAAGTTGAATGATGAAGGAAATTGGACCTTGCATTAGATAGGCAAAGTTGGAAAAAATTCTGGAATTCTAGCTAAAGAACTCTTAGGATTTGAAATGGTTTTGAGCAGAATTTTTTGTCTTCTTTGAAATGGATTTACAGCTGGAATTTTAAGAGTGTTTGAAGGTCTGTTAATGGTAGTTTTCCAGCCACCATCTTGGAGAAGAAAGAAGAAAGTTTTAGGCGTTCCTGAGCACAAATAAATGGCTTAATGGTCATGTCAAAAGCTTGGTTGTTTGTTGAAAAAATTTCTGGTTTGGTATAGCTTTGTTCAAGCTGCGAAATTCCAATGATTTTAGCTTTCATCTTAACATAAGATAGTTGGTTGTTAGCAAGAATTAGGTAGGGAATGGTTGCTGCAAATTTTGAAAACCAGCCATGAAGAAAATCTGGAAAATTTTCCAAATTTTAACCAAAATAAGAACAAGAAGAAGATAAAGTTCTTGGAGGAATAACTATGGTGATTTAATTGAAAACCTCTTCCTATCTTTCTTCCACAATTTTGGCCAACCTCCTATCCCACAAGAGCTAGAATTTTCAAAACTTCAAGAAAAGAATTATTCAAGACTTTTATAGATATAAAAATGAATTAAAGAAATAGGAGTAATTTATACTCAAAGAGGTTAGGATAAGGCTTGCAAAAATATGAAGATAAAAATTCTTCTAAAATTCCTTTTAGGAAAAAATCACATGGTTAAGACATTACCATTATGTCTTCCTTAAGACAAGATATCTAACTTTAAGGAATGTAAGAAAGAAGAAAATTCAAACATTGGTTAAGATAATTATGAATAAAACTTAGGTAATGGGATTTAAACTCAAGACCTTAGAGATTAATCACAAGGCTCTAACTACTTAACCACATTAATTCTTGTTCTTACTTTCCTAACCAAATTCTCTTCTTATCTAAGCTTCAAACCATCTTCCTATTTCGACCTCAAGAAAAATTACTTTTTTATCATTTCTACTCAACAAGTACAAATAATCATATAACCCATAAATTACAATTTTAAGGCACATAAAATCATTCAAGGAATATATTTTATGTAAGATGATATGATATGCACCCCATTTCTCTTACTCTAGGGTAGGTTTAGGTGGGGTTTTACAAGTTCATTAACCATCGTATTAGGTCAATTTAATACGACGGTTAATCATTAACCATCCTAATACGACGGTTAATGATTAACCGTCGTATTAAATTTACTTAATACGATAATTAATGATTAACCGTCGTATTCAGTGATATTTAATACGACAGTTAAGTGTAACTATCGTATATGGTTTGTTCTCAATCTCTTCCCAGATTTCTTCTTCATTTTTTACCATTCTTGTGCGATAGCCTATGTTTTTTGGTGTTCTTCGCCGGCATTTGTTGTTCTTTTCCGGCAGGTCAATTAGGTGTTCTTCACAGGCACCAGACTTCTTCTCTGATGTGGGGCTCTCATTTCAGCTGTCTCTGAGCTTTCTTCTCTGTCGCATTTCAGCCGCCTCCTGTGCCGACTCTGCCTTTGCATTTCAGTTGCCTCCGCAAATAATTGTATGTCCTTCAGATTTGAATCTTATAAGTAGATTGCTGGAATTTTTTGTGCATATTCTTCCATTCTAGATCTTCTAGTCATTTGGCTACTGGAATCTCTAACACACATGCTATGCTGTTGGTTTTGACTGATTGTTCGCTTCACTAGATTCTTTTTTTTTTTTTTGTGGGGTTAGGTGATTGGAGGGGGTGGGGTTGGGTAGGGTGTAGATTTCCTAGATTTCCATGTCTTTTGAATAGGCCTAATTGTTTGTTCCTTGCAGAATTTCAAGTCCTTAACCGTAAAGTGAACTTAATTCGGGTGATTTAGTTAGGTTGTAAAGTGTATAATTCTACTTAGGAATATATAGTTTACTGCTTTGATCAAATTCTTGCATGCAGATATTTTTTTATTATTGATTTACAGAAAAGTATAATATAAAGAATAAGAGACAAGAGTGTCACCATAGATAGAGTGGCATCAATTCATTGTTGTTCAAAAAATGCCTGTTCTATAGAGTCTCTAATGACGTTTGATGTTTAAGGATGTTTAAGGAAACAAAAGGGAAATAACTGCTTTAATGTTGTAGCCGTGTCTTTTGCTTCTTCTTGAAGACACAAATGAAATGGCCTATTGGTAATTGCAGTTAATGTGAAACTAAAGGTGTTATTGGACTGACAGAAGGGGTCCTAGAAGCTATGGTCCTGGATTTGTGAATCTCTAAAAGAATGTAAGAAATGTTCCAAGCAAATTTACTGGAAAGTTTTGATTGTTGGATAGTGTTTTGGAAGTGGACCTAGGTGGATGAGATGGAGGTTTAATTGGTGTGTCTTATTGTAGGTAGATAGAGAATAAACTTCTACATTAGTTATAGGGGCATGTCAAACTTCATTCTGCATTGATTGAGCAGTGTGCCAGTTTTATGAATATTTCATTGCGAATGACTCTAGGAGTAAAGAAAGACCCAATTTTGGTACTTTAGAAAATAGTGTTGTTGTTATCATGTTTTTTATTTTTGAGCAAAGAATTGACTAGGATCCTGTGGTTGTCTTTTGAGTGATGTTGTCACAAGTAACCTTTGCTTCACACACATGGCAATGTAGAAGTAGGATTTGCTGACTGTAAATATGTCTTTTTTGAAGTTTATTCTAGTAATGGCCAAAATTCATTGTTTTTTCTAGAAGTAGGATTTGCTGATTTCCAGATTTTACAAAGTGGTCTTCAAGAGGTATTAACTAATAACTTCATTTCTCTTTGTTTTCATAAATTTAGTACAAGCTACTTTTTCGGACAGGTTTTGATGTTTCAACAAAAATATGATTTTTGATGACTTTGATGATGGAAATTTGTTATAAACATGATTATGCAAGATCTATTGTGATTATGTGATTTTATATATGAGATTAGTGAAGAATTGGCTGATGATGCATTGTTAGCTGGTCCAGTTCAATGTCGATGGATGTTTTCAGTTGAAAGATACTTGAAAACTCTCAAGTGTTACGTGCGCAATCGTGCTAGACTTGAATGTTCGATAGCCAGTAGATATTTAATGGAAGAATGTATGACATTCGTGTTGAGATATTTAGATGATATTGAGAGCAAAGAGAATAGGCCCCCAAGATATATTCATGATGACAACCTGATGGGTAAACTAGTTGGCAAAAGGATTGATGTAATATTTGATCATTTAACATTGATGCAAGCACATCGGTGGGTTTTAGCCAACTCTAACATCCTTAAACCATATAGAGAGTTAGTTTTCCTTTGAATCATTATCTTTCATTTTTTTATCTTTATGCTTATTTTATTATAACTTCTAAATTTTTACGTATGTCTATATGCAGTCTTCACATGTCTATCATAAATAGAGAGCATCCAAGATCTCGGTTATATCACAGACAACGTATTCATTCTCAAACATTTTACACTTGGCTCAGTCATTATGTAAGCGAAACACATACAATATAGCGATTTTCCTCTAGAACATTTAGTCTTTATAATACTTATATTTATTATAGGTTGATGAGAAAAAAGAATGCCTTGATATTCTTACTGAAGTTAAAAAGCTTACAAATGGTCCTTTTAATCAGGGGTTGCGCTACAATGCATGCAACATGAATGGCTTCCAATTTCATACAACAACATACGAGGCTAACAAGTCAACCTAAAATTTTGGTGTCATGTGTAAAGCTGATACTACGAGTTATTCAAGTCTAAGAGATATGAATCCCGTAGCAGTTGGTGTCAATTACTATAGAGTGCTTACTGATATTATAAAGATTCGATATAGTAGTGAACTGAAATTTCTATTATTCAAATGTGATTGGGTTGATGTATATCGAGGTGTTAAAGTTGACAATCTAAAGTTTACTTAGGTGAATCTGAACTGTTTGTTGTATAGGGAAAATAGAGAGATGGATGAGCCATTCATACTAGCAAACCAAGCAGAACAAGTTTGGTTTTCTCATTGTCCTAAAGAAAAAGTCTGGCATGTGGTAATGCCAATGATAAGAAGAGATAATTATGATGTGTAATTAATGGACCATGATCTAGAAACTTTTCCTGTGCAGCAGTTAGATTCTCGTCCTATTTTGTGCGAAGTAGATGCCATATGGGTTAGAGATGGGATTTCTAGGGAAGAAGTAGATTTAATTGGAAGAAGAATACAAACTGTAATTTAAATGTAAAATTACTTAATCGATTGCTAAATGTGCTTCAGTTGTTAAAATCTTTTACTCAATGTTAAATATTTTTCTTTTGCAGATAGTAAACAAACGTTTTCGATGTGGATCGATGCAGGATGCAATAATTGTAAAAGATTAAGAGCTAGTTCCTCACAGGATGTAGAGACACAAGCACTAGCACGCGAGGTTGGACAGATATCACATACAAGTGTCCGAACAGGCTCCAGGTATCAGGAATATAACCAAGAGACAACTATACCTATTTCTGATATAGGTCCCAGTTGCACGAGACCTTCTTTCTTAGACCCTAGTGCCTTAGGTTTGCTAAGTTAATATGAAGTAAATATTAAAAGAAATTGATCTATGTGGCTGTTGAAATCGTATTAAAATTTTTTCTTTCTTAATTGTATTTCTATTAACACGTTTGTTGATATTTTGTAGGTTTCACGGTGAGGATTTCTTGCGGGGATGGAAAGTTACCTTCCAGATGGGGTGAGTCAAGCTTTCGAAAGTACAATGTTGGTGTTAACCAACACGGAGGGCTTGTAGGGGTAGATGCATCTCGCTATAATTCAGCGGTGGGCTATTTTGCATCCATGAGCAATAGGTTCCCTTTGAATTACATGGATTGACACTCTATACCTCAAAGACTTAAAGACGAAGTTTGGCAAGAAATACAGGTAACTAATTTTATTCTAACATATGCAAGAATGTTTTCTTCAAAAGTTAACATTTTGTTTAATTAATTATTTGTTTAATACGTACAAGGATAATACCATGATGCCACCAGAAGGACGTAGTGTCACAATAAAGATGCTATGCGCAGCGTGGAAGGATTTTAAGTTGAAGTTAAAACAAAGATACTACGTTCCTTTCCAGCATAGTACAGAGCTATTGTTTGTAGAGATAAATGGGTTGACGAAAATCAATAGAGGATGTTAGTTGATTACTAGCGTTTGGAGAATACACAAGCCATATGTATGGAAGTTTACTTTTATATCTCACAACTTGTTTATTTTTTTTAATCATAAAGTTATTTTATATGTTAACTATTTTAAATAATCACAAATAGAAGCCGAGTGGAATAGATAAAATCAATCGCATATGGCATATCCACCGGTCACAAGAAGAATGCCATATTTTGTTATACAGGATCAGGTATTCAGTTTATCTTATACACTATTCATTTGAAATTTATCTAATTTGCCTGAAATTTCTCACACATCTTTATAGATGGCCTCGCAAGGCCAACCGACATCATAATATGATATGTTCCTTGCGACACGAAGGTGGCACAGTCGATAGGCTAATGGTTTGACTGCAGAGATGATTGTAAGTAATATTCAAATGCTAATTTTTCTGAGTTATTAAAAAATGACAAAGACAATGCATTCACCTAATATAAATTTGATATAATGTTTCTTAATTTCGTAGGACCAATTAGAGATAGAATGGCAGGCATTGCTTGAGTTTGAGCACATAGAGAAAGCAAATGATTAGATATTTCGGCGATTGTTCGGTCCAGAAACAAGAGGTCATGTTAAGTGCAAGGGAAATGGTCCAACACCAACCTTAGTTAGTCAATCATCAAGTTTTGCTACAAATGTTGAGGAGGTCGTCAGGATTAAGGTTGAGGCATGTATGCAGAGTATGCCAGATACTATGCAGGTTGAAATGCGAGTTGAGATGCAGTGTGACCTAGAGGCTTACGAGCCACGTATAGCTACATTTCAGACTATCATGGAAACATTATTGCGCAGATTGGATGCAGGCGCATTTGATGTAGTGCCTTTATCTTTATCTAGTGCTTTTACGGCATCTTTTGGTATTGGTTCCTCTTCTCGACCTGTTGGATCGTGTGATCCTGACGAGCCTATCCATGATGAGTGACATTTTGATTTCCTACTTGTTTGTATTTGTACTACTGCTTCTGATCGATTTCTTGACATTTCCTATTTCTCATACATGTAGTACTACCTTTTTTTGGGACTTGGTAGATTATTTTTGATTTGTGAATTGATGATATTGCTTTTGAGTTGTTTGGTAATGAGGAGATTGTGTTTTATTATATTTGGTGTTGAATGAGTTGATTTTATTGTGTTTGGCTTGAAATTGTTCATGTATAGGATCCCTTACAAATAAAAAATACTTTAAAAATAAAAAAGTACAGCCATTGTATTTGATGTGGTATTATCAAATGCTTCTCACATAAGACGAATTAACACAAATACGATGACTTAAAACCGTCATATTTGTTCATCACAAATATGACGGTTCAAAACCCTTATATTAGATAAACAAATGCGATGGTTTTTCAAACCGTGTCAATAAACCTTCCGGCTAATAAAAAATGACCCTTTTGAAAAGCTGTCGTATTTGACTGTCATATTAGCCTAATATGGTGGTTTTGTAACTATTGCCGAATAAAAGTGACGAGATTTATTACGACATCTGAATAACTATTAGCCGTCGTATTATGGCAAATACGACGACTAGAGGGTTAAATATGACTGCTATTTAGCCGTTATATTTAGTCCTTATTTTAGTAGTGGAAGGGATTGAGTATCTTATCATGTATTATTTTAATATGATTTATACCTCTTACAAATCTAACATTGAGTTTGAAGAAACTATCTTTGATCACATGTTAGATTATTAAGCTATGGACAGACTTAGTAAGGACATTATTGCATCTGAGATTATTGAGGTGCTAAAGAGAATGAAAGGAACAAAAGTCCCAGGATTGGATGGAATACACCCAGCTTTCCTATAGAAGTATTGGCACATAATGGGAGACAAAATCACAAAGAGGGTCCTTGACTTTCTCAATACAAGTTCATATCTTTCTTCTGTCAATGGCACACATATTGTTCTTATTCCTAGATGTAAGTGTCTGAAGAAGGTTAAAGACTATAGATCTATTAGTCTTTTCAATTCTATTTACAACTTTGTTGCAAAAGTATTGGCAACAAAGAATAGATAGACAAATAATAATATTATGTATTATCTAATAGACTTAAAACATGTGCTCTTACCTGTCATACATGAGAATTAGAGTGTATTCATTAAGAATAGATAGACAAATAATAATATTATGCTTGATTTTGACGCCTTTCACTAATTCCAGATCTCATCATCTAAGGACAAACATTATTGTGCCATTAAATTAGATAGAAGCGAAGCATTTGATAGGGTAGAGTGGGACTATCTTGAGTCTATTCTACTTACCATGAATTTCGTTAGATATTTTGTAACACTTATCATGAGATGTGTGTGAACTATGCATCATATTCAATTATTATTAATGGTGCCATGACTTTTACTATTCATTCTTTTAGGGGTATTAGACAACATAATTATCTCTCCCATTTTCTCTTTCTTTTTGTGCTGAGAGTTTCTCATCTATGCTTCGATGGGCTTATTAGCAGGATTGTATGCAAGGCATGCAATTTGTACTTAAGGAACACATTTTTTTTTTGCTAATGATTCTATACTTCTCTATAAGGCTAACCAATAAAATTTATCTGGTGTTAAGCATGTTTTATAGACATATGAGGTTTTCTCTAGATAATCTGTTAATTTTGATAAATCAACCACTTACTTCAGCAAGAATGTACCCCTGACTTTAAGGGACTTGATATGTGGTACACTTGATATATCTGAAGGTTTTTTAGGTTAGAAATATTTGAGCCTCTCTTTCATGATCAGGAGGTCAAAATTAGATAGTTTTTGTTATATGAAAGACTGAGTCTAGAAAAAGGTCTCAAGTTTTTCCCAAGTTTGCAAAGAAATATTTATCAAGAGTGTGGTTCAAGCTATACCCACTTATGTCATATCATACATACTTCCTCCTTCCTGATCGAATTAGGAAAAACATTATATATATGATCTTTAGATTGGTGAAGAGTTGATGACAACCAGAAGAAGCTTTATTGGAAGGCTTAGTTAGAACTATGTAAGCCCAAAATCTTAGAAAGAATGGGGTTTCAAGATCTTGAGGAATCTAATCTATATCTCTTAGAAAAATGACATTGGAATCCACTACCAAATCCTACCACTATCTTTTCTCGAGTATTCCAACCCAAGTATTACCCCCATGTTTTATTCTTGCAAGCCTTTCTAAGGAATATGCCTTTTTACATTTGGTGTAGTCTGCTTGAATGTTGTAATCTTCTAAACTTTAGGCTCAATTGATGCATTAAGAATGGTGTTTTTTGTTAAGATCTAGGAGAACAAATGGCTTCCAATACTATACAACTTCAAAATCTCTCAGATTCAGTGGAGGACCACCATTGAATGCTATATGTTTGATCTCATTAATTTCAACTTAGGTTGTTGGTATGATGATTACATTAGAGTGCTATTTCTATCATTCAAGGTTGATGCCATACTAAAAATTCTTCTCAACAAGGTTTAGTCAATTAATATGATTATATAGTATTATAGATTGAATGTGATAGACTCTATGAAATCTGGCTATCACATAGTCATGAGCTTTCATTGCCAAAGCTTGGATGGAGCTTCCACCTCCACTTTCTCAAAGGAGATAAGTTTTGGTACTTTTATGTCATGTTCCAACTTAGCTAAAATTTTGGAATTTCCTATAAAAAGTATGTTGGATCACCTTACCTTATGTCGAGAACCTCCATTCTTAAATTTAATATATAACACTAGTGTGTAGTATATATGGTATGTAACACCCCATGTATTCCAATTGTAATGGGCCTTATATAGACTGATCTCTAAAATAGGAGATATTTATAACGATCGTAGTTTAATATAAAACTATGCATTCTTGTATTGAACATAAAAGATACATAGTACTCAGCCTTTATTACATATGTAAAAAAAAAAAAAAAGTCTATTACATATGTTGAATTCCGTCCAAGCTTTTCTATACACCACAAAAAGAGTAGTATGAGACTCTGAGAATCCACTGCTGCACTTTGATCTCTAAGGTTTTCAAAAAAAAAAAAATAAATAAATAAAATAAGGCACATGTGAACTTAAAACTCAATGAGTCTCATGTATGCTTAGCAATGGCAACTGGGCCGGCCTACACGGTTTCGGGCCGTGCCCGAGGACCGGACCGCTTGGGGGGCGGGCCGGCCCGTGGCTTATTCCTCTTTTTTTCCCCCTACTTAACATAATTTTTTAAAATTATAAAAAAGCCACCTTGAAGTGGTGGGGGGTTTGGCTTGGACCCCTACCTGTTTTATTAATTAATAAAATAAAGATTACATAAGAGGGGGACTTGATGCCTAAACCTCTTAAAAATATTACAATGATTAAAATTTAAAAATATAATAAATATCCTAAAAATAAAATTAAATACATAATATTACTTATCCTAAATTCCTAATTACAAAAATACTAAACTAACTCTTTGGTGCACCCCATTCATCATCTGAGTCATCATCAATAATCCACGAATTAGCCGTCCTATCTTCGACTGCAAACCAACTACTACAACACATTAACGTCTCCAAAGTTTGAGGAGCCAATCGAGATCTTCTTTCATCGATTGTTCGAGCGCTCTCACTGAAGACGCTTTTCGATGACACTGTAGAGACTGGTGGTGTCAAAAGATCACGTGCCATTTTTGATAAAATGGGGTATTGACTTACATGAGCCTTCCACCAACCACAAATATCAAAATGCTGATCTTCATTTTCTACCAATGGCTGCATCTCGTAAATTGCCATCTCGTTGTAGGTAGTAGTCGATCTTTTTTGACGTTTCATAATACCCCATGGATTAAATACTGATGAAATTGATGAGGTAGATTTTCGCGGAGGTTGAAAATGACTACTAGATGATGAAGCTTGCCTACTTAAACTAGGAGAACTAGAAGAAGAAGACTCAAACTCATACAAATGATACATGTTAGATAAAGCTTTAACTGTTTTATCTTTTATATCTTTTATCATACATTGTTTAAGTGCTTGTGATTCATCAAAATCTAATGTTTCATATAAATATTCAATAATACTATGAAAACCTAGCGTCTTTACTCTAGGATCCATACACAATGCCATACAATATAAAATAGGAATATCTTCATAATATTTTTTATATTTTTCAAACATACTTCTCATAAAAAAACCATATTGGGGATGATACATATATTCACCAAAAATATGTGCTACCTTAGCAAGTGTTGGAAGAATATGATAAGTAGTGGGATAATAAGATCCCGATAAAAGTTCAGTAGCTTCTTTGAAAGTAAATAAAAATGTTGAAAGGGCAGTACAATTTTCAAAATGAGCTTCAGTTAGTGGAGGTTGAAAATTATTACTATTACAAAATTCAATAAGTTGGTTTTGAAAAGGTATAACACTTTCAAACATATCTAAAGTTGAGTTCTATCTAATTTTACAATCTAATCTAAATTTTTTAAAAGATACACCTTGTTCTCAGCATAATGCCTTAAAATTTTGTTGCCTAGTTGGGGATGTTTTAATAAATAAAACAACATTTCTAATTATATTAACAATATCATCAATATATTTATATCCTTCTTTAACACATAAATTAAGTATATGACAAGCACACCTAGTATGAAATAAAATACCATCTAACATAGGATTCATAGTATTTTTTAAAAATTATTATGGCAAAATCATTATTTGAAGCATTATCTAAAGAAATAGAAATAATTTTATTTAAAATCCTATATTCACGACATGTTTGAGTAATCATTCTAGCTATACTACTACCTACATGAGGATATTCAAATAATTTAAAACAAATAGTTCTTTTTTGTACTAACCAATCATGATCTATCCAATGACATGTAATGCATAAATAAGATTCATTAGTAATTGCAGTCCATCCATCACAAGTAAGAGCAAATTTCTAATTACCAGAATCAAACATAGCAATTAGATACTCTTTCATTTCTTTATATATCTTTATTATATCATTTTTTAATGTTGTTTTAGGAATTCTTTTCTATGCTGGTTGACAATTATTTTGCATATATTGCTCATAATGTGGATTTTCTGCAAAATTAAAAGGTAATTTAGTTTGAACAATCATTTTAGCAAATGCATTTCTATTTTTTCTATGATCATATTGAAAATTACCAACCATTTGACCTCCTGTAGTACGTATTTGTTGTTGTTTAAGTAAGTTTTCTAACCAATCATTATGTGACCTTTTCATATGTCTAACTAATGTTTCCGTCCCTCCTCCCTTCTTATGTGCATATACCACTCTACAAATTTTACATGTTGCCTTATCACTATCATTATCTTTTTCAAAAAGATTCCAAACCACAGATGTTTTTGCTTTAGTTGTAACATCCGTTGTTTCAACATCATCCTCACCTATATTAGATGCGTCGGGATTAATTATTGGAGTTGGTTGTGATTGTGAAACACTAACACTAGGCCTACTAGGACCTTCATCTTCATTACCCATTTCATTATTTATTAAATTCAAAGTTGGATCTATATTAAAATCAAAATGTGCAGATGTTTGGGATGAAGAAAAATGATGATATTGATTTGGATCCATTATTTCTTAAAAAAAAAAAACAAGCAATCAAAATTCAAATAAAAGTTCAAAAAAAAAGTATTAACAAATAATGAAATAAGAGAATTGAAAAATATAAATAACAAATTAATTTAAAAATTAAACAAATAACTAAAACAAATAAACAACTAATAAAGCTAAAATAAAAGAATGTAAGATTAAGAAATACTAACTTGTTGATGACCAAAATTCAAGAATAACAATACCTTGTTGAGCACTTGAGCTTTTTACTTCTTGTATCCACTATTCCGCTACTCAACAATCTTCCAAAATATGAAGACTTTCTTGATGAATTGAAAAAGTATTAACACAAAAATAAATTCTATTCTGATACTTTTTGTAGAGAAAATGAATAAATTTGAGGATAATGAGAGAAAGATGAATGGGAATAAGAGAGAATTGGAGAGAGTTTGAGAGAATTGGAGAGTGTTGATGAGTTTTGGGTTGAATTGGGGGGTATTTATAGAGTTTTGGGGGTTAGGGATCAAATTGCAAAAAAAAAAAAAACTACTTCAGCCGTTTTAGGGGCTAAACTGTAAAAAAAAATTTAAAGGATCAAATTTTAAAAAAAAAAAGCAGAGAGAGCCGTTAACGGCTTTCTCATGCGGGCCGGCCCATGACAGGCCAGGGATTTTATCCCCTGGCCCGGACCGGCCCTAGGACCGGGCCGGTGAACAGTCCTCTGGCTGCCGAGCGGGTCGGGCCCGGCCCGGCCCGACACGCCGGCCCAGGTGCCATTGCTAGCTAATGCTTTCTATTGAAAATAGCTCATGAAAAAATAGCGTGCAAAATGTAAACAATAGAGTATACTTGAATTCATTGTAAACTCGTAAATGGTAACAAGGACTAGGTTTCATGAAGAATACAGAAATAAATTCATGAATTATTTTCTAGAAGATCAAGGAATAAAATTCATTATTTCTTAAAAGAAAACGCTCAAGGTTTTATGAGATAAGATATGCTAATTCATTATTCTTGTATGAGAGAAATTCAATGAATCATTCACATGCACGTAAAATATTTATGATTCATGCTAGGATTAGTGTTTACGCCAAGACAAGTTAGTGCTTACACCATGTCAAGTTAGTGCTTACATCAAGAATTGTGTTTACGCGAGAAACAGTGCTTACGCCATGAATTCAGCTAATCCTACTGTCCAGTCATCCCGTTCAAAGTAAAACAAGTTTCATAATTAATCACACTACTTGGGACCGTTTATCTCTAATGTGAGCTAGTATATGGAGAAAAGCTCTTGCTGAGCACTCAACGTTCACATGATACATGTGATCTTGTTCAAGTGATGGAGAAGTTTTGTTAACACTTTTCTCATAACTTGTCATATTAGTTATGCAGTGCATGAAGAAAATGTCATGAAACATGGCTTTAGCAAGTAGTGAAACCATGCTCAAGCTTTTAACAAGAAAAAAAAAAAAATCAAGATTTGCAATATTCATACTTCTTAAAACCATTGAATAAAATGCTTGTAATCAAATGGTTTAGAAATCCATTAGCTAAAATGGAGTTTGAAACCCAAAAGACCTACATGTTGGTGATTCATAAAATGTTGACATATAAACTATTTAGGAAATCATTAGTCTAGAATAAAGTTTTATAAACAAGCGGACTCATTTTGTACAAAATATTCATATGCGAGTTCAACAAAAAAATGCCTAGCTAAAAAATGTTTAAAAATCAGAGAACTCACGTGACACGTGAAACATAAGATTTAATGTATAAAAGTTTCAATATACATAAATTTCAAGGAAAAGAATGTACACTAGAATCCAGCAATTAATACTTGCAAATTCAAGCAAAAAGCTTACACTTGAATATATCAAGAAAATACTTAGGTAAATCAGAAGGACACTTAGCTACAACAAGGTCTAGAAAGCCGAGGGACTCACCTTAGTCTATTAAGCCAACACTCTTGTTATGACAAGCTTAGAGTCTCTCTTAACTTAGATCACCTACAATAATGAGGTATTTTATAAAACATTCCTCTATATACTTAATTAAGGGTTACATAACACTACGACTAAAATAGGACATCATTTCTTTTTTCTTAATCAAGATTTCCAACTTTGTCACCTTTTGATATTTTATTCATAACTTTTATTATATAACTCCAAATAAGGTGAAATAGCTTATGTATGTTGCTGTGTCTTTGCAATTAGAACTATACACAATGAGGAGAGGTATTGGTGTTCCATGAATTGGATTTTGTGGAAGACTATCTTAGGAGTATTTAGACATAGCATTATAGGCAAAATTAGTTTCCATTTTCTCTCGCAAGTATAACCATCTCTAACCTTTCACAACCCCTTTAAAACATATTTAAACACTACAAAAATCACAACAATTACTCACACTATCAACTGCCACTTAGCTTCATCAAAAGTAACATCACAACAATATTTCTTCACAAAGCATATTCTATTTTTCTTGCTATTTTCCCATGAAAATTCATATCAAAATACTCCCCACAAATTATGAAATATTTTTAATTCTTGAAAGAAAGGCTTTTTGATGTATAAATTTTGGGTGCATAAAATCATCAATTTTAAATCCATTCCTTAATCAAGTTTTAATTAAAACATTAATTCGAAAATACACATACGAGCAAGTATACTTATCGTAAGCATAGCATAGGGAATTAACGAGTATTCCTCAAAGGAACAAGTACACACTAATTATTTTTCATTCATTGTTTAACCAACCCAAATAAAGTGAGAAAAGAATAAAAAGAAAATTAAAGAAATATATACAACTCAATGATGTAGGTTTATGCAATTTAGACAATTATTCTAGAAATCATGACAATGAACCAATTAACAATTCTCTTAGCTAATTATTATCTTGGCATCATGAAGGAATATAAAATAAAATTCAATTGTTTCACAAGTCATGATTCTTACTTAAATAAATCCCACTTCGTTTCTTAATCCATGGAATCCTATATTTTGATTAAATTAACATATTTGTCAATCAAGCTAACATAACCAAAACAAGCATTAGACTCAATTCCTTATAAATATGAAATTAGCTCATAACCTTTTGTTCGAGGTGAAATCAACTAATATTTGATTACTTAATCGTACAATCTAATAACCATTTGTTCGAGGTGAAATCAACTAATCTTTGATTATTTAATCCTACAATATTAACTTCGTCGCTCAAGTCCATCAAGATTAGACAAATACAAAATCAATGTAATGAAACTCCTAATATCATCGTCTCAAGTTAATTAGAAGAACTCACATCAATAACTGATGAAATCAAGTAATCAAATACCAAAGATAATAATTAATTAATCAAAGAACTAAATTAACACAAAATCATGAATCCCAAAGTAATGTTAAATTACAATCAAAACATTGAATACATCATTGCTAAAGGAAAAGAAAACAAAGAGAAAAGAAAGCACTCATAGACAAGCCTCTTTTCCCATCCTTGAAGACTCCCTTGAACAATCCTCCTTAATTTGGGTGAATTCCTCCTTCAATGAGAGATTCAGAATTTATACTCTTTAATTCATCTCTCTCTCTTGTATATCTCCAACCCTTGTATTTTCTTGCACTTCTATAGGCCTCTTGGATGCTAATTTCATGCTTGAAGAAGTCTTGGTCGAGTAGGACTAGGAAAATACTAAAATCATTGGATAAGCTATAATTCCGTGTTCAGAATATTCGCCTTCAGAGCATACCTGGCACCAGGTGCATTCTATTCTTCCCCTATTTTTGCTTTGTTTTTGGCTGTTTCTTCTTGGCAGATAGACTGGACCTGGCGCCAGGTGTACTTACCTAACCTGTCGCCAGGTTTGTTCTAGAATTCCCCCGAAGCTTGCTCAATTTCTTCTGCTGGAGTAGAATGGACTCGGCACCTGGTCCATTGGTTGAGCCTGGCACCAGGTCTACTATGATTTTGTGCACTTTCTGCTTGAAATCTATTCAAATATGTACATATTTACCAAAAATACCTTTTACAAGTAAAATGTTAAATAGGAAGAAATATGCCTAGTTATTATAACAAATGTATCTTAAAACACCCTTGAATAACTAGGAAAATAATGGTGATTTTAACTCATATCACATAACCCCACACTTGAATATTTGCTTGTTCTCAAGCAAAACACTTTTGTCTAAGAAAAATTATCAAGAAAATACAAATTCTTTCTCATTCAAAAAACTCTTTACCATAGCAAAGATTATGTTTTCCCTTCAAACTTTAAAACAACTCTTGTCATTCATACCCTTTGAAAACAATACAAACTTTGAAACATTGGACATGACATCACAAAACTCTTGAAGTCAAATTAATCAAGTGCATACATTAGTCTAAGAAAATTATTTCACTCTTCAAGTAAAAATATTGATAATATGAATCACATAAGTCAAGCTATCTACCAACTTATGCATTATAAATCCAAAAATTATACATTCAAGTTATGATGTGAAGAAAGCACTCCAATTTTTTTCTCTCAAAAATGTTCAATGATTTAGGGAATTGATAGCCTCAAGTACATGAATTTCTCTTCACACACCGTATTACCCCTTTTACAGTAATCACTTATCCTTTTTTTTTCACCAATTCTTTCTTTCTTTCTTTACTCTTTCTTGCCTTTTTGCTTTTGGGATAGTCTCAAGAGAATGCACCGAATTCACTTGCTACTTCTCCCCATATTGATTCCTTTTTCAGCTAAAGGTCATCAATGATCATTAATAAGAACATTTTGTTTTTCTAATTCACACCAACAATAGTGTTGTTTCTATTCATTATTTTTTTCAACTCAAATAATTTTTTTTTCAACATTCTCTTCAATCTCTCCTCTCAAAGATCTTTTATCACTCAAATTGTTCATCATAACTCAAAGCTAACAAAATTTAAACTCATAATACAAGAGTTAGCCAATAAGTTTTTCCCATATTCATCATCTCTTTTACATTCAACTAGATAAGTCAAATAACATTCAAACACCAATGCTTAAAACAATATTAATCCAAATTCTCCAAGTCTTGACAAATATCCTATCCAACAAAACCAATTTCATAAAAATCTACCTAATGAATGACAAAACTCATATCTAAATAAGAAAAAAAATTACAACTTTACGTAACAATGAAACCACTGAAATTTTCAAAATTTTTTCACAAAATATGATATAGAATATGGAAAAATATTGCTTCAACCTTATTCTCTCCCCATACTTAAATTAGATATTATCCTCAATGGCCAAAGATAGAATAATAGAAGTGCAATAAAAAAGACCAAGATGAAGAAATGAGACGAATAAAGTGAAGAAGATACTTTCATTATATCGTAGTGCCACCGTATTTGAATCCATCACAAGGAAGGGTCATTACAAGAGTACATACTAAAAAAAGAAAAAAAAAACATAAATCTAGAAAAAGAAAGTAAAAATAAAATAAAAGACATGAACAAGAAAAGAAAAGACACCTACAAGCTAGTAAAGGTCATTAAATTTAAAAAAAAACAGAAAATAAAATAAAATACAAAAGAGTGAGTCAAAAGTCATCTTCATCATCATCATCATTGTCAGCTCCGCGACAGAAAGATGCACCAGTAACTTGTTGGATCAAAGTGGCCAGCTTCTGATCTTGAACATCTTGGCAATGACAAATGTCGGCAATGGAATCGCGGAGTTGAATGAGGATAGTCATTTGGCTCTCCATCTATCCTCTATTTGTGCCTCAAAATCAGTACATGAATAAGAGCTAGTGGCACAAGGGGCTGGTCAAGCAAGTGGCGCCTCTTCCTTCTTCTCATCAAGGAAAAGCTCCTCCCTTTCGGGGTACTGCACCTCATACGGCCTCTTCCACCTCTTGGCCCTTTCATCATAGCGATACCCATACTGAACCAAAGTATGCTCCATCATTAGGTCGCAGTCAGTGGTAAGCTCACTCAATTCTCCATTCAGATGTACTCCAAAGTCTTTCAGAACACGCATAATAACTAAAAGAAATTTGAGGGCTTTGGCAGTAAAGTTAGAGGAAATAACCTCTCGCATAGAGTGAATGATGATTGGAGCAAGGATAATATGCTCATGATTTCTCATCTTATTGATAGGGCCTAAATTAGTCATATTTTTCCTAGTTATTTGAGGTTCTTTTGTGATACATTTTATTCAATAACTAGTCATATTCCTTTATATTTAAGATTTTACCCTTGGAAAGGTATTTTGTTCATTATTTTAGATTTTTGGGGTAAAACGAAGCAAAAACGTCGCAAAACAGAATAGAGGCGGCGCCGGCCAGGATAGAGGAACCGGCGCCGGCCATGCACTATTTACATGAACTTCGAAGCGACTAAAAATTGTCAAAATAGAGCGAAACAGAATGGAATCGACACTGGCTCCAGCAGCCAAGGTGGTGCCGACTGTACTCTGGACTGCGTGGTGCTGAAATTAAGAAAAAATAGGTGAACAATTGGAGAAACAGAACATAACCTGTGCCGGCTCCAGTAGCCAAGGCGACGTCGACTGTGCCTTGAAGTTAAGGCGGTGCTTTGATTTTTCTATGCGATTTTTGGTAATCTGTGGAGTTTTAGTACTTTCCAACTTCTACTCGACCAAGAACATTACACCAACGAGTTTAGGCACTTCCCAAGCCTATAAATAGATGGAAAACATAAGGGAAAATGAGAGAATTCATTGATCACCATAGAAAATCACTCAAATCAAAGGAGGAATTCTTTAATTCAAGGAGGATTGTGCAAGAAGGTCTTCAAATGAAGAAGAATGAGGTATGTCTATGAGTGCTTTCTTTTACTTTGTTTTCTTTTTCTTGAACAATGATGTATTAATTGTTTTATTGTAATTCGATATTGGTTTAGGTATTCATGATTTTTAGAGTTATTTGATCTTTTGATTAATTGATTGTTCTTCTTGGTATTTAATTATTTGGATGTATTACGAAATTAATTGATTGTTTCTTTTCATTAGCTTGCTAGACCAAAGAGGTTGATGGTGGTTGCAATTGATTAATTTCATATTTATTGGCTATTAACTTGCTAGACTAAAGAGGTTAATTGTTGAGGATTAAGTAATTAAATGTTAATTAATATTTGCTAGACCAAGGACTCATTGATTAATTACATGCTTTAAATTTGCCAGACCAAGGAAATTTAATTAAGGATTGTATTTAATGCATTTTTTGGGTGAATTAGTTGAGACAGACCAAGTGATGCTAATTTATCTAGAGGATAATGATTTCATGGATTGACCATTGAAGTGAATCTACTTTCATCCTTTATGATGCCAAGAGAATAATTAGCTGTGATAATGGTTGGATACTTTAAGATCATGTTTGTCTATACAATGGCTTGAGTTACATAATTCTCCATCATTGACATGTATATATTTTTATTTTTATTTTATTTTGTTTTATTTTATTTTGTTTTTTCACTTTGTTGAGTCGGTTAAACAATGAAAGAAAAGTAATTAATGCATACTTGTTCCTTGAGAATCGACACTCGTTTGAACCCTATGCTATGTTAATGATGAGTACACTTGCTTACATGTGTAATTTGGGTTTAACATTTTAATGTAAATTTGATTGAGAATATGCTTAATTTTTATATAATTTTTATACCAAAATTCATACGTATCAAGTTTTTGGCGCCGTTGCCGGGGATAAATTTGTGTTTATTAGTTTAATAATTCTTTCCTCGTGCCAAAAACATCAAGTTTTTGGCACCGTTGTAGGGGAACAATAGCATAAAAGTTTAGATTTTGTTGATTTAACCATGTAAATATGTAAATGATGTGTCTGGACTTGGGTATAAAACTCATATAAAACTAAGCACATTCCCAATCAAGTTTAAATTAAAACGTTCAACCCAAATCACACATATGAGTAAGTGTACTCATCATTAACCGAGCATAGGGTTCAAACGAGTGTCGATCCTCAAGGAACAAGTAGACATTAATTACCTTTCTTTCATTGTTTAACCGACTTGATAAAGTGAAAAACAAATAAAAATAAAAAAATAAAAGAAAAGAAAATCAAAATAAAAATATATACATGTTAAGGATGTAGAATTATGCAATTCAAACCATTGTTTAGACAAGCATGATCTTAAAGTACCTAACCTTTATCAGAACTAATTATTCTCTTGGCATCATGAAGGATTAAAGTAGACTCACTTCTTTCCCAATCCATGAATCCCTATCTTCTAGGTAACTTAGCATCACATACTCTATCTCAGCCAGTCTTACCCAAAAGATGCATTAAACACAATTCTTTGATTAAATTTCCATACTCTAGCAAACTTAAAACATGAAATTAACCAATGAATCCATACTCTGGTAGACATCAATTAACATTTAATTACTAGTTCTTAGCAGTTAACATTTCCCAAGCAAGTTAAGAGACAACAAATATGAAATTAATCAATTGAAACCACCATCAATCCCTTTTCCAAGCAAGTTAATGAAAAGAAACAATCAATCAATCTCGTAATCAATCCAAGTAATTAAATACCAAGAGTAACAATCAATTAATCAAAAGATCAAATAACTCTAAATACCATGAATATCTAAAATAATGTCAAATTACAATAAAATAATCAACATATTATTGTTCAAGAAAAGAAAACAAAGTAAAAGAAAGCACTCATAGACAAGCCTTCTTTTTCTTTCTTTGAAGACCTTTTTGCACAACCATCCTTGAATTGAAGAATTCCTCCTTTGATTGAGTGATTTTCTATGATGATCAATGAATTCTCTCCTTTTCCCTTGTGTTTTTCATCTATTTATAGCCTTAGGCAATGCCTAAACTCATAGGTACCATTTTCTTGGCCGAGCAGAAGTTGGAAGATACTAAAACTCTACAGATTATCAAAACCCGTGTAGAAAAAATCAAGCACTGCCTTAACATCAGGGCATCGCCGGTGCCGCCTAGACTCTTGGAGCCGGCGCTGGTTGTGTTCTGTTCCTCTATTCGTTTGCCGATTTTTCTCTGAATTTCGCACAATGTATCCAGAATGCAGCTGGTGCCGGTTCCAGCTTCACAGCCGGTGCCGCCTTGATTCTGTTCTTCCCTGTTTCACCAATTTTTTCGTTGCTTCAAAGTTTGTTTCAACAGTGCACAGCCGGTGCTGGTTCCAGGGCCCTAGCCAGCGCTGCCTCTCCCTTGTTTTGCGAAGTTTTCACTTTGTTTTACCCCAAAAACCTGAAATAATGAACAAAATACCTTTCCAAGGATAAAATCTCAAATATGAAAGAATATGACTAGTTATTGCACAAAATTTATTGTAAAAGAACCTCAAATAACTAGAAAAAGTATGGCTAATTTAGCCCCTATCAGTAAATATGTAAATTTGTACAATTGTTCTTTCTGCAAAAATGTGCCATCTTTTGTATCTTTTGTCTCTTGTAATCTAATTTACTAACTTTGACTTAATTGATTAACATACTTCATGTTATATTCTAAATACCACTAACTTTTTTGTTTAGGTAACTTGTGAATATATCTAATGCGTGTGTTTTTCTTTTCTTTATTTTTTCGATTCTTTACTTTTACCTTTTTTTTTTTTCTTTTCTATGTTTTTCTATTATTTTTGTTTGTTTTTCTTTTTTTTTTAATTTTTGTGCGAGTTTGATATCATCATGGACAACTATTTTTGGGTACAAAATCAAAGGAGTTACAATGATGCTAGATTGGCAAGATTACAAGCTCGGATTGATGTTCTTAGTGAGATGTCATTAATAACATTGGTGAATTCTTTTGTTGCTAATACAAATTTAGCTGTTCAGTAGCATGAAGAAGCGTCTCAACGATTGAGCTATCAAAGAACACAACTTGCCAAGTTGGTTGACGATGCCATAAAGGCCCATATGCTTGAACAAGAGACTCCCCAAGGAAAGGAGAGAGGATATAAAGACCAATTGTCAAATGTGGAAAGGGAGGTATTCAATTCTACTCTACGTGCTAATAATTATAATCTCTTTTTATCACATGATTTTTTAGGATCCCCCCACTTCTTGGAAAACACTGGTTCCAATGATGATGTACAGAGTTTAACATGCCTCAAGAAGTTGGATTTATCATTCATTTTAAGAAACCTTTTGAGGATGTTGACGAATTCTACCCTTCACCCCAATTCCAAGGAGGTAACTTGGTATTTGTAGAAGCATTGAAAAGTAAGAATTTTCCAAACCCATCTTTAAGAACTCAAATACTAAGTTTAAATGGGAATTTTAATTGTAAAAATTCTTTTGAAGGGTTAATTGGTAATTTCAAAGTTGATGCATCCGTTAGATATTACGTGTACTTATATGTTGGAAAAGATATTTATGTGTCTAAAGGAATGTTAGAGAATGAAGTTTATATGTTTTGTTGAGACAAATCGTTTTCATTAACTTCCATTTTTCAAAATCCTCCATTCTTTCTACATTCATGATGCATATCTTCTACTTGGAGAGTTAATCTCTTGAACAAAGGTTTAATGAGGCAGCATAATGAATGAAAAGAGGTTGTATCTTTATTTTGTATTTGGTTTTGTTAAATGTCTTTTCCCTCCCCGAATAAGAAAAATACTTTCCATCTTAAGTGTGGGGGAGTGAGTCGTGTCGTTATTTGCTTTCTTAGGATTTTTAGTTTGCTTTCTTTTATTTAGGTTTGCTTTATTTTGCCTTTATTTTCTTTATGATTTTATGTTTGTTCTGTAGGTAGGAATAAATACTTCTTGGACAAGCCCTTCTCTCTATTCCATGGTTTAATATTTATTGGAGCTTTATTGCACTTGGGAAGTATTACTTAAACTTTCTAACCCATTATTATTTTTGGTCCCTTTGGAGATGCTTTCTTATGTGTATTTTCTACCAAGGAGGACACTGTCCAATTTAAGTATGGGGGAGTGGTTTGGTAATATACTTTGTCCAAGTTTTTATCAATTTTAGTTTGAGCACAAAGTTTGGAAAATTGGACCTACTCCATCATGAAAGTAATTTCTTTCTTATCTCTTCTCCTTTATATTTTTGATTCCATGGTATTGTTTATTCCTTGTTCTATTTATTTGGCTATTGAGAATAATGTCCAGTTTAAGTGTGGGGGAGTAATTTGATTGACAATACTTCTATGCATATACTTTAGCCTTCTTGGGAGCAAACATGTTGAGCAAAATTTTCGGAATTTTTCTATGCATATACTTTAGCCTTCTTGGGAGCAAATATTTTGAGCAAAATTTTAAAAAATTTCTTTGACTTTCTTTAAGATTTCAAGCTATATTTTTAATGCATGTCTTTATGATGGATTATAGAGCATATGTTCTAGATCATATATGGCTTATGCATGACTTTTTGCACGCACTTGGACGCAATAGTTCTTGATCTAATGCTTCGCATTATTTTTAAACCTATTTTTCTACTAAAATTCATGAAGCATTCTAGAATTTACTTGAATATCTCTCGAAATGAAATAAGAAAGACAATCATGATTTAACTTAGGGATGATGGTAATAGGCCTTCTTTGGATAGTTTGAGCTTTTCAAGCCTACCTATTATTATATTATCCCTAGTGCCTATTTTGAGCCTAAATTGTTGATTTCTTTCATTTAAACCCATCACAATACTTTGTCCATTGCTTGTTTTTGAGAGTTTGAATAATATTCCAAATATTTATGCTCTTGATGGATGAAAGTATATGTAAGAGAATGTTGAGGAAGAATACTTGAAAAGGATCATGACTTGTTACTTTCAGTCATGTATCAATAGTGAATTGAGCTGGAAAGAGAAAAAAAAGAAGCAAAGAAAGAGAAGAAAAAGAAAAGAGAGATTGAAAACAAAAGAAGGAAAAGAAACAGTTGCTAGAAAAGATGGAAAGAGAAAAAAAAAAGTGAAAAAGAAAAGAGCATCAGTAGTGAAAGCAAAAGAGGAGTGAAAGAAAAGAAAATTGAAAAAAAGAGAAGAAAAGAAAGATTACAAAAGGGATGGTGATTGAGTTGTAAAAGTAAAGTTCATATAAAGTACTTGACACCATTGCTGGAAAAATATGAGTAATCTTGTGAAAAATAGAAAAGAATTGACGAAGAAAGTAAAAAGATGAGAAGAAGAAAAAAAGAAAAAATGTAGGATTTGCTTGAGTGGAGTTGTAATTGCTAAATAAGGTTATGGTTTGATTGATTTCTGGAATAGGAGAGTAAGAAGAGTTGAAAATTATTGATTTATTTTATTTATCCTTTTCTTACGAACTCTTAGCTTCTTTGATATTTGATTCTCCTATATCCTTCATTTGATAAACTACATTACAAACCTTTAGCCTTACATTACAAGCTTGAAAGTCCTACTTGACCTAAGTAGAATCATGATATGTCTCGGATTAGTGAAGAGAGTGTATGAAAAGTAAGCTTATGGAATGCATATTCTTTTTGAATTAAATTTTTTCCAATGGTTTGAGAATATTGTTAAGTATTGTGATGGTTCTACTAAATCATTTATCACTTACACAAGTCTTGCATTTGTAGTGAAAGATGTAGTAGTATGTGTTTTATATTCTTAAATGAAGAAAGCATTAGAGATATTGTTTTGAAATTGATTGAGTAATTTGAGTAAACCTTGTATTTTTCCTACTTGTCTTTGATACTTTACTTGAGGACAAGCAAAGAGTTAAGTGTGGGGGAATATGATAGGGCCTAAATTAGTCATGCTTTTTCTAGTTATTTGAGATTCTTTTGTGATACATTTTATTCAATAACTAGCCATATCCCTTCATATTTGATATTTTACCCTCGGAAAGGTATTTTGTTCATTATTTCAGATTTTTGGGGTAAAACAAAGCAAAAATGTCGCAAAATAGAAAAGAGGCGGTGCCGGCCAGGACAGAGGAACTGGCACCGGCCATGCACTGTTTACACAAATTTCGAAGCGATGAAAAATTATCAAAACAGAGCGGAACAAAATGGAATCGGTGCCGGCTGAGCTCTAGATTGCGTGGTGCTGAAATCAAGAAAAAATCGGCGAACAATTGGAGAAATAGAACACAACCGGCGCCAGCTCCAGTAGCCAAGGCGACGCCGGCTATGCCCTAAAATTAAGGTGGTGCTTTGATTTTTCTATGCGATTTTTGCTAATCTGTGGAGTTTTAGTACTTTTCAACTTCTACTCAGCCAAGAACATTACACCAATGAGTTTAGGCACTTCCCAAACCTATAAATAGATGGAAAATACAAGGGAAAATGAGAGAATTCATTGATTACTAGAGAAAATCACTCAAATCAAAGGAGGCATTCTTCAATTCAAGGAGGATTGTGTAAGAAGGTCTTCAAATGAAGAAGAAGGAGGCTTGTCTATGAGTGCTTTCTTTTATTTTGTTTTCTTTTTCTTGAATAATGATGTATTAATTATTTTATTGTAATTCGACATTGTTTTAGGTATTCATGATTTTTAGAGTTTTTTGATCTTTTAATTAATTGATTGTTCTTCTTGGTATTTAATTACTTGGACGTATTATGAAATTAATTGACTGTTTATTTTTATTAACTCGCTAAGACCAAAGGAGTTGATGGTGGTTTCAATTGATTAATTTCATATTTATTGGCTGTTAACTTGCTAGACCAAAGAGGTTAATTGTTGAGGATTAAGTAATTAAAGATTAATTAATGTTTGCCGGACCAAGGACTCATTGATTAATTTCATGCTTTAAATTTACCAGACTAAGAAAATTTAATTAAGGATTATGTTTAATGTTGGGTATCTCAAGCTCGTATCGTATACAGTGTGTGATTATCTCTAACAGGACACATCTATGTGTGGAAAACAAGACATAAAGAGAGTAAAGGTAATAGCTTTTTACCTTTGGGTGATCGTCCGAAGAACAAAAATTTCTTCTTTAAGTCGAGGCGTGATCCAACAATCATTGTGATCAACCTCCACGTGAGTTGAACGTCTAACCATTATAATCATAATGTGTGATTATCTCTAACAGTAATCTACACAGAGGAATACTCAAGCACCAAATTTTTTGTACTAGCAGAAAAAGATGGCGGTTAGGGCTTCTCAAGAACAATTGAGAGAGAGAGAGAGAAAGAGAAGAGAGAATGTTCGTGGCTGTTGTTTTTGTGTGTTTATTGATCCAAACCTCAGCTAGGGTTTCGATTATATCATATATATAACTAAAATATCCTGCTAAAACTGAGAATTCTAATCCTATTAGAATTCCCTAATTGTAATTGGAAATATCAAGTTCTCACAATTACAACTTGGACCACAAATTATAACTAATTATAATTTATCCACAACAATTTCTCTTTCTCTCAATTAACCCCACTATGTTATCAAATAACATCTTGAGCATATAATCCTCTATTATGTGTGACCTATTAGGTTTCTCAGTCAATTGGTAGTGAACATGAATTAATTCAAACGTCTTTGAGATTAATAATCTATAATCAATTAGAATTACTCCTATTAATTCTAATCAGGATTGGTTTATTAATTCAACAATTAATAAACCCATATTCCCAGATCATAAGCGGTATCTAGTAACACATCATGACTATCCAAGAGTCCAGGAAGTCAAGTGGCTTGACATGAACCATTCAATAACAAACTTCAGTGCAATTAACTCCTTTCACCATACAATATCTCATTCAGTTTGGAGTACGGAATTAGTGCCAACTCCCTCTAGAATTAATTCTGGCCTGAATACAATAGTACTTGTACCAGGAACCTACTACTCTAAATGTGTATCAATTGGAACTGTTTCTAATACACAATCGCCTTGGCCAAGGACTTTCCGAGTAGTAATTCCTATAAGTGGCCGTGAGATATTTGCCCCTACTATTAGGAGTGGTGAATCCTTTATTGACCCTCCCAACTACTTTCATTTACTTCACAATGTACCCAATATCCATCCCATAGGCGGCCCTTGATCGAGCTCCGAAGATTGGAATCAAAGTATAAAGCTCAGCAAACAAAGTACTTTGGAGATCTCAAGTCTAAGAATACTTGCACGTTTGCTACATTGAGATTATATCAATGGCACTAAATAGTTATCCATGTAATTATCTCAAAGTTAGGTCATCTAATAAACTTGTTCCATTAGCAAGCATCTATATGTTAACTTTAAGTATCTCAATACTCACGGTTATGAGAACCACCGCCTGATCAAATCAGGAAGTCTAACACATACTAGTCTTAACGCATTAATGATGTTCTATCTCATTAATACTATGACCAGTGACTATTTAAGTATTAACTGTAAAACCCTGCCCAAAACCACCTTTAACCTATGGGGAAAAAGTCATGCATTGCATAGCATTTCACATTTCATGTGTTATCTTAAAATTATTCTTGCATGGATGCATGTGATTTTTAAAGTTGCTCTTGCATTTAATTTATTTGATGAGAAATAATTGTGTGTTGCATTAATTGAAATTTTTTTTAGGTGGAATTTAGTAGAGGAAATGGAGGGAGGAGGATTAGGGTGAAAAGAATTTCTTAGAGAAATATTATCATCGGAGTTGATTTGGAATAGCGGTTAGGTTGGGTGATTATCCTTTGGTGACCCGAGTTTGAATCTTACCTCTTGTGAATCCTAGCTTTTCTTTTCGAATTCTATTTCCTAGATTTCTTCATGCTTGGCCGAAAATCCCAACTTTCCTTTTTAAATTCCAACGCCATCTTCTTAGGAGATAAGTCTCCATATTTATCTCCTAAATTCAAGGACTTTTGATAAGGATAAAGATTGATTTTATTTTCAGCTTTTAGCTTCTTTAATTTTCAAAAAACCTTAGCTAGAATAATTAAATTCCAGCTTGGTTTTAAGTCATCATATTTTATAATTGATAGTTGGAATTAAATTGTTATTTCTCTAGTTAAATATCTTGGTGATTTTGATCATGGAACCTTAGCTGAAAATCTAAAAATTTTTCCAGCCTAGTGTCACCACATTTGAAGAACTTCTAGCTCAACACAAACTCTTCCAATGCTAGAAAATCTTATCCAAAATCCTTTAGCAAATCATATTTTATTTTAATCCTAAACCAACTAGGTTTATTCTTTCTTTTCCTGCAGACTTTCAGTAGCCTTGTGCATGCACAAGCTGCACGAAAATCCTGCACTTCTAAGTGCATGCAAACTCTTCTAAACCTAGCTCAAATCACCTAAAACACTTTTCACCAATTCAGATTATTGTAGCTACACAAATCAGATTTTTATCACTAAAATTCCCAGAATTTCGGCCACATAATGCACAGAAATTTCGGCCAGCTTGTGCATAGAATTTCGATCAGTTTATACACTCCATATTAAATGAAATTCTACACTCCAAGACCTACCAAAACACCTGTTGATTAAGCCAATTTCCAGCACCTAAATCCCTCACTTTTTCTCTCTAATTTGCGGCAGAACAACTACCAAAACAACCTAGAATTTTCCCTCTTTTGTTCAGTGAATTTCGCACAGCACTCACACCTTCTTGCACAGAATTTTTAGTTGTCAAATCCGCTCAAACTTCTTCTAGTTTTGGGACAAAAACCTGAACACGCACAGCCCTATTCTTGAGCATTATTTAGGCCAGCCTAGGAGATCAATTCTAGAATATTTTTCTCCTCTAACCCTCTCTAAAATTTGGCCAGCAAGTAAGGGCAACAAGCTGCCATATTTTTGGCCTTGCTGCCAAGGGAGTTGAGAGCTAGTAGGAGACCTTCTTAGCATCACCTTCCAACCCTAGATCAAACTCTCCTAACCCTAAACCAAGCTAGCCGTCTACTCCCTCTTTACTGCACGAAAATTCCAGCAAATTCTCTCTTGCAAATTTCGAAAAACACAAGAGCAATTGTGAAACCCCAGTCAAAACCAACCTTAGAGTAAGGGGGTTGTGATGTATATCATACTTTATTGCATGATTAAATATATTTTTTATATGATTTTATGTGCCTTGGATTTGAGTTTTAATGTCTTGGAGGCTTGTTGGTGAGTATTGAGAGAGAAGGGCAAAATGGTAATTTTTGCTTGAGGTGAAAATAGGAAGATAGCATGAGGATTAGATAGGAAATAATTTGCTAGTGAAAATAACAATAAGAGTTGTTGTGGTTTAGTTGTTAGAGCTTTGTGATTAATTCTTGAGGTCTTGTGTTCAAATTCCATCATGGGAGCTTTAGCTTGGTTAAATATTATTTTTGCTTGGGAAGTAATAATTTCGGCCTTAGGTGCTTAGAATAGGGTAGTGATGATGTCCTAAGAGAGACATGTTAGGAGCATTCTCATTCTACTCCCTTGGCCTATTCGAATTTCCTAAGAGGGAATTCATTTTCCTTGATCTTTGATTTTCCTTATTTCTCAACTCATTAGTTTGATCAAGTTGTTCTAGCCATTTTCTCTCCAGAGATTTCAGTAAAGTGCTGTGGCTTTGTAGGATCAAAATGTCTTTAGTGAAAGACTTCTTATGGTCTGAAAATGTGGAGGAGTTGTAGGAGATTCCAAGAGGAAAAATCCCTCTAGTGAGCTTGCTAAAAATTCACTCTAGCTAGTTCATCTTCCTTCTTGGAATGAACTGAAAATTCTCCAACTTATTGTGCCATCAAGGTGTCGAGATTCTTAGATAACATTCCCTCCCAAATGCTGCCAGAAAAATGGTCTTTTGGATCAGCTTACAACCTGAATTTCTTGGCCATTTTCGGACTGGCTAAAGATGGAGCGAAACCAGGAAAAATTCCTGTACAAATCGCAACTTTGAGAGTCCAAAACCAAGCTGTTTTTTTCCAGATTTTGTTCAGCGCCTTAGCCATGTTTTTCCTCCATGAAGAAGGCTGGAAACCAGCCTTGAAAGCCTCTGAAATTCCCCTTCAAACTCTCTGCAAGTTGGCTGGAAAATGGCAGCTGAAAAACTGTCCAGAAATTTCAGCTTAGCGAAAATTCTATGCAGTCCACTGTCCAGCTTTGTTTCCTAATTCTCTTCCAACTGAAACAAATCAAGAACACCATTCCTAACATCACACTCCACAAATCAACTCGCTACTTCGGATCAAAACTAGAAAATTCTGTGAAGGTTCAAGAACACCTTCAAGGTAAGTTTGTTCTAACAACTTCATCTTCTCCAATCTTGATCTCTAGTGAGAATATATGTGAATAGACATGCTAATGGTCTCTATCTATCTATCTATCTATCTATCTATCTATCTCTCTCTCTCTCTCTCTCTCATGGCCGAAACTCTCTCTCTTGGCCGGATGGCTTCTTCTTCCATGGCCATGTTCCCTCCACCTTCCTTGGACGATTTTAGGCATCTAGGAGTTGAGATCCATTCTAAACTCCTTCAAGGCATCCCTCAACCAAGTAAGTCCCTTCAATCTTTCTTTTAAATTCTAGATTCATGTCTCTAGGATGATGTTGATAGTATGTGGATTGTAATAGGATTTGAGTATGTATTGTTGAGATTGAAGCATGAATATATGTATGATTGCGAAGGAGATGGGATTTATGCATAGAAGGTTTATCTTGGTTGACTGAATGATGATTTGGGGTTTGATGCATGTTTCCATGTCATAGGTAGTATTTGTGATGAAGTATGCTAGAGATTATGTCACATTTGGTGAATAGGATTTATATTCATGTTGGATTATTGAAGCCATGATCATATTTATGCTAGTAGAGGTTAGATCATGTCTTGATAAATTTAGATCTATACTTATATGCATGATTTGGATGATTTGATGAATTGAAGGATTGTATATGTTCTTGATTGTGGTTAGCCATAGAAATTTGATCATGATCTAGTTGTCCCTAAGCTAATTTTTATTTCATGAATAAAATATTTAATAATATAATTTTGCTAGTAATTTCGAAAAAACCATAGAAAGGGTAGATTTGGATTATTATATATATAAAGGATATTTTAGTCAAGTAAATAATAATTTTCGCTAGAAAAAAATATATATTATTTAAAATATTGAAATCAATTAAAGCCTTTTATGGAAATAATTATAATTAGTAAAATATTTATTACTAAAAATTTAATTATTATCTTTTAATTAAAACCCATTAAGAATTTATCTACTATTGATCAAGCAAGACTCATTAAATTTATTTTTAACTAATTTTGGCTATCAATTATTTTTTAACAACTAAATTATTAATAAATCATTATTTTATTTAATACTACCTAGGACTCTTGATCAAATAATCTCTAAATTTTTCTTAACAAGATTTAGACTTTCAACTTATTAGAATTTATTTCCCAAACCATTAATTACTTTAAATATCAAATTAGGCTCAACTTATAAACCTATTTATTTATTATTTCGCCTTAGAGCTTGGGACACTAGGATCGTGGTAGTGATAAGTTGAGTTGATTTAAAATTGAGGAAGTGGATTGTGGCTCGAAATTGATTGTGATTTGTATTTGCCCATACGAGGTTAGGTCAACTGTTGGAGACCCTTTTATTGTGAGCAAGAATCAGGTAAGCTCCTGCATAAAACCTGATTGATGAAAAGTATTAAATTATGGCAAGCCAAATGTAGAGTGCACGGACACTCGTTTTTGTAAAGGCAATTCAGGGTTGTCTCCTGTTTTATTTCCGATAAATGATTCATTTGAAAATTAATAGGCAGATTTACTCAAACTCAAAACTCTTTCTAAAACTGTTTTTGACAAAGATTTTAGAAACCCTTAATTGCCATATTCAAGTGGAACTGTGTTTTGTTCATTTTTCCCAAGTGGGATACATTACGTTGAGTACTCAATAAGGATGGACTGCTAGGGCTAGTCTTTGAAGGGTTAGGGTAAGTCTCTCAGTAGGTGGCCACCTCTGAGGGGTGAGTCCTTCCCAGATGAGATGTCAGTCCAGTAGGTCGTGCCGGTCCGAGCTAGCAATTTGTTTTATTTCAGTCAAGTGACTGTGTTTTTCCAGAATGGACACCCAGTTGTTGTTGGGTGTAGAGAAATAGGAGTATCTTACCCGGTAGGCCGATCACCTACCTGTTGTCAATTTGCACAAAGTGTCTGCATTCTGACCGGTTATGGGGCCCAACGTGTGGTAACCCATAATCATTTATTTCGAGTGGTTGATTTTATTGATTATGTATGCTTGAAAAAGCCAAAACACCACTCTTGCTTTTGACTAATGTTTATTGCTTGCTAGCAATTCTTTTGTAAAGATTTCATACTTTGCATCCACGAACTAATTTCACTGAACACCCAAAGCACATACGGACTTACTGAGATTTTTGTCTCATCACCCATTTTACCATGATTTCAGGTTGATCCTGCTATGTGGGATGAGTAGCTAGATTATGCCTGTTTGGAAGATTTTCTGATGATTTATTTTTGTGTAATGTTTTAGGGAGATGAGAGTGGATAAATTTTTATTATGGATTTGTTTTTGGTATTTTGGGATTTATTCTTGGATTGATATTTATTTTGGGATGTAATACATTTTAAGTTCAAGTATCATTTATATTCCGCTATTTCATTTGTGTGACCTAGTTATAAAGACCCCTTGTCCTTTGGATGGGGCGACACCCCCGGGGTGTTACAGCAATCCCTAGCAAAAATCGATCACACCCTAAGGTAAGAAAAAACCCTCTCAACCTCTCGATTCCTTTCTTCCATCGATTCTTCTCTTTTCCTTCCCTTGAATCACGCCACATAGAGGCTGATTTCATCTCCTTTCTCAATTTTTGATCAAGAGGAAGTAAAGAAGACAGCTTTCTCTCCTTCTCAAGTGAACTCGTGATGATCACTATAGGAGTATCGAGACCTTGTTAAATCGGTGGTTGTAAGATAAGGGGATTCTTACCCTTGATGTCGAAATTCAGGTTTAATATGATTGATGATGTCTATAGGAGTATATTAGCATGATGAATGGATTTGGTTGGGATGGATGAATATTTTGAGTCGAGTAATGAATTAAGCATGTTCAATAGATAGCGATGCTATGTTTGATGTGATAATGATGGATGTGAATCTTAATGGTTAAGTCGAGACCTTTTTGATATATTATTCATGACTTTGATGGATATATGGTCATGGTGTATGTGCTTTGAGGATTAAGTGATTTATTTGAAGTTAGATAATGGATCATGATTTGTTATGGGAGCAAATGAGTTTAATGCATGCTTGAGATGATCGAGACCCTGATCATGATATTATGTGATTCTAGATCAGGAGGGTATTTGAAGGAAGCGAGCTTTGATTTTATTTTGTTTATCTGAGGCATATCAAGTAAGTCTTTGCATAAACCCTTTTGTTAAATGCTTGTGGTGGCAAGTTGATTGTTTTGAAGCTTTGTAAAGCTATTATTGAACTATGATTCTTTGGGTTGTAAACGTGGATGTTTATGCTCTAAATAGTTTTGTTAAACCAATGCTCTTATCAAGAACTGTTCTTTCTCTTAAATATTCTGGAAAACTCTTTTCCCAAGAAACCCACATTTTACAAAGCCAAAGTATGGACTTATTATTGTGAATCTAAAATTGACGGATATGTTCGCTGAGTACTCAATAAGGGTAGGCTAACAATACTAGTCTTGGAAGGTGTGAGTGAGTCTTCTAGCAGGCGGCCACCTCCAGAAGATAAGCTCCGCTTGAGAAGGCGACAGTATTAGTTGGTCAGGTTGGTCCGAGCTGGCATTTGTACCTGGTAAGGTATTATTTATTTTCCCGGTATGGACACTCGGATGGTTTTGTTGGGTGTAGAGATGGAAGAGTATCTCACCCGGTGGGCTGTACACTCACCTTTGATCAGAATGCCTAAAGT
Organism: Voacanga thouarsii; assembly: GCA_026120185.1. Classification (NCBI taxonomy): domain Eukaryota; kingdom Viridiplantae; phylum Streptophyta; class Magnoliopsida; order Gentianales; family Apocynaceae; genus Voacanga; species Voacanga thouarsii. Next base: position 4,236,210 of record JANUWF010001503.1, read on the forward strand.
GTGGTAATCTGGTCCTGGTAAAGTGCACAAAGTGTGGTGCCTTGACCGTTTCCTTATCATGGGACTCAAAGTGTGGCGCCATGACTATTTATTCGAGTGGATGATTTATTTTGTTCAAAGTGTGACAATGAGAAAACTCCACTCATTGAAAAAGGAAAATTATTTATGACTTGCCAAATATTTCTGCAAATGTTTTCACTATGCATACACGAACTGTTTAAAGTACCATGTGTACACACAGGACTTATTGAGATTTAATCTCACACTGCTTTATATCATGTTTTCAGGAGATTGAATAAGCTGAGTAGGCGGGATGTGAAATAGTTGAAGCTTTTGTTATTTTCCATTATGTTTTGAGAGACAATTGTTGGTTGATGCTTCTGGATCAGATGATTGTTTTTATTTAGTTTTGCTCTAATTTTGAGCCTGCTGTAATAAGAGTTTTCCTTTATTTATCTAAGTTCGATTTCTTAGGGTTTACCTTTATATTATATACCTCATTTTAAAGACCCCTTGTCCTCGGGACGGGACAACATTCCCGCCCTTTTAAAGGTACATAGTAGGGGGTGTTACACTAACACCATCCAGTGTAGTAGGACTCATATCATGATCTCTATCATGATTTCCTTAACACAGCGTTGTACTAGGAATTTTATCGAACAGTTATATTACTTAAAAGTAAACAAAAAAAACTGTACGATAAATAATGCCTTTTATTAAAATAAAATGTGTCATATATAATGTACAAGTGATTGTCTCTAGGGCACAACACTAACAAACTCCCACTTGCACTAGAGCCAATCATTCATGTATCTAATATCGAATGACTCAATATGACAATCATGTTTCTTTTGGGATAGTGCTTTTGTAAGCGGGTCAACTATATTCTCATCCGTGGGAACTCTCTCTATCTTTGTTTCTTTAGCTGCTTCAGAAACGGCTATGTACTCAGCTTTTGTTGTCGAGTTGGCAATAGTCTCTTGTTTGGAATTTTTCCAACTTATTGCCCCTCCGCACAACGTAAACATGTAGCCAGATAGTGATTTGAAATCATCATTGTCAGATTGAAAACTGGCACCAGTATACCCGTTTATTTTTAAATCACCTTCTTCATATACTAAGAACATATCCTTAGTCTTTCGTAAGTACTTAAGAATGTTCTTTACAGCCACCCATTGACCTTCACCAGGGTCAAGTTGGTATCTGCTCGTCAAACTGAGAGCACAAGATACATCGGGCCTAGTACATATCATAGCATACATGATAGATCTAACTGCCGAGGCATATGGAATCTTACTCATGCGATCCCTATCAACTTGTATCTTGAGAGACAACGACTTTGAAAGGCTTACACCATGTGACATGGGTAAAAATCCCTTTTGGATTGATTTATGCTAAATCTCTTTAGCACTTTATCTATGTATGTAGACTACGAAAGACCAAGCAACCTTTTGGATCTATCTCTATAGATCCTTATTTCGAGAATATAGGTTGCTTCTCCAAGGTCTTTCATGGAGAATTGTTTAGACAACCAAATTTTATTCGTTTGCAAGAGAGGTATATCGTTTCCTATTAGTAATATGTCATCTACGTAAAGTAATAAGAAAACGATTGCACTCCCACTAACCTTCTTGTACACACAAGGCTCATCCATATTTTGAATGAAACCAAACTCTTTGATTGTTTCATCAAAACAGAGGTTCCAACTCCTAGAAACCTGCTTAAGTCTATAAATGGATCTTTGTAGCTTGCACGCCTTTGTGCTATCATTGGATGTGAAATCCTCAGGTTGTGTCATATACACTTCCTTAGTCAGATTTTCATTTAGGGAAGCTGTTTTCACATCCATTTGCCAAATCTCATAATCATGATGAGCAGCAATGGCTAGAAGTATCCTGATAGATTTCAATATGGCTACTAGCGAGAAGGTTTCATCATAGTCAATACCATGTTGTTGACGATAACCCTTTGCCACTTGTCGTGCTTTATAAGTAACTAAGTTACCATCCATGTCAGTTTTCTTCTTGAAAACCCACTTACACCCAATAGGTTTAATTCCTTTGGGTGGATTAACCAAAGTCTATACTTGGTTGTCGTACATGGAACCCATCTCTGACTTCATGGCCTCAAACCATTTGCCAGATTTTGAACTATTCAGAACATCCTTGTAGGTAGTAGGCTCATCTTCATCTATGAGCAATACGTTATTGTGGTCACTAATGAGAAATCCATATCTCTCGGGTGCCACACGTATCCTACTAGATCTACGAGGCTCTTGTGTATTAGAAGGTTCATCTATTCCCTCAATAGATGTGGGGTTATTTGGTTGATCCTCGTTTGTTTGATCATCATGAACTTCACTAAATTTAATCTTACTCTCACTGTCCCCTTTGAGCATATGCTCATTCTCTAAGAAGACAGCATGCTTCGAAACAAACAATTTATTTTTAGAAGGTAGATAGAAGTAATATCCGAACGATTCTTTCGGATATCCCACAAACAAATATTTGTCAGACTTACTAATAAATTTGTCTTACTGTGGCATTTTAACAAAGGCAAGACAACCCCATACTCGCAAGTGAGATAACTTTGGTCTCTTACCAAAGAACATCTCAAATGGGGTAGTATCAACCGATTTTGTCAAAACTCTGTTTAGTATATAAATAGAAATTTCTAGTGCATACCCTCAAAACGATTTTGGTAGGTCTGCAGAAACTATCATGGTTCGTACCATGTCCAAAAGGGTTCGATTCCTTTTCTCAGATACACCGTTATACAGAGGCGAATGTGGTGGAGTCCATTGAGATAATATTCCATTATCTCTAAGATAACTCAGAAACTCTTGGCTTAAGTATTCTCCTCCTCGATTAGATCTTAGAGTCTCTATACTTTTGTCAAGTTATTTCTCTATTTCATTATTGAAGTCTTTGAACCTTTCAAAGGCTCCAGATTTATATTTCATTAAATACAAATACCCGTATCGTGAGAAGTCATCGATAAAGGTTATGAAATAGTTGTAACCTCCTCTTACTTGTATTGACATTGGGCCACATACATCAAAATGTATGAGTTCTAATAACTCCTTGGCCCATTCTCCTTTTCCTGGAAAAGGAGTTTGAGTCATTTTACCTAATAAATAAAATTCGCATGTGCCATATGATTCATAATCAAATGACCCTAAGTCACTAAGCTTGTATAACTTAGAAACACGATTTTCGTTTACATAGCCCAAACGACAATGCCATAAGTAATAGGTGTTAGAGTTATCCATTTTAGGTTTCTTATAATTTATATTGAGAACTGGATTATCCAAGTGTAGAACATATAAATCATTAACTAAAGTTGTTGAACCATAGTGAATATCATTCAAAGAAAAAAAACAACATTTATTCTTAAATATTAAATGAAATCCATATAAGTCTAAACACGCAACTGAGATAATGTTTTTCATTAAAACTAATATATAATAACAGTTTTGCAGTTCTAGAATTAATCCCGAAAGTAAGTTCAGCTCGTATGTCCCCACAGCAAGTTTAGTAACCTTTGCCCCATTTGCTGTACGTAGGTCCACATCGCCTTTCTCTAGCCTTCTACTGCTCTTTAGTCCCTGCAAGTTATTGCACAAATGAGATCCACATTCAGTATCTAATACCTATATCTCATTTCTAAAGATAATATTTATCTCAATCATAAACATACCCAGAGTAGAAGTAGAAATGCCTGTAAGCTTCTCCTTCTACTTCTTGTCTTTAATGGTTTTCAAGTAGGCTTTGCAGTTGCGCCTCTAGTGGCCTATCTTCCCACAATGATGGCACGGGCTTTTGGTAGCTACATCCTTCTTGTTTCTACCACATTTAGGCTTCATAGGAGCCTTCTTCTTCTTCTTTTGAACTTTCTTCTTAAAAGAGGAAGATTCTACCATTAAAACTGCATTGGAATCCTTCTTCATGGAGAACTCTGTAGTTTTGAGAAGATTGATCAACTCAAGAATGGTGGACTCAATCTTGTTTGTCTGATAGTTAATCACAAATTGTGAGAAACTATTAGGCAAAGACTGTACAATTAAGTCAACACTTAAGTCATGATGCATTGCAAACCCAAGAGATCCAAGCTTCTCTATTAAGCCCAGCATCTTCAGCCCATGAGTGGCCACAGAAGAACCCTCTGCCATTTTGCAACGGAATAGTTGCTTCGAGATCTTGTATCTCTCAGTTTTGGTTTGGGCATCAAACAACTCTCGAAGATGTAAAATGATTGATTGAGCATCTATATGCTTGTGCTGTTTTTGCAACTCAGGAGTCATGGATGCCAGCATAATAAATGATGCTGTATCACTATCCTCCTTGTGCCTCTTATAGACAGCATGCTCATCAGCATGAGCATCTTGGGCTGGTGGTGGTGGAATAGGAGCATCTAGCACGTAGAGCAACTTTTCTGATTTGAGAACGATTCTCAAATTTCTATACCAGTCGAGATAGTTTCATTCGGTTAACTATCTAAAATCAGTATTTTGGAAAGAAAAAACAAATTCTAAAATCACCATTTTAGAAAGATACACTAATTTTGGATTTTCAAAATCATTATTTTGAAAAACAAAATTGTTTGTCTCAATTTGGGTCCCGTTTCTCATCAAATGAGATTTTTTCCTTTCAAAATTCTGTTCCAGGATTTTTTTTTTTTAAATACCTAGAAGTTGCAAACAGAGCAAAACTAGCGCCAGTTTGGAAACCGAAGCCGGCGCCGGCTCTATTCTAGTTTTTTTTTAAAAAAAAATTCCTTTCCAAAACCAATTTCTGGACATCGCGAACAGAAAGAACCGACACCGGCTTGGAGGCCGGCGCCGGCGCCGCCTGTGTTCTGAAACAATGGCGGCAATTTTTCAAAAAATTCCCAAAATAATTTCTGGTGCTTTCTTCTTCTGCAAATTTTTAGTGAGAACAACTCTCAACAGTATTTTCTATTTTGAAGCTCTAAACAACAACCAATTTGTTAGTTTAAATAAAATCAAAACAGAAAATTAAGATGAAATGGAGTGCAACATCCATGTTGCAAGAAAACGTTTTTCTTGCAGAAATTTTCAGCATCAAAGAAAGCATCTTTTCAAAATACGCGGTGACTTTTACACAATTATATTGTACTACGGACCCAATCCATAATGATTGAAACGATTTTGACTCGAGTGAAAATGATTTTTATAGTAAACAAAGACAAACACGAAAACAATTTTTCATGCCAAAACAATGTCTGTAGACCACGCATAGCATGTCTCTGATACCACTATTGGGTATCTTAGGCTCGTATCGTATACAACGCAGCGAAAAATAAAACGAGATACCCTCACAGGACCCGTCTATGTGTGTAAAACAAGACATTAAGAGAGTAAAGGTAACAGCTTTTTACCTTTGGTTGATCGTCCGAAGAACAAAAATTTCTTCTTCAAATCGAGGCATGATCCAGCAATCTTCGTGATTATCCTCCACGTGAGTTGAACGTCTAACCACTATAATCACATTGTGTGATTATCTCTAACAGTAATCTACACAGAGGAATACTCAAGCACCAAATTTTCTTTGCTAGCAGAAAAAGATGGTGGCTAGGGCTTCTCAAGAACAATCGAGAGAGAGAGAGACAGAAGAGAGAATGTTCATGGCTGTTGTTTTTGTGTGTTTATTGATCCAAACCTCAGCTAGGGTTTTGATTATATCATATATATAACTGAAATATCTTGCTAAAATTGAGAATTCTAATCCTATTAGAATTCCCTAATTGTAATTGGAAACATCAAGTTCTCACAATTACAACTTGGACCACAAATTATAACTAATTATAATTTGTCCACAACAACTTCTCTTTTTCTCAATTAACCCCGCTATGTTATCAAATAACATCTTGAGCCTAGAGTTCCTCTATTGTGTGTGACCTATTAGGTTTCCCAGTCAATTGGTAGCAAACATGAATTAATCCAAACGTCTTTGAGATTAATAATCCATAATTAATTAGAATTACTCCTATTAATTCTAATCAAGATTGGTTTATTAATTCAACAATTAATAAACCCATATTTCCAGATCATGAACGGTATCTAGCAACGCATCATGATCACCCAAGAGTCCAGGAAGTCAAGTGGCTTGACATGAACCCTTCAATAACAAACTTTAGTACAATTAACTCATTTCACCATATAATATCTCATTCGATTTGGAGTACGGAATTAGTGCCAACTCTCTCTAGAATTAATTCTGGCCTGAATACAATAGTACTTGTACCAGGAACCCACTACTCTAAATGTGTATCAATTGGAACTGTTTCCAATACACAATCGCCCTGGCCAAGGACTTTTCGTACAGTAATTCCTACAAGTGGCCGTGAGATATTCGCCCCTACTATTAAGAGTGGTGAATCCTTTATTGACCCTCCCAACTACTTTCGTTTATCTCACAATGTACCCAATATCCATCCCATAGGCGGCCCTCGATTGAGCTTCGGAGATTGAAATCAAAGTACAAAGCTCAGCAAACAAAGTACCTTGGAGATCTCAAGTCTAAGGATACTTGCACGTTTGCTATTTTGAGATTATATCACTAGCACTAAATAGTTATCCATGTGATTATCTCAAAGCTAAGTCATCCAATGAACTTGTTCTATTAACAAGCATCCATGTGTTAACTTTGAGTATCTCAATACTCACGGTTATGAGAACCACTGCCTGATCAAAGGAAGTCTAACACATGCTAGTCTTAACACATTAATGATGTCCTGTCTCATTAATACTATGACTAGGGACTATTTAAGTACTAACACCATCCAATGTAGTATGAATCTCATATCATGATCTCTATATTAATTTCCTTAACACAGTGTTGTACAAGGGACTTTATCGAACAGTTATATTACTTAAAAGTAAACAAAAGAAATTTTAAGATAAATAATACATTTTATTAAAATAAAATGTGTCATATACAATGTACAAGTGATTGTCTCTATAGCACAACACTAACATTTAATGCGTCTTTTGGGTGAATTAGTTGAGACAGACCAAGTGATGCTAATTTATCTAAAGGATAGTGATTTCATGGATTGACCATCGAAGTAAATCTACCTTCATCCTTCATGATGCCAAGAGAATAATTACTTATGATAATGGTTGGATACTTTAAGATCATATTTCTCTAAACAATTACTTGAGTTACATAATTTTTCATCATTGACATGTATATATTTTTATTTATTTTATTTTATTTTATTTTATTTCATTTTTTCATTTTGTTGAGTTAGTTAAACAATGAAAGAAAAGTGATTAATGCATACTTTTTCCTTGAGGATCGACACTTGTTTGGACCCTATGCTATATTAATGATGAGTACGCTTGCTCACATGTGTAATTTGGATTTAACGTTTTAATATAAATTTGATTGGGAATGTACTTAGTTTTTATATGATTTTTATACCCAAATCCATACGCATCATGTTTTTGGCACCGTTGCTAGGGATAAATCTGTGTTTATTGGTTTAATAATTCTTTCCTCATGCCAAAAACATCAGTTATCCAGAATATAAAGGTCAACGATCCTAGACTCATTGAAGCTACTAACCTTGGGATAAACGTTGAAAACAAAGATATAGATTAAGGTAGTCCACTGAGCCCCAAGGTCATTGTTGGAGTAATATTGATATTAACCTATTTCCCCTTTTCTTCTCATACGAAAACCAGCCCTTACAGCCCCCACATCCCATGTAGGCTCAGAGATGATCTTTTAGTTATTATGATCCACAGTTATCCACTATCCCTCATCCGGGACTCCTAAAATTCTAGCCAGTCTAGCCCTATCAAACTCAATAGAAATTCCTTTGACTATGATGGAGATGATTTGGAGCATATTTTTCTTTTTGTCCTGCATGTGGGTATAAAACTCTCTCACGCACACAGGACAATAAGCACCTTCCATTCTAATGATAGGCTCCCACGCCAGGCACGTAACCATAGTAGAAAGCTGTAGAGAATTGTCTAAAGATGGCTTGTATCGCTTTTTTACTATAATCTTAGTGCTGGTGCCTGTCATACCAGATTTGGCACATAGGATCAAAAAATTCAATAGGTTGGGTAGGTAGAGGCTCGAAGGAAGGTGTGGATAAAGATGCCTCTCGAGCTCTCTTAGCCCCTGGTGCTAACCCTCTAGGTCATCTAGACATGATGGGAGGATGAAAAAAAAATATGGTAAAATAGAACGATATGAGGCTCTCAACTCACACTGTGTAACAAATGCTCAACTCTTAATCTTCTCACAATTACAATACCCTGCAGCACACCACCAACTCAACACAAAACACTACAAGATAATCAATAAACATCACTCAACTTCCTCCAACAAACCTACAAGAAGAATAGAGATATGCTAATCCAAACACAATATCAACAAGCTTGATCAAATCCACAATGTTCAATAGTGCTCAATGAAACCATATTCAATTCAGAATCACAATGCTCAATTAGCCATACCAATTAGATCATAATGTAAAGCTTATAATCATAAGGCTAAGTTAGACATGACAAGTATCCTTTTATCCCGAAAATTACTTCCAAAGAATGCATACTCAATCACTTCCAAAAAAAAAAAAAATGCAAAATAGCAATGTCATTAATCATAAGGTAGTATCTTTGATATTCTCATGCCAATGTAAGCTCAAAGAAAGCAATCTTAACAATCAACTTTTTCACCAAAAAATATTCAAGAATTTTCACTCAAAAATATATAGAAAACTATTCGAAATTCATAAGAAAAAATTTAACTGTAGAAAGTGTAAAAAATTCATACCATAATGATCTCCAATGCATAGGCAATAACTTTATGCAAAAAGTTTGAAGAAATCGTGCTCTCAATGGAAGGATTGCGAAATGGGTTTTAGGTGAAAAGATTAGATTTTTCCTTATTTTGATCCAAACTTTCTAGAACAAAGTGAGGATTTTGTATCAAGCAGAAGATTAATAAAGACACATCTAGACATTTTGGCAGTATCTCAGGTATAACATAGAGTTAATTCCATACACTTTTAAATTCTAAAGCCAGTATCAATTAGGCACATGACCTTTTAACTTTAACAACTAGTCCTCTATATTCAAATAATTTAGACAATGTAAAATTAAATCAAGTGTAATGTAAAAAATGCTCTTGAGTATTAAAAAAGATATATGGTTAATAAAATACCCCTAAAACTCTACCATCACTATTGATCTTTATTTTTATTTTTTTTAATTTGAAAGAAAGTATGTCGCTTTTTTGAAGAAAATTATCGCACCCTAAATCTAAGGATGACATGGCAACATCTTAAAATGGAATGTTGAACCCGAACAATCTACTAATTGAATTTACTTAAAAACATCAAAAACTATTATTAATAGGAACTTAAGATACATTATTTCCAAAATACAAAATAAAATTAGTAAACATAAATGCTTGCCTAAAAGCGGAAATTAAATCTATAACTCTAAGGAACATTTAATGCATCAGCTATATTCCATAAATCCCATAGCGTACTCAAGTTTACTAGCCCAGCTCAAATTGTATCGCTTCAAGGTCTTCTTCAAATCATTCACCCAATTCCTCGTATTTGATTGAGGGTCTGCACAATGTTAAATAAGGGGCGATCTCACTATCTCAATAAAGAAAATATGACTTACTTGAGATTGAGTATATTACATATGTTTTAGCTTTTCAAAATTAAAATCATCATAGTGTACATAAAAGTAATTCTTTTGGTAAAATGATTGCACTTCAAAGAACAAGAATCCTCAAATACAAGTAGCAAAAATGGATAATATAATAAGAAGTGAAGGAGGCTTTATTCTAAACAAGAGAACAATGTTTAGAAGAAGGGGGTGGTGCTATTTGGATCAAGGAGAACGATGCCGTTTAAGGAACAAGATGGCACCGCTTGCATCAAAAGGAATGGTACCACTTGTATCGAAAGGAATAGTACTGCTTGAACTGCACATGAAAACAGTGCAGAACAACTAAGAGCAAGTAGTGTGGCTAGGTGATAGGGCCTAAATTAGGCATATTTTTCCTAGTTATTTAAGGCTATTTTATGATACATTTTGTTCAATAACTAGTCATATTCTTTCATATTTGAGATTTCACCATTAGAAAGGTATTTTGTGCATTATTTCAGATTTTAGGCGTAAAATAAAACAAAAACGTTGCAAAATAGAATAGAGGCGGTGTCGGCCACGTGCTGTTGGCACGTACTTCGAGGCGACAAAAAATCAATGAGACAAATCGAAACAGAACCGAACCGGCACCGGTTGCACTCTAGAAAACATTGCAAAGAAATCAAGAAAAAAATCAGGCTGAGGAAACAGAACATAACCGGCGTCGGCTTTAGGCAGCCAAGGCGGCGCCGGCTGTGACCTGATGTTGTTTTTAGTAATCTGTAGAATTTTAATATCTTCCTATTTCTAATCGGCCAAAAACCCTACACCAACTAGTTTAGGCACTTCCTAAGCCTATAAATAGATGGAAAACATAAGGAAAAATGGGGGAATTCATAGATCTAAACAGGAAATCACTCAAATCAAAGAGGAATTCTACCAAATCAAGGAGGATTGTGCAAGAAGGTCTTTAAAGGAAGAAGAAGGAGGCTTGTCTATGAGTGATTTCTTTTACTTTTGTTTTCTTTTTCTTGAACAATGATGTATTAATTGTTTTCTAGATCAAGTAATTCTAATTTATCTAGAAGATAGTGATTTCATGGATTGAAAAAGAAGTGAATCTATCTTAATCTTTCATGATGCCAAGAGAATGATTAGTTATGATAATGGTTAGGTACTTTATGATCATGTTTGTCAAAATAATGATTTGAGTTACATAATTCTGTATCCTTGACATGTATATATTCTTTTATTTTATTTTATTTTCCTTTTTATTTTCCTTTTTACTTTATTGAGTTGGTTAAATAATGAAAGAAAAGTATTAATGCATACTTGTTCCTTGAGGATCGACACTCGTTTGAACCCTATATTATACTTAATGATGAGTACGCTAGTTCATATGTGTAATTTGGAGTTAACGTTTTAATTTAAACTTGATTGGAAATGTGTTTATTTTTATATGATTTTTGTACCCAAGTTTATACACATTAAGTTTTTGGCGCCATTGCTAGAGAACAATATCATGAAAGCTTGAATTTTGTTGATTTAACCATGTGAATATGTAAATATGTAAATATGTAGATATATACAAATGTTCTTTGTGTAACAAGGTGGCATCTTTTGTATCTTTTGTATCTTGTTTATCCTATGTATACCTTTGTAGTCTAACTTACTAACTTTGACTATCTTCTATTGACTAACCTTTTATTCTTATTTTTGTGTTAATCATAAATTATGCTATCTAACTTGCTTTTTGTATTATTCTTATTTTTGTGTATCCTATGTACTATCTCTTCTTGTACTATTTTCTTTCTTTAGTTTTTGTTTATTTTTCTTTTCTAGTTTTATGCTTTGGTATATTTCTTTTGTATTTTTCTTTTTAGGTACTTTGCCAATGCCTCATTCTCTAGGAACTCAACTCTTGTACAAAAGAATGCACAATGAATGGAAGTAATTTCTTTCTTATCTTTCCCCCCTTTATTTTTGGTCCCATGGCATTTAATTCCTTATTTTATTTATTTGGCCATTGAGGACAATGTCCAATTTAAGTGTGGGGGAGTGGTTAGATTGAGAATTCTCCTATTCTTTATTCTTCTATAATCTTCTTGAAATTCTTCTTTGGATCCTTGTGAGCAAAATTTTTATTTAAAAAAATTCTGATTTTTGTGCGATTTCAAAATGTCTTTTTAATGCATGTCTTTGTGATAGATCATAGAGCATATGTTCTATATCATTTATGACTTATGCATAACTTTTTGCACGCACTTGGACTAAATAGTTCTTGATCAAATGCTTTACATTGTTCTTAACCTTGTTTTTCCACTAAAATTCATTGAGCATTCTAAAACTTACTTGAATATCTCTCGAGGCGAAATAAGAAAGACATTCATGATTTAACTTAGGGATGACAATAATAGGCATTCTTTGAATAGTTTGAACTTTTCAAACCTACCTATTTTATATTATCCCTAGTGCCTATTTTGAGCCTAAATGGTTAATTTCTTTCTTAAAACCAGTTATCATACTTTGTCCATTACTTCTTTCTGAGAGTTTGATTTATCTTTCAAATCTTTAATTGCTCTTGATGGATAAAAGTACATGTAGGCGAATGTTAAGGGAGAATATTTGTGGAAAGATCATGACTTGTTACTTTCAGTCATGTATCAATAAGTTGTGTTGAGTTGGGAAAGGAGAAAAGAAAGAGAAGAAAACGAAAAAAGAAAGATTGAAAACAAAAAGAAAACAAAATCTGCTAGAAAAGATGGAAAAAGAAAAATTGAAAAAGAAACGATAGCAGCATTTGAAAAAAGAAGAGGAAAAAGTGAAAGAGAAAGAAAAGAAAGATCACAAGAAAAAGGATGGTTGAGCTTTAGGTATTTTTGAAAAACTGGAGTTCACATCAAGTCATTGACACTATTGTTGAAATGTTTGATGATCTTGTGAAAAAATTAGTGATGAGTTGAGAATGATCGATGAAAATGCAAGATTTGCTGGAACTATGCTATAATTGCTGTACAAGGTTAGGGGTGTTGATTGATTTTGGAATAAGAGAGCAAGAAGAGTTTAGAATTTCTTAATACATTGTGTTTATCCTTTTCTTGTGAACTCTCATCTTTTTTGATATTTTATTTCCTATAACCTTTATTTGACAAGCAACATTACAAGCTTTTAGTCTTACATTACAAGCTTGAAAGTTCTACTTGAGCTAAGTAGAATCATGATATGTTTCAGATTAGTGGAGAGAGTGTATGAAAAGTAAGTTTATGGAATGCATATTTTTCATGAATTAAATTCTTTCTAATGATTTGAGAATATTGTTAAGTATTGAGATGATTCTACTAGTCACTATTCACTTACACAAGTCTTGCATTTGTTATGAAGGATGTAGTAGCATGTGTTTTATGGTCCTGAATGAAGAAAGCATTGAAATACTATTTTGGAATTGATTGAGTGATTCTTTGAAAACTTGTGTTTTTCCTACTTGTCTTTAATACTTTGCTTGAGGACAAGCAAAGAGCTAAGTGTTGGGGAATATGATAAGGCCTAAATTAGGTATATTTTTCCTATTTATTTGAGGTTATTTTGTAATACATTTTGTTCAATAATTGTCATATTCTTTCATATTTGAGATTTCACCATTGGAAATGTATGTTGTGCATTATTTCAAATTGTAGAGGTAAAATAAGATAAAAACGTTGCAAAATAGAATAGAGGCAGCGCCGGACAGGCTGAGGAATCGGTGCCGGCCACATACTGCTGGCATGCACTTCGAGGCGACGAAAAAATCAATGAGATGAACTAGAATAGAACCGAACCAGCGCCGGATGCACTTTGGAAAACATTGCGAAGAAATCAAGAAAAAAATCGGCAAACAACTGAGGAAATAGAACACAATCGGTGCCGGCTCTAGGCAGCCAAGGCGGCGCTGGCTGTGACCTGATGTTGAGGCGGTGCCTTGATTTTTGCACGCGATTTTTTGTAATATGTATAATTTTAGTATCTTCTTACTTCTAATTGGCCAAAAAATCCTACACAAATGAGTTTAGGCACTTTCTAAGCCTATAAATATATGGAAACACAACAAAAAATAGGGAAATTCATAGATCTAAGCGGAAAATCACTCAAATCAAGGAGGAATTCTACCAAATCAAGTAGGATTGTACAAGAAGGTCTTCAAAGGAAGAAGAATGAGGCTTGTCTATGAGTGCTTTCTTTTACTTTTGTTTTCTTTTTCTTGAATAATGATTTATTAATTATTTTATTGTAATTTGACATTATTTTAGGCATTCATGATTTTTAGAATTATTTGATCTTTTGATTAATTAATTGTTATTCTTGGTATTTAATTACTTGTGCTTATTACAAGATTATTTGGTTGTTTCTTTCTATTAACTCGCTAAGACCAAAGGGTTGATGGTGGTGTCAATTTATTGATTTCATATTTGTTGTCTATTAACTCGCTGAGACCAATGGGATTAATTGATGAGGGTTGGGTAATTAAAGGTTAATTGATGTCTGCCGAGACCAATGATTCATTGGTCAGCTTCATGTTTTAAGTTTGCCGAGACTAAGGGAATTTAATCAAGGATTATGTTCAATGCATCTTTTGGATGAATTAGTTGAGACGAGACCAAGTAATTCTAATTTATCTAGAAGATAGTGATTTCATGGATTGAAAAAGAAGTGAATCTATCTTAATCTTTCATGATACTAAGAGAATGATTAGTTATGATAATGGTTAGGTACTTTATGATCATGTTTGTCAAAATAATGATTTGAGTTATATAATTCTCCATCTTTGACATGTATATATTCTTTTATTTTATTTTATTTTTATTTTTATTTCTTTTTCACTTTATTGAGTCGGTTAAACAATGAAAGAAAAGTGATTAATGCATACTTGTTCCTTAAGAATCGACAATCGTTTGAACCCTATACTATGCTTAATGATGAGTACGCTTGCTCATATGTGTAATTTGGAATTAATGTTTTAATTTAAACTTGATTGGAAATATACTTATTTTTATATGATTTTTGAACCTAAGTTTATACACATCACTAGGGTTAAGAAGAGCGTCGTTGCTTGATAAGGCTTTTTTTTACGAATAGAAGGCTGGTAGTGCCACTTTAGATGAATTAGGCAGCACTACATGGAGTTGCAAAAGTTATAGAAAACCTTCTGCAATGGCTTTCATTCTACTGCAAAAATCTCAGTTCATTCATTACAAAAAATCTATACAAAACCAACCCAAAACGTTCTTAAAATAGTATTTTAAATATATACATTATCCCTCAACAAAAAGATATACAAGAATTTCATAATCAAATCATTTTCAATGTTGAAAAATGCTTGGGGTAAAATCCCAGTTACTGATATTAGTTTCCTAACTATTATATCCTATTAAAAGGAGGACCAAAACATAAACTAGGTATTGTATCACCCCCCGGCAAGGGCTATAATAATGACTAAGTATTGTATCTCCCTAACCAAATGCCAGAATTTCGATAGATTTTGGGAAATCCCACAAAACCAGCTAAAAGCATCAATATCTTCATGAATTTACACCACAATTCTGAACAAAATTTCATATTTTTACCAAAATATAGACAATAAATCAAATCACAATCATAACCATAATCAAACCTAATTTGTACAAAAAATAGCAACTTCATAAACAAGTATTTTGGTTTTCAAAAATTACAGAGAAGCCAAAATACTTTGGCTCATATGGTCCCATAATTCTTTGACTCAGTTTCCTACTTTTTCCAAATCTTATCACATCTTTGGTAGGGAAATCTTCAAATATACCTTCCCCTCCCCCTCTATTGAAAACTCCAATAGCCTCCGTTTGCTATCAGCCCTAACTCTTTTGTTGATCCTGAGCAGGTTTCAATCTTTCTCGAATAATTTGAACTTTCTTATACAAATTTTCACCAATTTTAAACCGTTGATCCTTCTCTCACCCACATCACCCCAACAAACTGGAGATGTATATTTCTATCCAAAGAGAGCTTCGTACAATGCCATGTCAATACTAGACTCGTAGCTATTGTTGTAAAAAAAACGTTCACTAATATCAAACTGTGAACCCAACTTCCTTTAAACTCTAAAATGTAAGTTTAAAGCATGTCTTCCAATATCTAGATCATCCTTTCAGACTGACCATCTGTTTACGGGTGAAAAGTGGTACTCAGAGTGATAGTAGTTCTCATGGCTTCATTCAAACTCCTCCAGAAACGAGACACAAACCTTATATCTCTGTCTGACACAATGCTCACTAATACCCTATGTAGTCTAACAATTTCGTCTATATATAACTTGACTATTTCTTCCATAAAAGCAATCACCTTCATGGGAATAAAATGTGTGGACTTTGTCAACCTATCAACAAAACCCAAATTGTGTCCTTTTTGGTCTTGGACTTAGATAACTCAGTGACAAAGTCCATGGTAACATGATCTTATTTCCATATCAAAATATCCAAAAGCTTCGATATCTCAACCGATGTTTGATGTTCCACCTTAACTTATTAGCATACCAAACATTTGGAAACGAATTCTCTTATACTACGCTTTATTCCACTCCACTAAAAATTCTTCTTGACATCCCTGCACATCTTAATTCCTCTAGGATGAATTAAGAGTTCTCGTGTTGTGAGCCTCCTTAAGCATCTCTGACCTCAGTGTTCCATCATTAGGAACATATAATCTGCCTTTAATTATAGACTGCCATCCCCATGTATCATAAAATCTAACTGTTTTCCACTAAGTGAGGCTGCTCTTTTCTTCTCTAAATCAGCATCTTTAGCTTGAGCCTTCTTAATTTGTTCTACTAAGATGATTAGGCTATCAAAGTAGCTATATAACCCATACATGGTTGTACCATTTCCAACTCCAATCTCTTAAATTCTAAAATAAGTTGCTCTTGGTCTGTGAGCAAAGCTACTAAGGTCCTGGACTTCTTATGTCATAATGCTTGATCACCTCCAGCCAACATTATCGTCTTTTGTTAAGTTTTTTTTTTTGTTTTGGTGAGAACAAGTACTTCAGACTTTAGTTATCTATGAAAGCTTCACATGTCTCCTTATATAGGTAATGTCTCCAAATTTTAATACGAACACCATAGCTACTAACTCTAGGTCATAGGTTGGGTAATTTTTCTTATATGGTTTCAACTGGCGAGAGGTATAAACTATCACATTTCCTTCTTGCATTAATATGCAACACAATCTATTCTTTGAGGTATCACTACAAGTGGTGAAACCAACCCACTAAAAGGTGAAGGTAACACTAGCACAGAAGTCAACGGCTCATTCAATTTCTAAAACCTCTTCTTACAAGCTTCATTCTATTTAAATTATACCCTCTTCTGAATTAAGGGGCTGTTTCATAGTAACCAACCAATTCCAAGAAACTTTTAACTTCTAAAGCATTATTTAGTCTGGGCACGATTTCCTCAAACTTCTTATGGTCCACAATAACTCCTTCTTCCAAAATTACATTCCCCAGAGAAGTAATACTCTTCAACCAAAATTGACGCTTGCTAAATTTAGCATATAACTTTTGTGCATGAAGTTTTTGTAACACCAGTCTAACATGTTCTTGATGAGCTTCTAATGGAGAGTAGATTAAAATATCATCTATGAACACCATTATGAACTTGTCCAACTTATCTTTGAATACTCTATTCATCAAATCCAAGAATGATGCAAGTGCATTAGTCAAATCAAAGAGCATGACCAAGAATTCAAAGTGCCCATAACGAGTCCTAAAAGCACTCTTTGGTATATCCTTTGGTTTAATTCGCAATTGATGGTGCCTAGGCCATAAATCTATCTTGGAGAATACTTTAGCTCCATTCAATTGATCAAACAAATCATCAATCTTTGGTAACGGATACTTGCTCTTCACAATGATTTTGTTCAATTTTTGGTAAACGATACATATCCTCATGCTGCAGTCTTTCTTCACAAATAGAAAAGGTACACCTTATAGGGATACACTAGGTTATAAAAGCTTGTTGTCTAGTAATTCCTGAAGCTATGTCTTCAACTATCTCAATTCTGTTGATGCCATATGATAAAGTGCTTTGAAAATCAACTCTACACCTAGTACAAGATTGATCTCGAAGTCTACTTCCCTTTCTAGGGGCACTCCTGGCAAATCCTCTAGACATACATCTTTGAACCCCTTCATCATGGCTTTATCATCAATTCACAATTCTCACTTTTCTGTATCCACTATATAGGCCAGGTATGCTTTACATCCTTTCTACAAATTCTTACAAGCTCTAACTGTAGAGATCACAAAATGTCATCACGAAAGGATTATATAACGTCATCAATGTACTACCCTTTCTGTGGTGAATTATATAACGTCATTATTTACTATTAGAATTTGACATTACCTCACTTATATTATTGTTCATTATCTGTGATGATTTTTATTGCATCATGTATTTTATAACTATTTGGTGATATATATATATATATATATATATATATATATAAATACATTACTAAAAATACAAGTATTAATAACAATCTCATTACACCACAATTATGTGTAATATTAAGTGACAATTTTAATAATAAAATAAGTTTTTAAATAATCAATTATATTAATTATTTATCATAAAAAAGATCACTTTCATATAATATTATATGTTACAATATATTTACAGCACATATTATGAAGTTACATAAGTATAGAATTAAGTGATAATTTTACATATTATCATAACTTTTTAATTAATTCATGAGATATTGACTATCTATAAAAAATGAGATGATATTTATATGATATATTTTGTATCATGATATAATTAAGTTTTTTTAGTACATTCGACTTATATTACAAATAATCATTTAATTGACTATGCTAATTTTTGTTTATATGATATTTACTTTTTTATAACTATTAAATTAATTGTTTACTTCTCTTTAAATCAAAATTAAAATTAATATAAGATATTTTTAACATGGTTTATTAAAAAAATAAAATTAAAAACTTAGAGATAGAAAAATAATCACTATATTTATTTATTTCAACTATCTAACCTTATTATTTTAGGAAACATTCTAATTTCATATCATTTTCAACTTATTTAAACTAAAAAAACTCTACCTAGTTTTTGCCATGTTCCACTCACATTAACATTGAATCTTAGAAAAAGTAGAATTCTTTTGGCACTAATTGATGATTTAAAATCTATGCAAGGAAGAAGAGTCCAACAAAAGATAAAGCTACAATAATAGCCATTCTAGCCATAGCAAAAGTAAGGATATAGCTAGCATCAAATAGACATCGCAATAAATTTAATAGCTAAACACTACAAGTAGGGCATTTCCTGGAACTAGAGAATAACTGGTCCAATCTAAATAATTAGATTGAAAAGAATTGGAATAGAAAAAACTATTGACTTTTGACTTTTTCTGAAACTAAACCGTCCTCCTTTTTTTTTTTTTTTTGCAATATTCGTATCGAAAACCGTTCTGAATAGTACCAAACTAAAGAATCAAAATTAGAATCGAATATTTATAGTCATAACCCATGCAGACATATATATATATATATATATATATATATATATTAAAAGAAAGATAATGGATTCTAATATTTTCCTCATGAGTGAAAAAGGTTAGAAATTCCATCTATTTGCTTTTTATTTCTCTGCCATGCCATCTAGACAATATAAGCTTCTCCTAAAAAGGAGAAAGGGTAAAGCTGCTTCTTCTCAGGCACCTGTTACCAACTTTATTGCTCCCTCAAGACACTTTATAAACACTGAGTGTAAGGATTGGGATAACACTAGGGCCAACAATAAGATTATAATGGAAAAGACTGTAGACTCCAATCTTGAGAAAGACCAGAGACTGGTAGCTCTATTTAGACAAATAGGATGAGCTCCTATTTTAGGTATGACTGGGACTTATTTTCCCACATTGGTGAATAAATTTACCAATATTTCTAAGAAGTGCCAAGGGACCTTGAGGACCATAGATACTGTGGTGAGAGATATGCAAATTCATTTGACTAGGAAACTACTAGCTAGTATCATTAGGTTAGATGATAAGAGACCTTAGGTGGAGATTGATACATATAATAAGAAGGTAGCATCTGAGTGTAGTTGGGACTTCATAGCTGCCAGCCAGGAGTTCCATCTAAATTACACTCAGGCTAGGCAAACTGTGCTCTTCTAAGTTACCAACATACTGAAGACTTAAAGAAAGAAAAGAAAGCATGCAGTGGAAGCAAAAATTGAAGAAACTGAAGAACAGAAGAATCTCGAATGGAGCCGGTGTCGGTCCCGCTCTGTCTGGATTCCGAGGAGAAAAATTTCTAACATTTTCATCTAGTTCTCAAAGTTAACGGAACCGAAATGTGTGGAATCGGAGTAGATGCGCTGGTGGAAACCTCTTGTGCGATTCCTACAAGCCTCCTACTTCGTCTTTTCACATATATGAATGCCAACTTCTCGATCTTCCAATATATGGCATGCCTAATCTAGTTTGGTGAACAACTTATAGGGCTAAGGAATTTTCTAAGAGAAAGAGAGAGAGAGGAGGTGTCTGTTTTTCCCACCGAGAGAAGTAGTAAAAAAATAACGTTATTCTCTATTCTCCTATTTAACTTAAATAAAATCTTAGATTAAACTGGGCTAGCCCATTGGACTCTTAATTTAGCCTTCTAGACTAATGATAGGGGCTAAATTAGTCATACTTTTCTTAGTTATTTAAGGTTCTTTTTGTAATACATTTTGTTCAATAACTAGTCATATTCTTTCACATTTGATATTTTACCCTTGGAAAGGTATTTTGTTCATAATTGTAGATTTTTAGGGTGAAACAAAGCAAAAGCGTCGCAAACCAGATGAGAGGCGGCGTCAGTTAGGACCCTAGAACCGGCACCAGCCATGTACTGTGGAAATGAACTTCGAAGTGACAGAAAAATTGTTGAAACAGAGCAAAACAAAACCAAGGCGGCGCTGGCTGTGAAGCTGGAACCGGCACCGGCTGCATTCTGGACATGTTGTGCAAAATTTGGAGAAAAATCAACAAACGAATAGAGAAGTAGAACACAACCGGTGCCGATTCCAAGAGTTAAGGCAGCGCTGGCTGTGCCCTAAAGCTAAGGCGGTGCTGTAATTTTTCTACGCAGTTTTTGGTAATCTAAGGAATTTTAGTATCTTCCAACTTTTACTCGGCCAAGAACTTTGTACCTACGAGTTTAGGCACTTTCTAAGCCTTTATATAGATTAAAAACATAAGAAAAATGGGAGAATTAATTGATCATCATAAAAAATCACTCAATCAAAGGAGGATTGTACGAGAAAGTCTTCAAAGGGAGAAGAATGAGGTTTGTCTATGAGTGCTTTCTTTTACTTTATTTTTTTTTTCTTGACAATGATGTGTTGATTATTTTTTTTTTTTTTTTTGTAATTGGACATTGTTTTAGATATTCATGATATTTAGAGTTATTTGGTCTTTTGATTAATTGATTGTTATTCTTGGTATTTAATTATTTGTTCTTATTACAAGATTAATTGATTGTGGCTTTCCGTTAATTTGCTTGAGAATAGGGTTGATGATAGTTCAATTGATTGATTTCATATTTGTTATATTTTAACTTGCCTAAAAATATGGTTAATTGCTAAGAATAGAGTAATTAAAGGTTAATTGATGTCTGACAGAGTATGGATTCAATTGGTTAATTTCATGGGTTGAGTTTGCCTGAGAATGGGACTTGATCAGAAAATTGTGTTTAATGCATTTTTTGGGTGAGACTGGTTGAGACGGAGTACGTGATACTAAGTTACCTAGAAGATATGGATTCATGGATTAGGAAAGAAGTGAGTCTACTTTAATTCTCCATGATGCCAAGAGAATAATTAGTTATGATAAAGGTTGGGTTCTTTAAGATCATGGTTGTCTAACTAATGGCTTGAGTTACATCATTCTACATCCTTGACATGTATATATTTTTATTTTATTTTATTTTTATTTTTATTTATTTTTCATTTTATTGAATCAGTTAAACAATGAAAGAAAGGTAATTAATGTCTATTTGTTTCTTGAGGATCGACACTCATTTGAACCCTATGCTCGGTTAATGATAAGTACGCTTGCTCATATGTGTGATTTAGGTTGAACGTTTTAATTTAAACTTAATTGGAAATGTGCTTAGTTTTTGTATGATTTTTACACCTAAGTCTGAATATATCAATTAAATTAATTATTCTAATTAGAACCAAATAAATGGCCCAACAAATAATTAATTTTTCAACCCAAATAAACTAGTTCAATTAACAAGCCTATATTAATTTAGTCCCCAATTAATCTTTAATTATTCAAATTAGACCAAAGCCTTGAATAATTAATGAACCTACCAAACTAATTTAATTAATTCTCTATCTCCATGGACCTTATTTTAGGCTACTTAAATAAAATAAATTTTATTTAATTTAATTTAAGACCAACTACTTAGCTTGTATTTAATTAAGATTCACGGTCTATACTGGGGATCAAAAGACACACTGCCTTAGCTACTAAAATGACCAAAATACCCTTTGTCATATAAATAGCTGTATTTTACATTTTAAATATTTTTTAATATTATCATAAGAAAATATTGACCTCAAGGACAATGCTGCGTTAGCATAGTCTCTGATCTACAGGTGTAATGACTAAAATATTCCTCTATACATCGCCGTACATTTAGATTTAGAGAGGAAGAAATGTACTAACACCTCTCCAAATGACATCTACCATCCTTAGGCTTCTAGTCCAATGATCCACGACTTCCTAGATTGTTTCTACTTTCCAAATGAGCTGCCCTAAAGCAAACATTCAAGTCATGTTTCCCAGGGCCCTGGATATTTAAATCACTCAGACAACCACAAGGGGCGATATAGTATAGAAACTATCTTGTACAAGTCTGTCTTAACTAATTAGTCACGCATACCCAACATACAAGTATATTGGTCTATATTAGTCTTACGATAGAACCTCAACTATAGCATATCAAAGTATATGTATCTAGTTTTGTCAGACCACCAACTCATACTCAAGTTGTAGAGTACTAGTCCACGCTATAGCAGTAGTAGTCTAGGTTTCTACCATATAGTACTTTTAGAAACCACTACTACAGGTCCTGTTCTACGTATTCGAAATACGCTTATGTCATGAAGTGAGTGGACTACTCACTGACTAAAGGTAAGCCATTCCCCATTTAGAATTCACAACATAATAACCTAGATAAGATGAGATTCTCATTCTCATTAATCAGTTAAGAACAAACGTTTATATGTTAAGTAACCCGTGATCTATACTTTACTGTGAAAGACCTCTATTCACATGGACTAGTTACTTAGACACAATGGGTCTTTTCCAAACATAATTGTACATAAATAACATGTAAATTCGCAAACAATTTCTGAAAATAAATTCTTTTATTAAAACATTCGATATTTACATAAAAAATCTAATCTAAGAGGGTATATTTCCCAACACATACCTTTCTAGCACCATCTTCTTATCTATCTTATAGGATTTAATGTGGTCCTTAAATCTAGTAGCTTCAATGAGGCTAATGTGATAGATATCTATGATCTATATAAGATGTTTCACTCTAAGCATATTCCCTTAGCCTCTCTCATTATCTTCTACATGAGGGAGGTTGTGGCATCTCGTTATGACTCCAGAGATTTTATTTTCCCACTCTTTATAACTTACATCCTCCACCACTTTCATGTACCTATTGAGGGAGAGATACTAGTCAACACCTCCTTAGGTGATATAGTTTCTGAAGAAACCCTGATTAATTATGGGTTCTCTTATAATAGACAGAGGGGGAAATGGTTGACTCCGAAGAGAGGAGACATAAAGTTGTTGAGGAGGCACCCCCACCACCATAGCTACCACGGGAGCCATATAAGGGACAACATCAACCACCAGAAAGGCTACCTATTGCCATACTACCCCCAGAGTCTAGACATCATAGAGGTAGGCCAGGAGCTACCAGAGACTTCTGGGCTAACATGAGAGCTGTGATGGAGAGGATTGAGATAGTGCAGGCTAGCCTAAGAGCAGATATTACACAGCTCTGAGAGATGTTTGGTGAGATGTATGGCTTCCTCACCTATTAGTATATAGAGATTGAGAGACGCACTAAGGAGTAGGATAGGCAACTCAGAGAGATTAGAGACTAGCAGTGACCGACAGATCGAGAGGTTGCAAGCACAAGTTCCAATAGGACTTTATGAGACACATATGATAGATAATTACTTCTAGAGAACCCCTACCATCTGTGACCCTTGGCAACTCTGATAGAGCCCATGATGACTAGCCTGGACTAAGTAGTCCCCACTTTTCTCATTAGCTATTTCAGACATTTATGTTTTTTTTATTTCATTGACACATGTCTATTGTATATATTTTTATAACTTTCATGGATATTTAGTACTCATACTTTCATTTATGCATTATGCTTTTTCTTTCCAGCTTATTTTGGTTCATTTGACTTATAATAATTATTATTTTTTATTGTGAAAGGAACTTTTGGAAACACATGGAAAACGCTACACTTCTTCTCTTATATTCAAACCACTTGTGGAATTTGAGCTCCAACTCACTTGGAATGAATTATTTATCCTCTCTCCCTTTCTTTATTCATTTTAATCCATTTGGATATTATTCATGATATATTTGTGGCAAATGAAGACATTGTATGATTAAAGTGTAGGGGGAGAAGTATAGGCTTTGCTTTCTTCAAGTAATAATTAAATTATTCTTATTTTTTGTGCTTTGCTCTCTTACTTTGAAAAATGAGCTAATTCTTTTCGATTTTGGACATAAATTTAACTCTTATGCTTTTGCTATTCTTTTTCTTATTGCATTAAAATCTGATAAAAAAATTTGTCTTGATTGGGATTTTTTGAGTAAACTTATATGTTTGATGGGATATAGACCAAGTCTTGAGAATTTGAATTAATCTTATTTATGTTTTCATAAATTTTGTGGATTTTGTGACAATTTGTTTCTTAGGAATTGATGAGAACTTTATGGTGAAATTTAAGTAAGGAATTTTGTTGGATTTATATTATGTAATCTTCTAGCCAGTTCTTATCCTGAGTTTAAGTGAATGTGAATTAGGGTAACAAACTGAAAAGAAAAAAAAAAGTAAGCTAATGCAAAAGCTAAAAATATTCATTTTATCTTTATTAGACATTTTCATTGCCTTATTCAAAAATTAGAATAAAAAAGATAATGCAAAAGTCGAAAAATCTTTATTTATATCTTTAATAGGAGATTGCATTATCTTACAAAAGAATAAATAAAATAGACTAATCCTTTATTTACTTCTTAGGATTATAATTGCTTGGAAGTTATATAACTTATATTTTTCATTATTCTCATCTTATACAAAGCACTTAGTTTTTATTCTTAAGTACATAAGAAATGAGGTGAAACATGTTGAATAAATATAATCCTGTTTAATTTAACTTCAATGAACTTGGTCTTATCTATTCAAATACATGTGTATACATGAGATTAGCTTGGTTGGATTGTTTTGAATTGAATTTCCATCTCAAAAGCAAAAGAATATCTTAATCATTGTTGTCTTCTTTGCAAAAAATCCAATTTATGATAGAATGCTTTTTGTCTGTGGTACTTAATTATTTTTATAATTTGCTTGAGGATAAGTAAAATTTTAAGTATGGGGGAGTGATGAATGCATATTATTGTTATATTTTCTTAGCCATTTATGCTAAAATTTTTTGAATTTGTAAATAGAGGGCTACTTATTCTCCTTATTTTTGTCTTATTTTGTGTAGAATGCAAAAATAGAAGATAGATTAGAGAAATAAGACATATCAGAGCAAAAAGAGAGATAACTTGCACTGGATGGTGTACTAGAACATGTGTCGATTGCAAATAGAAGAGCCACAACACTGATCACAACCGGCGCCTGTTAATAACTAAACGAGCACCGATTGCATTTGTCAACAAAAACTGGTTCAACAACTAAAGAGGCGTCAATTTTTAACAGAGAGTTTGGAAGCCAAAGTATTGAGAGCAACCAATACCAAATGAACCAAACAACAAGCGCTAATTATGGGTTGCAATTCAAAATTTTCAAGAAAAAAGTGGACAACCGGCATTGGATAATAGTTACAATAGGTGCTGGTTAATATCGTAAATTCACTTTTTCACAAATTTTTAAGAGATTTTCAAGCCTCACTATAAATACCCCTTATTCTGTCATTTCAACCGTGATTTAGAGAGGGAAAAAGCCACCCAAAATCCCAGAGCACCAAGAGAGATTCAAGAAGAGGATCTAAGCTTCCATTGAAGAGGAAAAGAGCATTTTCAAAGGAAATCACAACAAGAAGAAGAAACCAACTTGTCTAAGAGTTTCCTCTCTCTTTTCTTGTATTTTATGTTTTGATTTTGTTGGAATATTCATAGATTTATAACATATATGAAGGTAGAACCCTTATTTTATTGAATCTTGATTTCTATTTTAGTTTATTACAATCTATTTTTGGTATTCAATCTCTAGCTTTGGATTGTATATTTTTATTGATTGAGTTTTTTATCCTAATGAATTCGGGAGATTGGGTTGAGATTAAGAGCTTGATTAGTTGATTTACTTGATGGGTTTTCCTTCGATTAACTCGAAAGAGAGGTTGAAAGATAAGAACTAAGTGATTGAAAGGTTATGAGGTTGTCTAAAGATAAGGACACTATTTCTCCCAAATTAGATGGGTACTAATCTTAGTGCCTATTTGATTTGATTAGTGAAGTAGAGATACCCATTAATTAGGTTGAGGGTGGGGGACTCATAATTTAAGAGAGTGTGAATCTTATATAAAATTAACAACAGGTGCCAAATTTAGGTTGTCACTTTGCTAATCTAGTTAATTGAGTTTTAGCTTGATATTGAGGAATTTCATTTACTTAAATTACTTATCTCTTTTTCTCATTCTTCGAATTTAGTGATTTTGGATTATTTCTAGTGTGATAGGGTTAGTTAATTCTCTTGATAATTTGTCAATTTTGTATATATGATTGATTTGTTGAACAATAAAATGATAGCCTACTAAAAGTACTTGTTGGTTACCAAGGATTTTCGATAGTTACTAATTAAATCTATACTACACTATGGGTATATTTGTCCACATACATATTATGCGAGTGATTTTTAGTATTTTAAATTAAAACTTGATTATTTTATATGAATTGTTGAGATTTTTCCTATGCACAAGCATATGCCTACAAGTGCATATCAGTACTGGTTGTAAAATTCCTGATATTAGTTAGTTTACAATGTGTGATTTTTTAAGCAATATGTTCTTTGTTCTTATGCTGAATCTTTAGATTATGAACCAACGAACTGACTGAGATATTGTGGATTTTGATCCAGAGATCGAAAGAACTTTAACTAAATTTCAGAGGGAAAATAGATAAAAGGTTGACCAGTTAAGCCAAATAAAAGACCACTTAGTAAGTGTAAATCAATCTCTAGATGTGGAGCTAAATTAGGGAAATAAATGGTGGTAATGGTAGGAGAATAATGGGAGATATTACTAGATCTGCAATTTCAGGCATAAATTTGACCATTACAAGGCCAAGGGTTGAAGCCAATAATTTTGAAATTAAGCCTAACATCATCCAGATAAATCAACAAATTGTATAATTTGACGATTTATTGGATAAGGATCCTAATACCTACATTGTAAGTTTCTTAGAAATTACTATACTTTTAAAATGAATGAAGTTTCGGAGGATGTTATTAAGTTGAAACTCTTTTCTTTCTCTCTTAGGGATAGAGCTATTCTTGGTTGTAATCATTACTATTAAGATCTATTAAACTTGGAATGATCTTATTGAGAAATTCTTAGCTAAGTATTTTCCACCAGTTAGGACAGTTAAGCATAGATCAGATATCTTCGCCTTTCAACAAATAGAGTCAGAAAGCCTATTTGAGTCTTGGAAAAGATGGAAAGAAATGTTGAGAAAGTGTCCTCATTATAGATTGGAATTGAGAATACAAATGCAAGTCTTCCATAGTGGTTTGAATTTTGCCTCGAAACAACTAATTAATACTTCATCTAGAGGAATAACAAGAACTAAGACCCTAAAGACGTTACACGATTTGGTTGAGAATATTGCTATGAATAACTACTCCTAGGGTAATCCAAGGCCTAGAGCTCGTGTTCAAGGAGTTTATAAGATTGATGTTGTAGCTGCTCTGGAGGCTAAGGTTAAAGCACTAACTCAAAAGATGGAACAAATATTTGTAACCACTTCTTAATGAAAAGTGATGAATATTAACTATGTTTTATGTGGTGGAGGACACCCTAATCATGAGAACCAAAAAATGAGTTCATCTCAAGTGTCATTTTTGGAATAAGTTATTTTGATGAGAAATGAAAGACAATGGAATAATCCTTACAGTAATACATACAGCTCTAGTTAGAGGAATCATCCAAATTTCTCTTGAAATAATCAAGGCCAATCTAAGCAAAAGTAATCCCCAACCTTCACTAAAAATTAAATATCTCAACCCTCTATATCGTACAATGCTCAATCCTCTAACCTACGTAACCTTTATTGGAAAAGTTGGTAAGCAATTTGGTAAGTTCCATAGATTCACACTTCCAATGAGTCGACACTGTAACTAGGAATCTCGAATCTTTAATTTGCAATTCGGAGAATCAAATTGGTTAACTTGCTAAAATCTTGGGGAATGGCAAGCTAGATCTTTACTCGAAAATACGAAAAATAACCCACGAGATCAAGATCATGGGAAAAGATAGAGTTTTATTTACTTTTTGAAATCTTTTATGACAAATTTTTTTTAAAAAAAAATTTCACATGGTGTTTAATTTTTTTTTAAATTTATGTGCTAGTTAATTTTAATTCTTGCAATTGAATTGATCTATTTTATTTATTTATTTAAAAGAAAAAAATTAAAAATTGAAAAAAAAATAATAAACAAATTTCATGCTTACCCAATAAAGGCCCAACGTCAGTTGGTCTACCTGACATAACACCAGCCCTTAATAAGAAAAAATAATTTCAATTGCAGAAAGGAACTAGAAAGGTTCCATACTGGAACCTAGCACCAGCTTCTGTCGGGTTTTTGAATCCCAACAGCCGATGCAGTTGTTCATTTCCACCAATAACTTAAAAGTTTTCCTTTTCTTTTCATACCTATTGAAGGCTCTTACCACCCAACACCAGTTGACCATCTTTGATCAACAAAAATACCAATCTTTGAGCTAAATCTTCATTTTAAACACTTTTCCTTTAGGATTTACGGATTGAAATCCTTTAGAAATTCTAAAAAATTCTTCAAATTCCACCTTCAAATTCACCCATTTTCTTCATATTCTTGTTAAGTGCTTTCACAAAATTTGATTCCCATTAAGTATAGAACATTGTGGCATTGTTTTTCCATTAATTTTACAAAAAAAAAAAACTTCCTTTAATATCTTGTTAGTTTTTTTTTAAATATTTTCATTGGCATATTTTTATTGTGAAATTGATTTATTATTTTTTAGATGCATAAATGTTGAATGATGCCATGTGATAATATTTATTTGATAATCAGGCTATTGAGCTTATGCTGGTGAATTTTGGAATTGTGGACCCTTTTTTTGGGATATTATATGATTTCTTGAGGCATTGAGATTTTACTAGACATTATTCATGTGCTATATTGTTAAATTTGATGATGCCATTAAGGAATGTATGTGTTTTTATGAATTTTATATCTCTTTGTGGTGAACCTATGAAGAATTGGAGTTCTTTTAATTTTTGTAGGTGAATTTTAAAGGATGGGAATTATTGGTTGTTGATTGGTTTTTATTGTGGAGTTATTGTGCATTAATATTGGTTGAACAACTGGTAGAATAGTGTTGGGGAGGATTTATGTTGTTGGAGTTGGGAGGTAATTTGCATAGGTTGCATTGATCTTGTCGAAATTGAGCGTACACATTTTTTTTTTTTAATTTCCTGAATCTCTTTTGAACAAAAAACCATGCCTAGGACTAAAGGGATAGGTCAGCCATCCAAAAGAGCCAAAGTTTCCTCTTCTTCTACTGACCCCATGCCTTCTGCACTAGTTTGCCTCTATCGTACTACTTTTCTGACACCTGAGTGTGTTGCTTGGTATGCCAAGAGGGCCAATAATAGGATTATTGTGGAAAAGAATTCTAAGCCCTATTTGGATCACTCCCTACATTTATCTGAGATATTTAAGAGACTTGGTTGGGACCCCATAATTAATTTGACGGGTAACTACTTCTAACTCTAATCAAGGAGATCTTTGCTAATATCAAGAAGAAAAAGAAACTTGAGCTAAGGACTATTGAGACTAGGGTGAAGGAGGTGGATATTGAGCTTGATAAGAATAGGCTGGTGGAAATTTGGGAGTAAGTGCTGAGGGTCCTTGGGTTGAGGTAGATCATTACAATAAAAAGATAATAATTGAGCCAGAGTAGGACTTTTATAATACCTACCAGAGTCTGGGGTTGTCTAGAAAGATTGTACAGGGCTTCTTTGTGATTTTAGTCAATGACCTTGCACCCCAATTTAAAGCTCTAGTGTATATCTTTGCATTTAACATATTTCCTAGAGCTAGTGGTTTTAGTGAGGCAAGGGTTATCGATATTTATATCTTGGACAAGATGTGTCATAATAAGCTATTCCTCGTTATTCTATTGATCACTACTTTGATGAGGGAGATTGTAGCATAATTTATCCTTCAAGGAATTTATTTGTCTATTGGTGATTATGTAGGTTCTCAAAGCCTTTGGAGTTGATTTTTTCTGGAGAGATTACTAAGGCGACCACTTCACGAGACATTATGTCAGAGAATACAATGAGTAATTGTAGATACAAGTACAATGATCACGAGAGGAGGTGGATGAAATCCTTTGAGATATAGTTTCCTGGCATTCCTAAGCCTTCATTTGAGGATAATGAGCTAGTGGCACCCTCTCCTACATAGTAGGCTAGTAGTAGCTCGATTTTAACTCCTACTTTTGAGATCAAGATCCATGCCAAGTTGGAGGAGCTGAGTATTACACTGGATAATCAAAATGCAATGATCACTTCCATGGTGCAGATGTAGCAGTAGATTTTAGAGGAGTTAATGAGGAGACAAGATTAACATGAGGCTATATGCCCACATGGTCGTCAGGTTGGACGTGCTAATAGTACTAATGATGGTGTTGCAGAGATCAAATTTTTTATTTAGAGCTTCTTTTACTTAGGCAAACTTTGTTTAAGACTTAGATTCTATCTCTTGCACTTATTTTCTTTTGTATTTTTCTTTTGATATTTTCATGTCTTTTATTTCTTTTTAGTTTTTATCTAGATTTTTATTTTCACTTGATGCTTTTATGGTGTGTTTTGTTTTTAGGTTGTAGAACACTCTTGCAATACAATGATATTTTCTTGAGGAATTTAGATGTCTAATATCTTGTGAAAATTTTGCCTTGGGGAGTATTCTATCTTTCTTTTTCCTCCTTTATCTTTTTGAAGTCCTTTGGTGATGCTTTTAATATTCTATTTTTAGTCTATTGAGAATAATGTCCAATTTAAGTGTGAGGAAGGATTGATGTTTCTCTTGCCAATAGAAGTTGTTATTACTATGCTATATTTTGAGATTTTGAGATTTTTTTTTTTGGTTAAGTTTTAGCTAATATGATATTACTATTATTTTTCTTTTTGTATAAGTATTTGGTTTAATATTTATTTGGATGAGTTTAGTTTATGTAAACTTCCATATTTAGTATAATATGAGTAAGTCTTGAAAATTTAAGCTAACCTTGTTTATTCTTTAGTTATTAATGGAGCTTTTTCTTGTGAGTTTGGTTAAAGGTTGATATAATAAAGTATAAGTAGATATTGTTGGTTGATTTATGTTTTACATTTTCTAAACTTGTCCTAACTTTGGGTTTAAGTAAATAAAGCTAGAAAGGTAAAATCAAGAGTGGTAATTTTGAAATAGAAGAGAGTAAAAAAGGATATATATGCTTATTCTAAAAAAAGTGAGGAGAAAAAAAATCAAGAAATGCAAAGAGCATATCCTTTAGCAAAAATAATATGTTGAAAGAAAGGGGAAAAAAATGTTGAATAAGAAGTTCAAAAAAATGAGTTGAAAAAGAAGAGTTTGAATGAAATTAAGGGGGCTAATACGATGAGTGGAGAGAAATTCATTCACTTGAGACTATGAATTCTCAAAAGAAAAAGAAAAATGAATGATGAAAAATTAAGTGAGAGAACCCTAGTTTGCTACTCAAGTTGCAGAAGTTTACAACCATGAAGTATGAATTGATTTGGTAATCTTGACCGATATGAGTTACATTATCCATTTTTGTTGTGATTGTAGGAATAAATACCTTTCAATGAATTAGAATGAACTTATTTATCTTAATTTCAATGGCCTTAGATGTCTATCTTAATATGTAAGTTTGCATAAGTTTCACTTTATTAGATAAGTGTTTGATGAGATTTTTAGGTTGGAAGAGGAATAATATCTTTATTATATTTATCATGATCACTTAAATCATTCTTGTTAGAGTTAATTTATTTGTTAATGTGTTTAATATCTTGTTTGCTTGAGGACAAGCAAAGGCTTAGTATGAGAGAGATGATAAGACTTAAATTCATCTATATTTTCATAGTCATTGGAAATGTATTTGCGTTATTTTTTAGTATAATGGCTATTTATTCTCTCTATTTTGTGATATTTTGATATAGGTTTATTGTAGGAGAGTTTTCCTTGTAATTCGATTTGAATAGTAAAAAAACAAGAAGAATTCGAAGCATTCTAGAAAGAGGCCGGCACCTATTCCTTTGAAGGAACCTTTCTTTCTAAAAATACAAGGGAAAATAGAACAAAATTTGATAATAGAATAGAAAGAAACTGGTGCATGATGCTATAAGGAAACTGGCATCAAGTCATTAATGTTTAGAGGCGGTCAAGAATCCTGTTTTGAGTTTATTTTGGCAACTGTTGCGGGATTCCTTTGGGAACTAATTTGTACACAAAATTGGATTCTTGTGGATGAATTTTAGTAACTACAACACCTATTTAACTATTGGAGATCAAGATTAAATCATGAATTCAATGAGCAAAAGTGTAGATTGATCATTCAAATAAAGAATTCATCAAAAGAGGATCATTATTTTTTACGAATCTTCATTGGAAGGGAAGAAAGGCTTACTTATGAGTTGTTATTCTTGTTTCTTTGTTTTCTTTTCTTGACAATGTTGTTCTATTAGTTTTGATTGCATTTAAAAGGATATTTTAAGGATTATAAGTTTGTATTAAGTTTTGCTATTTGATCAATTGATTTGTCACTTTCTAGTATTTGGTTACTTGGGAATCATTTGGTAAATTGATTGATTATTTCTTCTTTCCAATTAACTTAACAAATATGTTAGAAGAGGGTTTATTTGACTAATTCTATATTTTTTATTTCTTAATTAACTCGATATAGAGGTTAAGATTGAAGAACTAAATTAATCAAAAGTTGTTAATGTCACATAGGAATGTTAATTGCTTTCATATTTAATATCACCTAGAGAATGGGATATTTATTGAGGAATTGATCTTAATGCATCTTTTTAATTGTTTTGGTGAGATAAAGATATTTACTAATTTAACTAAAAAATATTGAATCCATAACTTAAGAGAGAATTGAATCTATCTTAAAATCCTTCGTGATGATAGATTGGTGCATGAATTGTGATAATTGCTAACTTAATAATTAATTATGTCTTCAAGAAATTCTATCTACATACATATCTTTAATACTTATCTTTGTTCTTGTATATATTGTATTTGATTTTATGTTGTTTCATAATTTTGATAGGTTAAACAATGGATGAAAAGTGATTAATTGTAATTGTTTCTTAAGGATCAATAATTGTTAATTCCTTATGCTATGCCTTATGATGAGTATACTTGCTTTGCATATGTGATTTTGGAGTTAATGTTTTAATTAAAACTTGATTGTGAATGCACTTAAAAAGAAATAATTTTTATATATTCAAACCTAACGCATCAATTTATTTCCAATCTTTACTGGATAAAGTCAAAAGGCAACTGCACAGATAGAGATCTAAAGCCTTAAGCTAAGCCAAATGTATTCAACTCATTCATTTAGTTTTGCTTTCTATTCCACCGCTTATATATTGCACGTTATTTGCCCACCGAGGGTGATCTTTGCTGAGATAGAAATGTTATTCACAGTTTTTCTTTGGGGCTATTTGGAATATGGTGAGAAGAAACGTTGGAGGAGATGGTCTTCAATTAGTTTTCTATGGATAAGAATGGCCTTGATTTACGTAACTTAGCTAATGTTAATGTGGCTTTTTCTTTGAGACTTTGGTGGAAATTTAGACGAAATAAACCATTGTGGGCTGAATTCATAAGGTCTAAGTATATCTTTCCGGCAATCATGGTATCATAGCTTTGTTTGCCTTAACTTTGTTCATCCTTATCGTGGCGTTTTATATTAAGTTGCAAAGATAGCGGAAAAAAATGATATTGTTGAAGTAGCAAACTCAAGTAGCAAGCTTAAGCAACATCACTTGACTTCTACTAATATAAGAATAGCTTGTAAATAAAATGTGACCAGAGATATCATTTCTATAATGTTCAAATTCCAAAGTTGTTTTGGCATCACTTTATTAGATATATCTACTTTGAAGTAGTATCTACAAAGGTGTCTTAACATAATGAAAAATTATGACTAGAGTTATAAAATCTGGAACAAAAAAGTTATGACTAGGGTTATAACTTATAAAACGTGAAAGATCATAAGTGAATAGTTGTAACCAATCATTTGTTAAATTATGATTTAATGAAAGGTGTAAAAACATGACTAATCATTCTTAAATGTTATGGCTATAAGATACTTATAAATAGCATGTTTCTTATCATAATATTATTACAATTTCATATAGATTATTATTGATCATTCTTCTTGAGAGATAAGAATATTTGTTATGTTTATTTGACATTCTTGTCATATCCTAGAAGAAATTTGTCTTAACTCTATAGCAAGTACTTCGTGTAGTTGGGACAAATAACATTTTAAGGAAAGTGTTATACATGTCTCAAGATTTCTTCTTCAGGAGTTTCACCTTCTACTATTTGTTCTCTTTGGTTTTCTCTTAATTGGAGCATCCACATTTTCATTAACAATCTTAAAGTGTTATTTATGGAGTCTTCAAGAGACTATGTGCTTCAAACTATCAATCATCGGGTCACAAGTTAGATGGGCTTGACAACATCGGAACAAACTTTAGTAGATAGAAGGATAAGATTATATTCTTCCTTACTTCTATCAATGTTGCTTACATTCTTGATACTGCCTTGCCACCCATTGCTGAGCCAAAAGAAGATTCTTTTGAGAAAATCAAAGCAAAACGTCAGAAAAAAGAGAAGATGAAGTGTTATGTCATTGTTATATCATGGATGCACTCTCTCGATCGGTTGTATGATGTCTACAAATTCTTGAAGACAGCAGAAGATATATGGGATGCACTTGAGAATAAATACAATACTAAAAAAATAAGGTGTGGATAAATTTCTCATTAAAAAGTATTTTGATTTTTCTTTCAAAGATGATTTTTCTCTCCTTGATCAAATACAGAATCTTCAAGTTCTAGTTTCTGAACTTAAAGATCTTGGTATAGAGATTTCTGAGTCATTACGAGTGGGGGAAATTATAACAAAATTACCTTCTAGTTTGAATAACTATCAAAAGAAGTTATTGCACACCACTGAGACATTCTTAGAAGGTCAAATTATGAAGCATCTTCATATAGAGAAGAATGCTAGGATACTTTAAAAGAAGGAATCTGGACTAGAGACTAAAGTAAACTATGTGGAAGAGAAGACGGATGACAAGAATAGCTAAGGACAAAGGTCTAAGAAAATGAATCTTTTGAACACAATAATGTTAAAATAAGAAGAAGCATCGGACTTGTTACAATTTTTGCAAGAAAGGGCATTACAAAAAGAATGTACTTTCAAGAAATGAAAGTTAAATAAGGCCGGAGCAAACTTTATTGAAGATGAAAGATTTACAGAGATTGTTGCAATGTTGTTCAAATGGAAGGTGTCCATGGTTCCTGAATTGAATGTTGCTTTTCTTCATTCAAAACTTGTGATTGGTGGTATGTTTCTAGTGCAACTATACATGTGTGCAATGACAAAACTATATTCAATACCTATGAAGATTCTCCTGAAGGACATGTTGTACTAATAGGCAATCATGATCTTGCTAAGTTGCATGAGACAAGAGTTGTGAATTTGTAATTCACATTCGGTAAGAAGTTAGTGCTCTCTAATATACTTCATGTACTGGAGATAAGAAAAAATCTTGTATCAGCTGATAGGTTAAACAAGAATACTCTTAAAGTTGTACTTGAGTTTGACAAAATTATCTTGTCCAAGAATGGTATATTTGTAGGATAAGGTTATGCTTGTGATGGAAAGTTAAAACTTAATATCAATAAAGTTATTACTATTTTTTATATAGTTGATTCTTCTTATCATTTATGGCCTAGTAGGTTAAGACATATAAATAGTAGAACTTTAAGTTTTATGCCTCACTACAACAAATTTGACAATTAGTGACAAACTGCTAAATGACGTATTATTAGAACATCAAGAAAAGTATTCATAGTATGACAAAAATCATAATTTATGACGATATAAAATATTTAGCAACGGTGAAAAGGTAACAATCAACATGACGATATAAAAAATATTATAAAATATTATCCATGACAAAAATTAAAGATTATGCGATGTCAATAGGTGTGTCACTAATCGTCAATTTTGGTATAGTGCCTACACATGGCTTTATTACTTATACTGATAAAGAAGAGAAGAAATATGAAGTATGTGTTCAAGCTAAAATAACTAGGTTACATTTTCCTAAGGCTGAAAGAAATACAAACTTGCTTAAACACTATACACTATGATATTTGTGAATTGAATGGTTTATTAACAAAAGGTGGTAATAGGTTTTTTATTACATTTATTTATGATTGTTCAAGATTTGTGCATGTTTATCCTATTACGAGTAAAGAGGAATATTTTGCTATGTTCAAATTTTACAAGTTACTTGTTGAAAACTAATTAAATAAGAAAATTTAAAATATTGAGAAGTGATAGGAGTGGTGAATACTTTCCTAATAAATTCTCAAATTTCTATTAACAAAATGGAATCATAGGAGTGGTGAATACTTTCCTAATAAATTCTCAAATTTCTGTTAACAAAATATAATCATACATCAAACAAGTGAACCATATACTCCACAACAAAATAGTTTGGCTGAACGAAAA
The DNA here is from genome assembly GCA_026120185.1 of Voacanga thouarsii. Classification (NCBI taxonomy): domain Eukaryota; kingdom Viridiplantae; phylum Streptophyta; class Magnoliopsida; order Gentianales; family Apocynaceae; genus Voacanga; species Voacanga thouarsii. The sequence goes on from JANUWF010001503.1 coordinate 4,273,243, forward strand.
AATAAAACTTTAGAAGATATGGTTAATTCCATGTTGGTAAGTTCTGATTTGCCTAAAATTTTGTGAGGTGAAGCTTTATTAGTTGCTCATCATGTGCATAATCGAATTCCTTCTGTTAAGACAAAAGTTTCACCATATGAGGTATGGAAAAGACAAAAATCGAATATAAGTTATTTTAAGATCCCAGATAATAAAAGAACAAAATTGGGACCGAGGGCACTTAAAATTGTATTTGCAGGCTATGCTGAAAACTCTAAAGCTTATAGGCTACTTGATTTTGATTCTAATATAATAATAGAATTAAGAGATGTGCATTTTTTTTTTAGAATAAGTTTCTTAAAGATTCAATGCCTATTAGTGATTCAATCAATGGTAAAAATTTACTCCAAAATGATAAACCTTCATTAAATTGTCAAAGGAAAGTGGATGATTCATCTATTGAACCAAGGAGAAGTCAAAAACACAGGAAAAAAAGCATCTACCATCTAATTTCATTTCTTCTCATTCACTGGTCTTCTTAGTTGAAGGTGATAGGAAATCTCTATATAATAAGATACTTATTTTATTAAATGTAAAGGAAGATCCTAAGACGTTTAGTGAAGTGATAGAGGCTAAATTAGTCATATTTTTCTTAGTTATTTGTGGTTCATTTGTGATACATTTTGTTCAATAACTAGTCATATTCTTTCATATTTGAGATTTTACCCTTGGAAAGGTATTTTGTTCATTATTTCAGATTTTTAGAGTAAAACAAAATAAAAACGTCGTAAAACAGAAGAGAGGTGATGCCGACTAGGACCCTAGAATTGGTGTCGGCCATGCATTGTTAGAACGAACTTCAAAGCGACGGAAAAATTGTTGAATCAGAGCAGAACAGAACCAAGGTGGTGCCGGTTGTGAAACTGGAACCGGTGTCGGTTGCATTTTGAAAAATATTGTGCAAAATTTGAAGAAAAATCAGAGAACGAGTAAAGAAATAGAACACAATCGGCACCGGCTCCGAATGTCAAGGAAGCGCCGGTTGTGTCCTAAAGATAAAGCGGTGCTTGATTTTTTCTATGTGATTTTTGGTAATTTGAGGAGTTTTAGTATCTTCCAACTTATACTCGGCCAAGAACATTGTACCTACGAGTTTAGGCACTTCCTAAGCCTATAAAAAGGTGAAAAACACAAGGGAAAAGGAGGAGAATTCATCGATTATCATAGAAGATCACTCAATCAAAGGAGGAATTCTTCAAGTTCAAGAAGGGTTGTACAAGAAGGTCTTCAAAGGAAGAAGAATGAGGCTTGTTTATGAGTGCTTTCTTTTTCTTGAACAATGATATGTTAATTATTTTATCGTAATTTGACATTGTTTTAGATATTCATGATTCTTAGAGTTCTTTGATCTTTTGATTAATTGATTGTTGTTCTTAGTATTGATTATTTGTGCTTATTACGAGATTGATTGGTTGGGTCTTTCCATTAACTTGCTTGGACAAAGGGGTTGATGGTGGTTTCAATTCATTAGTTTCAAATTTGTTAGCTTTTAACTTGCTTGGACAAAGGGTTTAAGAGTAAGGACAAAGTAATTAAAGGTTAATTGATGTCTGCCATGATATGGATCCATTAGTTAATTTTGTGCATAATTTACCAGGAATGGGAATTAAATCAAGGACTATGGTTAATGCATCTTTTGGGTAAGATTGATTGAGATAGGATATGTGATACTAAGTTACCTAGAAGATAAGGATTCATGAATTGAATAAAGAAGTGAATCTATATTATCCTTCATGATACCAAGGGAATAATTAGTTATGATAATGATTATGTACTTTAAGATCATGATTGTCTAAATAATGGTTTGAGTTACATACTTCTCCATCCTTGACATGTACATATTTTTATTTTATTTTTTTCTTTTTTATTTTTCACTTTATTGAGTCGGTTAAACAATGAAAGAAAATGGATTAATGTCTATTTGTTCTTAGAGGATCGACACTCGTTTAAACCCTATGCTCGGTTAATGATGAATACGTTTGCTTATATGTGTGATTTGGGTTGAACGTTTTAATTTAAACTTGATTGGGAATGTGCTTAGTTGTTGTATGATTTTTATACCCAAATCCATACACATCATGAAGCAATAGAATCAAGAGATGTTGCATTTTGGAGAGAAGCAGTAAACAATGAAATTGACTCATTATTATTAAATAATACTTGGGTTCTAACTGATTTACCATCGGGTTCTAAACCAATTATTTGTAAGTGGATATTTAGAAGAAAATACTCTACTGATGGAACACTATTAACCTTTAAAGTAAGGTTAGTTGCTAAAGGTTTCAAACAAAAAGAAGGGATTGATTATTTTGATACTTATGCATCTGTTATAAGAATTATCTCAATTAGAGTTCTATTATTATTATCTTCATTGTACAATTTGTTTGTACATTAAATGGATATTAAGATAGCTTTCTTAAATAGTGATTTGGATAAAGAAGTGTATATGGAACAACTTGAGGGGTTTGTAATGCCTAGAAATGAAAAGAAAGTGTGCAGATTAGTTAGGTCATTATATAGTTTGAAGCAAGTACGTAAACAGTAGCATGAGAAGTTTGAAAAAGTAATACTCTCAAATGATTTTAAATATAATAATGTTGACAAGTGCATTTTCTCTGGAGACACGCAAGAGTATGTTGTCATTATTTGTCTTTATATTGATGATATGGTGATTATTAGTAATAGTATGATAGGTGTAGAAAATACTAAAATGTATCTTTCTTCAAGATTTAAAATGAAAGATCTCGGGAAAGTAGATACTATTTTAGGTATCAAAGTTAGGAAATATAGTGCGGATTTTCCTTTGTGTCAAATATACTATATTGACAAGGTATTAAACAAATTTCAACATCTTAAAATAAAAAAAGTGAGCACTCCTTTTGATCCTAGTTTAAAGCTTAAAAGAATTCTGGAAATCCTATTGCTCAACTTGAATATGCTAGTGTGATTGGAAGCCTAATGTATGCATTGCATTATACTAGGCTAGATATCTCGTATGTTGCGTGCAAACTAGCTAGATATACCACTAATCTAGGTATAGAGTAGTGGAAAGCAATTGGAAGAATACTAAGTTATTTTAAAAGAGCCAAGAATTTAGAACTATATTATAATAGATTCCCAACTATACTTAAAGGTTACTCGGATGCTAGTTAGTTTAATAGTGTGAGTGACAAAATTTCAACAATGGGATGGATCTTTACTTCAGGAGTATGGAATTAGTGCCAAATTCTAGCCCGAATACAATAATACTTGTACCAGGAACTCACTACTCTAGATGTGTATCAATTGAAACTGTTTCCAATACACAATCGCCTTGGCTAAGGACTTTCCGAATAGTAATTCCTACAAGTGGCCGTGAGATATTCGCCTCTACTATTAGGAGTGGTGAATCCTTTATTGACCATCTCAACTACTTTCGTTTACCTCACAATGTACCCAATATCCATCCCATAGGCGGCTCTCGATCGAGCTCCGGAGATTGGAATCAAAGTACAAAGCTCAGCAAACAAAGTACCTTGGAGATCTCAAGTCTAAGGATACTTGCACGTTTGCTATATTGAGATTATATCACTGGCACTAAATAGTTATCCATGTGATTATATCAAAGTTAGGTCATCCAATAAACTTGTTCCATTAACAAGCATCCATGTATTAACTTTAAGTATCTTAATATTCACGGTTATAAAAATCACCGCCTGATCAAATCAAGAAGTCTAACACATGCTAGCTTTAACGCATTAATGATGTACTATCTCATTAATACTATGATTAGGGACTATTTCAGTACTAACACCATCCAGTGTAGTAGGAATATCATATCATGATCTCTATCATGATTTCCTTAATACAGTGTTGTACTAGGGACTTTATCGAACAGTTATATTACTTAAAGTAAATAAAAGAAACTATAAGATAAATAATACCTTTTATTTAAAATAAAATGTGTCATATACAATGTACAAGTGATTGCCTCTACGGCACAACACTAACAAACTCCCACTTGCACTAGAGTCCAATCATTCGTGTATCTAATACCGAATGACTCAACATGACAATCATGTTTCTTTTGGGATAGTGCTTTTATAAGTAGGTCAGCTATGTTCTCATCCGTGGAAACTCTCTCTATCTTTATTTCCTTAGCTGTTTCAGAAGCGGCTCTATACTTAGCTTCTATTGTAGAGTTGGCAATAATCTCTTATTTGGAACTTTTCCAACTTCTTGCCCCTCCGCACAACGTAAACACGTAACTAGATTGTGATTTGAAATCATCTTTGTTAGATTGAAAACTGGCATCATATACCCATTTATTTTCAAATCACCTTCTCCATATACCAAGAACATATCCTTAATCATTTGTAAGTATTTAAGAATGTTCTTTACAACCGCCCAATGATCCTCACTAGGGTCAGATTGGTATCTGCTCGTCAAAATGAGAGCATAAGATACATCGGGCCTAGTACATATCATAGCGCACATGATAGATCCAACTATCGAGACATATAGAATCTTACTTATATGATCCCTTTCAACTTGTGTCTTGGGAGACATCGACTTTAAAAGGCTTACACCATGTGACATGAGTAAGAATCCCCTTTTGGATTAATCCATGCTAAACATCTTTAGCACTTTATCTATGTATGTAGACTGTGAAAGACCTAACAACCTTTTGGATCCATCTCTATGGATCTTTATTCCGAGAATATAGGCTGCTTCTCCAAGGTCTTTCATGGAGAATTGTTTGGACAACCAAATTTTAACCGTTTGCAAGACAGGTATATTGTTTCCTATTAGCAATATGTCATCTACATAAAGCAATAAGAAAACGATTGCACTCTCACTAACCTTCTTGTATACATAAGGCTCATTCATGTTTTGAATGAAACCAAACTCTTTGATTATTTTATCAAAATGGATATTCCAACTCCTAGAAACTTGCTTAAGTCTATAAATGCACCTTTACAACTTGCACACCTTTGTACTATCATGGATGTGAAACCCTCAGGTTGTGTCATATACACTTCCTTAGTCAAATTTCCATTTAAGAAAGCTATTTTCACATTCATTTGTCAAATCTCATAATCATGATGAGCAGCAATGGCTAGGAGCATCCTGATGGATTTTAACATGGCTACTGGCGAGAAGGTTTCGTCATAATCAATACCATGTTGTTGACGATGTGTCCGGACTTGGGTATAAAAATCATTCAAAAATTAAGCACATTCCCAATCAAGTTTAAATTAAAACGTTAAATCCAAATCACACATATGAGCAAGCGTACTCATCATTAACTGAGTATAGGGTTCAAACAAGTGTCGATCCTCAAGAAACAAGTAGACATTAATTACCTTTCTTTCATTGTTTAACCGACTCAATAAAATAAAACCGAAATAAAATAAAACAAAAGAAAATAAAAACAAAAATATATACATGTCAAGGATGTAGATTTATGTAATTCAAACCATTGATTAGACAACCATGATCTTAAAATACCCAACCTCTATCATAACTAATTATTCTCTTGGCATAATGAAGAATTAAAATAGACTCACTTCTTCCTCAATCCATGAATCCCTATCTTTTAGGTAATTTAGTATCACATACTCTGTCTCAACTAGTCCTACTCAAAAGATGCATTAAACACAATTCTTTCGATTAAGTCCCATTCTCAGGCAAACTTAACCTATGAAATTAACCAATTGAATCCATATTCTGGCAGACATCAATTAACCTTTAATTACTCTGTTCTTGCAATTAACCCTTTTTTTAGGCAAGTTAAAAGGCAACAAATATGAAATCAATCAATTTAAACTATCAACCATATTCTCAAGCAAGTTAACGGCACAATTAATTAATCTCGCAATCAACCCAAGTAATTAAATACCAAGAATAACAATCAGTTAATCAAAATATCAAATAACTCTAAACACCATGAACGTATAAACCAATGTTAAATTATAATAAAACAATTAAAACATCATTGTTAAGAAAAGAAAACAAAGTAAAAGAAAGCACTCATAGACAAGCCTCATTCTTCTTCCTTTGAAGACCTTCTTGTACAACCCTCCTTGAATTGAAGAATTTCTCATTGGATTAAGTGATTTTCTATAATGAATAATGAATTCTCCCATTTTCTCTTGTGTTTTTCATCTATTTATAGGCTTAAGAATTACCTAAACTCGTAGGTACAAATTTCTTGGCCGAATAGAAGTTGAAAGATACTAAAACTCCTCAGGTTTCCAAAAACGCGTAGAAAAATCGCAGCACTGCCTCAAGGACAGAACACAGCCGATGCCGCCTTGGTCCTTCGGAGCTGGCGCCGCCTGTGTTCTGCTTCTCCACATGTTCATCGATTTTTCTCCAAATCTTACGCATAAGTTCCAAAATTCAACCGGCGCCGGTTCTAGCCTTACAGCCGACGCCGTCTCTGCTCTGTTTCGCGACGGTTTTACTTCGTTTTATCCCAAAAATCTGAAATAATAAACAAAATACATTTTCAAGGGTAAAATCTCAAATATGAAAGAATATGACTAGTTATTGTACAAAATATCTTACAAAAGAGCCTCAAATAACTAAGCAAAGTATGACTAATTTATCCCCTATCAATTGACGATAACTCTTTGTCACTAGTCGTGCTTTATAGGTAACTAAGTTACCATCCATGTCCGTTTTCTTCTTGAAAACCCACTTACACCTAATAGGTTTAATTCCTTTAGGTGGATCAACCAAAGTCCATACTTGGTTATCGTACATGGAATCCATCTCTGACTTCATGGCCTCAAGCCATTTGCCATATTCTGAACTGTTCAGAATATCCTTGTAGGTAGTAGGCTCATCTTCATCTATAAGTAATACGCCATTGTGTTCATTAATGAGAAATCCATATCTCTCAAATGCCACACGTATCCTACTAGATCTACGAGGTTCTTATGTATTAGAAGGTTCATCTATTCTCTCAATAGATATGGGGTTAGATGGTTGATCCTTGTTTATTTGATCTTCATGCACGTCACTAAGTTCAATCTTACTCCCACTGTCCCCTTTGAGCATGTGCTCCTTCTTTAAGAAGACGGCATCCTTCGAAACAAACAATTTGTTTTCTGAGGGTAGATAGAAGTAATATCTGAAAGATTCTTTCAGATATCCCACAAACAAACATTTGTCAGAATTACTATCAAGTTTGTCTGACTGTGGCCTTTTAACAAAAGTAGGACAACCCTATACTCGCAAGTATGATAACTTTGGTCTCTTACCAAAGAACATCTCAAATAGGGTAATATCAACCGATTTTGTCAGAACTCGATTTAGTATATAAACAAAAGTTTCTAGTGCATACCCCCAAAACGATTTTGGTAGGTCTACAGAAGCCATCATGGTCCACACTGTGAAACCCCAATTAAAACTAACCCTAGAGTAAAGGGGTCGGGATACATATCATATTTTCTTGCATGTATAAATATATTTTTGTATGATTTTATGTGCTTTGAATATGTGATTTGTAGTCTAGATGGCTTAATTGTGCTTATTGAGTAAGAAGGGCAAAATGGTAATTTTACTTGAGGTGGAAATAGAGAGATAGCTTGAGGGTTAAATAGAAAAAATTTTTGGGAGAGAAAATAAGAACAAGAGTTGTTGTGATTTAATGGTTAGAGCTTTGGAATTAATTCTTGAGGTCTTGAGTTCAAATTTCATCATTTGAGCTTTAGCATGATTAAATTTTATTTTTGATAAGTAGGCTATTTTTTGCCTTGCATGCTTTAGGGAGGAGTAGGAGTGTTGTCCTAGGGGAGACATGAAAGGAATGTCCTAATTCCACTCTTATACCTTACAAAAATTTCTAAGGGATTCATTACCTTTTTGATCTTTAGCTTCCCTTAACTCTAAATCAATCAAGTTACTTAATTATCTAAGCCATTGTTATTTCCAGAAAATTCCAACAAGGTTCTGTGATTTTGAGGTTTCGAAAATGTCTATGTGAGGATACCTTGTTAACCGAAAATGGGGAGGAGTTATGGAAGATTCTCAAGAAAATTAACCTCCATGGTTGAGCCTTCAAACTCCATCCTATGAGTATTCATCTTCTTCATGTAGTAATCTGAAAAATTTTCCAGCTTCTTGGTCAGTCCAATTGTCGAAATTTTCAGCCATCATTCCCTCCCAAATACTGCCAGAAATATAGCCATCTTGACCAGCTTGAATTCTGAAATCATAGGCCAAAACCGGACTGCACAAAAGCTATACAAACCAGGAAAAAAATCCTGAGCAGTTCGCAACCTAGCAGTCCGAAAAACCAAGCTGTTCCTCCAACTTTCAAACCAGCAATTCAACCTTATCTTTTCTCCATAAAGAAGGCTAGAAACCATCCTTAAAAGACCCTCCAATACCCCAGGCTCACCTCCTGCAAGTTGGTTGAAACATGGCAGAAAAATCTACACAGAATTTCCAGCAAACCATGTGAAAGATTAACCAGAAATTCCAGCTTTGTTTCCCTCTTCACCCTTGTCCAAAACTTACTCCATTTTTCTGTAAAACTCACCTTGGTCAGCCATGAACTGAACTTCATCACCTTCACCATTGTTCTGCATGAAAAGAGCTCCATAGCTGCTCCTACAATCTCTTCATCAATCACTACAATCAAGCCATCAATTGGAGTCCAAAATTCCAGCAAATTGTTCTAGCAAACTTCCATAGATTAAACCTCAACTATCCAGAAAATTTCTTCACCATTGCACTCTATAATTCGGCCACCCTAAAGCTCATTCGAACAGCATTTATCTCATCAAAAATTTCAGCCAAACAGCCGGCCATTGAAGCTTCCAAAAGACCTCCATCAATAAAGATCTTCTTACCATATTTGTTACCATAATTGATTCCCTAAATTATTCCTTTTTGAATTTCAAACAACCAACTTTCCTTTTCTCCCAAATCTGAGAATCCAATCACCATAATTTTCCAGTCCATCCGGCCACCCTTCTCAAGCAAAATTTCGGCCAGCTTCCTTCTATTCTCTCCATTCTCTCCAAACCTCCAAGAATACTAAGAACACCTACCACCATTCTCACGCATAAGACCACTCAAAACCTCTTCAATCTTCTCCAAAAACTCTAGATCACACCTACTCATCCTCTTGAATCTATTTCTACAATTTTTAACATCAAACGCTGAAATCAAAGTTTCACTTTCGGATAAAAAGCCAAAATTTTCCTGAAGGCTCAAGAACACTTTCAAGGTAAGCATGAACAATTAACTCCATCTTCTTCCATCTTCAATATTAATGAATATACTAATAAACTCTATCTTTTTCATTCTCTCTCTCTCTCTCTCTCTCTCTCTCTCTCTCTCTCTCGCCGAATGGTTACTCCAACCATGTCCATTTTTCTTCTTCTCCTTGGACGGATCAAGCCTTCCATGCGTGAGAATTCTTTTGAAATGTCATCAAGGTAGTCATCATTCAAGTAAGCCTCTTCAATCTTCTCTTTAAATTTTAGATTCATGTCTCTAGGATATTATTGGAAAATGATGGATTATGATTAAAGTTTGAGCATGTGTTTTGTGATGGAGTTGGGATTGAAGCATGAGAATGAATGTGTTTATATGATGGAATTGGGATTGATGCATGAGGATGATTAGTCTTGGTTGAATTTTATGGCATTTTTTGGGTTTGTTGCATACCTTCATGTCGTGAGTAGTATGAATGTTTAAGCATGTTAGAGATTACGTCACCTTTGATGAATAGGGTTTTATGTTCTTGTATTCTTGTTGAGGCCATGGAAATGATTATGTTTAATGGAGTTTGGATCATATATTGGTAGACTTGGATCTATACTTTTATTCATGATTTGGATGTTTTGTGATTAGTGTAGAGTGTATGTTCATGACTATGGTTAGAAATAAAAATTATAGTCATGACCTTGTTGTTCCTAAGCTATTTAAATTAGCCAATTTGATTTCATCAATTAAAATTAATGCTATATTTCCTTCTAGTGATTTCAAAAACTCTAGGAAAATGTAGATTTGGACTAATGATATTTTAACCAAATAAATAGTACCTTTTATTAAAATTAAAATATAAAATATATATATATATATATATATATATAATAGCATTAAATAAAGCTTTTTATATAAATAATTATAATAGGCAAAATATTAATCTTATAAGTCGTATATTCATAAATACTATTAAAATTTATTTATCTTTTAGTCAAGACATTAAAATTTACTTATTATTAATTTTATTTACCAATTATTTTTTAACCATTAGTTATTATAAATAATTATTTTAAATAATATCATCTAGGACCTAGGACCCTTCATCAAATAAACCCTAATTTATTTATAGCACGATTTAAACCTACAACGTATTAGTAACTATTTCACAAACCCTAATTATTTTAATATTAAGCTAGATTTATTTTATAAACCCTTTATTTATTATCTAACCTTAAAGCTTGGGACACTTTGGTCATGATTGTAGTAAGTTGAGCTAGGTTTATTTGTGAAAGTGAATTTTAGCTTAAGTTTAATTATGACTTGTGTTTACCCCAAGCGAGGTTAGGTTAGCTTTTGGAGATCTTTATTTTATCTCGAGCAAATGATCAGGTAAGCTCCTATATAAAAATTGTTTGTTGTAAAAAGTTATTATGGCAAGCTAAACACGAAATTTGTGAACATTGATTTGGTAAAGGCAATTAGGGACTACTTCCTTTCTTGTTCCAGTCAAACCAATTATTTGAAAAACAACAAACAATTTTATTCGAACACTAAACTGTTTCTAAAATTAATTTCGACAAGGACTTTGGAAACCCTTGATTGCCATTTTCAAGTAAAGCTATGTTTTATCAGTTTGATCCCAAGTGGGATAAATTACGTTGAGTACTCAATAAAGGTAGACTAGTAGTACTAGTTTTGAAGAGTAAGAGTGAGTCTTCTGATAGGAGGCCACTTCCAAAAGATGAACTCAACTTAGAGAAACGTTAGTACTACTTAGTCATGCCAGTCTGAGCTAGCAGGTTTCAGTCATGTGAATTGTGTGTTGCTGGAGTGGACAACCGATTTTGTTTGGGTGTAAAGAAGGAGGAGTATTTTACTCGGTAGGCCGATCACCTACCTTTTGTCAGTCTGCACAAAGTGTGGTATTCTGACCGTTATGGTTATGGGGCCCAACATGTGGTAACCTATGGCCGCCCTTTTGAGTGGTTGATTTTATTGTACATGTATGGTTGGGAAAGCCAAAACGCCATTCTTGATTTTGAACATTGTTTATTGCTTGCTAGTATTTTTCTTATGAAGTTCTTACACCTTGCATACATGAACTGTTTTCATTGAATTCTCAAAGCATACACGGACTTGCTGAGATTTTTATCTCATCACCCTTTTTACCATGATTTCAGGTCGATTTTACTATGGGGATGAGTAGCTAGTTGTTGCCTACTTGGAAGATATTCTGTTATCTATTTTATGTAATGCTCTGGGAGTTGAGAGTGAACAATTTTTATTTTGGATTTTTGGATTGTAATTAGTTTAATTTTAAAGTATTGTTTATTTTTTATTGTGTGCCATAGTTATAAAGACCCCTTGTCCTTTGGACGGGGCGACATCCCTGGCCCTGTTGGGCTTAGGTAGTGGGGTGTTACATGCATCATGTCAAGAAGGGTTCGATTCATTCTCTCAGATACACCATTATGTTGAGGTGTATGTGGTGGAGTTCATTGAGATAATATCCCATTATCTCTAAGATAATCAGGAACTCTTGGTTCAAGTATTCTCCTCCTCGATATGATCTTAGATTCTTAATACTTTTTCCAAGTTGTTTCTCTATTTCATTCTTGAAGTCTTTGAACCTTTCAAATGCCTCAGATTTGTATTTCATTAAATACAAATACCCGTATCGTGAGAAGTTATCGATAAAAGTGATGAAATAGTTGTAACCTCTTCTTACTTGTATTGATATTGGGCCACATACATTAGAATGTGGGAGTTCTAATAATTCTTTGGCCCGTTCTCCTTTTCCTAGAAAAGGAGTTTTAGTCATTTTACCTAGTAAACAAGATTTGCATGTGCCATATGATTCATAATCAAATGATCCTAAGTCACCAAGCTTGTGTAACTTAGAAACACGATTTTCGTTTACATGGCCCAAACGACAATGCCATAAATAAGAGGTGTTAGAGTTATCTATTTTAGGTTTCTTACTGTTTATATTGAGAACTGGATTATCCAAGTCTAAAACATATAAACCATTAACCAGAGTTGCTGAACCATAATAAATATCATTCAATGAAAAAGAACAACATTTATTCTTAAATATCAAATGAAATTCATATAAGTCTAAACACGCAATTGAGATAATGTTTTTCATTAAAACTGATACAAAATAACATATTTGCAATTCTAGAATTAATCCCGAAGGCAGATTCAGCTTGTATGTCCCCACAGCAAGTGCAGCAACCTTTGTCCCATTTGCAGTACGTAAGTCCACGTCACATTTCTCTAACCTTCTACTGCTCTTTAGTCCTTACAAGCTATTGCACAAATGAGATCCACATTTGGTATCTAATACCCATATTTTATTTCTAAAGACAGTATTTATCTCAATCATAAACATACCTAGAGTAGAAGTAGAAGTGCTTGTAAGCTTCTCCTTCTGTTTCTTGTCCTTAATGGTCTCTAAGTAGGCTTTTCAGTTGCGCCTCCAGTGGCCCATTTTCCCACAACGATAGTATGGGCCCTTGGTAGCTATGTCCTTCTTGTTCATACCACCTTTGGGCTTCATGAGAGCCTTCTTCTTCTTCTTTTGAACTTTCTTCTTAGAAGAGAAAGATTCTACCATTAAAACTACATTAGAATTCTTCTTCATGGAGGACTCCACAGTTTTGAGGAGATTGATCAACTCAGAAATGGTGGACTCAATCTTATTCATCTCATAGTTAATCACAAATTGTGAGAAACTATTAGGCAAAGACTGTGGAATTAAGTCAACACTTAAGTCATGATCCATTGCAAACCCAAGAGATCCAAGCTTCTCTATTAAGCCCAGCATCTTCAGCCTATGAGTGGCTACAGAAGAACCCTCTACCATTTTACAATGGAATAGTTGCTTCCAGATCTCGTATCTCTCAATTCTGGCTTGGGTATCAAACAGCTCTCGAAGATATAAAATGATCGATTGAGCATCCATATGCTCGTGCTATTTTTGCAACTCAGGAGTCATGGATGCCAGCATAACACATGATGTTGTATCACTATCCTCCTTGTGCCTTTTGTGGACAGCATGCTCATCAGCATGAGCATCTTGAGCCGGTGGTGGCGGAATAGGAACATCTAGCACGTAGAGCAACTTTTTCGATTTGAGAATGATTCTCAAATTTTTATACCAGTCGAGATAGTTTGATTCGATTAACTTATTGGTTTCGAAGATGCTACGTAAGTTTAGGTTTGTTGACATGATGCAAGTGACTTAGATGTAAAGATAAAGAGCATTAGCTACTTGTATATGCACATGATATGAAAATAATTAGGACTTTAATTAAGCGTATTTTTACTCCACTATTTTACTCAAACTAATAACCCCCACTACTGATTCGGGAAAGCCCGTTGGAAGCTTTTCTAGTGGACCGGTATCCAAATTCTTCAAGAATAACCTTGGGTTTGCCCAACAAGCTACCCTTAAGTTCATTGGTAGATATCTAATACCAATTACATCATATATAACTACCGGATCATTGGGTGATTAACAACTTTTAATCTTAAAGCCTTTTGGGCTACCCCAACTTTTCCTTTAAATTTCTTTATGCTTAAGTTTGCCCAATTGGGATAAAGAATTTAGTTAAACCTAACCCATTATTCAGGAATTTATTTCCTTAGCTTAAACATGCCCAATGTCAAGTAGGTTTGGGTTTGCCCAACAACCTGATCTCGAAAAAGGACTTTCGTTCTTACTATATTAATAGAAGAAATTAGGTTTAATATTAATTGAGAGATTTGTTCTTTTTAGTAATTTCGTTGAATGACATGCATAAAAATCAATAAATCACATAATTGATAATCATGGTAATAAAGAGATTATGTGGTATGGTTATGGACTTTACTCTAAATTAATTTCTTTGAGCTATAAAAGAAATTAATATAGTTAACCCTATGTGTTCATGCATTATTCAAGTAGAAGGTCTTACCTTCTCGCCTTGTTTTGGTTGCCATCTCCAAAATAAAATAATTCTACTCCTATCTAGTCTATGTAGACTAATTATATAATTTCATAAAGAGAGAAAACCTTGAGTTACATTCGAGGGGAGTTAGATAAGAAGAGAATTACACAAGAATTCTAGAGAAGGCAGGACACGCAGGCCCTATTTCATAAAAAACCAAAACTGTAAAATGCATGAACAGTTATAATTGGTTTTAGTCCATAACCATCCACCATGCCTTTGACTATGCTTAACCAAAATAAACATATACTTTTATTATTTCAAAATCATTATTTTGGAAAAATAAACCAAAATCTAAAATAAATATTTTAGAAAAATACATTAATTTTAAATTTTCAAAATCACTATTTTGAAAAATAAAATTGTTTGTCTCAAAACTAATTTTGAGAAAATACTTTTGGGTCTCGTCTCGCAATTATTACGGTGGTCCCGCTTGCCGGTCAGCGGGCGGGGGTTTAGAAGCCAGAGCATAACCGGCGCCGGTTTGGAAGCCAGAGCCGGCGCCGGCTCTGTTCTGGTTTTCAAAAATTTTTCTTTTTCAAAAACGATTTATGGACATCACGAATAGAACGGAACCGGCGTCGGTTTAGAGGCTAGAGCCGGCGTCGGCTATAGTCGGGAAGCGGTGGTGATTTTCAGAAAAATTTTCCAGAAACAATTTCTGGTGCCCTAATCTTCTGCAGAATGTTAGTGAGAACAATTCTCAATAGAATTTTCTGTATTGAAGCTCAAAACAACAATCAATTTGTTAGTTTAGACAAAACAAAACAGAAAATCAAATTCACAAGATGAAACGGAGGGCAACTACCGTGTTTAAGAAAACGTTTTTCTGCAAAAAAATTTTAGCACATAAAGAAAGCGCCTTTCAAAATATGCTATAAATTTTACACAATCATATTGTGTTATGGACCAAACCCATAAAGCTCAAAAGGATTTCGACTCAAGTGAAAACGATTTTCACAGCAAACAAAGACAAACACGTATACATGAAAATAGTTTTTCGTGTCAAAACAATGTCCGCAGACCACACATAACATGGCTCTGATACCACTGTTGGGTATCTCAGGCTCGTATCCTATATGGCACAGTAGAAAATAAAATGAGATACCATCCCAGGACTCGCCTATGTGTGAAAACAAGACATAAAGATAAAAAAGGTAGTAGCTTTTTACTTTTGTTTGATCGTCCGAAGAACAAAATTGATCTTCTTCAAGTCGAGATGCGATCCAGCAATCGTCTTGAACAACCTCAACGCGAGTTGAACGTCTAACTACTATAATCACAGTGTGTGATTATCTTTAACAGTAATCCACACAGAGGAATACTCAAGCACCAAGATTTCCTGTACTAGCAGAAAAAGATGGCGGCTAGAGCTATTTTCGTTTTCAGCTAAACGAGAGAGAGAGAGAGAGAGAGAGAGAGAGAGAGAGAGAGAGAGAGAGAGAGAGAGAGAGAGGAGAAGAAGAAGACGTTTGTTTTTGTAGCTCCTATTTTCGTGTGAATCACCCTTGCATTAGGGTTTCAAGCATATCCAATATATATTCCAAAATTCACTGAAAATCTGAAATTCTAAAACAATTAAAATTTCCTAATTATAATTGGAAACATCAAGTTCCTACAATTATAACTTGGACCACAAATTATAACTAATTATAATTTGTCCACAACAACTTCTCTTTCTCGCAATTAACCTCTCTATGTTATCAAATAACATCTTGAGTATATAATCCTCTATTGTGTGTGACCTATTAGGTTTCCCAGTCAATTGGTAGCGAACATGAATTAATCCAAACGTCTTTGAGATTAATAATCCATAATTAATTACAATTAATCCAATTAATTCTAACCAGGATTGGTTTATTAGCTCATCAATTAATAAACCCATATTCTCATATCATGAGCGGTATCTAGAAACACAGCATAACCACCCAAGAGTCCATAAGGTCAAGTGGCTTAACATGAACCATTCAATAACAAATTTCAGTGCAATTAACTCTTTTCACCATACAATATCTCATTTGGTTTGGAGTAGGAATTAGTACCAACTCCCTCCAGAATTAATTCTGGCCCGAATGCAATAGTACTTGTACCAGGAACCCACTACTCTAGATGTGTATCAATTGGAACTGTTTCCAATACACAATCTCCTTGGCCAATGACTTTTCGAGTAGTACTTCCTACAAGTGGTCGTGAGATATTCGCCCCTACTATTAGAAGTGGTGAATCCTTTATTGACCCTCTCAACTACTTTCGTTTACCTCACAATGTATCTAATATCCATTCCATAGGCGGCCCTCGATCAAGCTCCGGAGATTGGAATCAAAGTACAAAGCTTAGCAAACAAAGTACTTTGGAGATCTCAAGTCTAAGGATACTTGCACGTTTGCTATATTGAGATTATATCACTAGCACTAAATAGTTATCCATGTGATTATTTCAAAGCTAGGTCATCCAATGAATTTGTTCCATTAACAAGCATCCATGTGTTAACTTTGAGTATCTCAATACTCACGATTTTGAGAACCACTGCCTGATCAAACCAGGAAGTCTAACACATGCTAGTCTTAACGTATTAATGATGTCATGTCTCATTAATACTATGACTAGGGACTATCTAAGTACTAACACCATCCAGTGTAGTAGGAATTTCATATCATGATCTCTATCATGATTTCCTTAACACAGTATTGTATTAGGGACTTTACGAACAGTTATATTATTTAAAGTAAACAAATGAAACTGTAAGATATATAATGCCTTTTATTTAAAATAAATTGTGTCATATACAATGTACAAGTAATTGCCTCTAGGACACAACACTAATAGGTTAAGCCATAAATAATTCAAGAAAACTGACAAATCATTTTGTTCTTCTATACCTTCCCTCACAATAAGATTCATTATATGGGCACAACATCTTACACGTATAATATCATATCCCAAAGTTATATATTTCTAATATTTGGCTTTCTTTTCAAGTATCTAATTTTGCCATCATCAGAATTAACATTATCAATTGTAAGAGTAAAAATTTTATCAACACTCCATTCTACCAAATTTTCCTCATACTTTTTCCAATTGATTCTCTTTTTTAGTTAGCAACTTGAGAAAAAAAAAACTAGAATTTACTTGTCCATCTTCCAATGATCTTTAACCTAATACAACACATATAATTTATATTTTGAATTGACGACCAAGTGTCAGTGGTGAAACAAACTTGATGAGCTTTCAAATGCTTTTCAATTTCTTCTTCTCATTATGATACAAATACACACAATTTCGAACAATAGTTATGCGACTAGGTACTTTAAACTTAGACTCTAATGTATGAGGATATTTTTGAAAACCCTCCCTTTCTACAACATTCAATGGTAGCTCAGTAACTATTCACATATTTTCTCCTTCTTAAATTATTTTTCTAATTTAATCGATTACGCGAGTATTACGCAAGTATTAAGATAAATAAGTTTTTAGTTAATTAAACTTTTATTTTTATTTTTGTCCTTAAAATTCAATTTATTCGCTCTCTATTTATTAAGAAGTACTCAAATTTTAAAATTTTAATATACTCCAAATTACTTATCTCTTCTATTATTTAAATAGGATCAACTTATTAGGAAAGAAATTATTTAATATGTTTAGAAAATAGAGTGTTGTTAAATGGGGGAAATTTAGAATGATAAATCTTAATTTCCTAATGAGATCAATAATTTAAGACAAAAACTAAGTTAGAAATAGGACAAATAATTTAGAACGGAATGAATACTTACTAGTTCTTGTCTAAGTACTTCACAAATGAATTTCTTGAATTTGGTATTATCTTGAACTAATATATATATATATATATATATATATATATATATATATATATATATATATACAGAGAGAGAGAGAGACTTGTCTTTATTTGGCCTTCCATATGCCGAAGTGGGTACTTTTGTTAAATATTATTTAAATAGTTCCATATACAACTAGGTCCAAATAGAAGAAGAAAATTAGCCGATTCAATCTTTTAATTTTTATATTTTGGAAATTTAGATCTCTTTTTGTTTTTTTTTTTTTACTTTTTAAGTCCCCTAATTATTTTTTTACACGGGTTTGATCTTTTTTTTTATGGTTCTATTAGTCAAAAAATTATTGACTAACGGAACTCTAAAAAAAAGACTAATACTGTACAAAAATAATAGTTAGGAAATCTAAAAAGTTGAAAAAAAAAAGAAAAATAACTTAAACATCTAAAATATAAAAGTTACAAGATCGAATCGACTAATTTTCCTTTGAATAATAAAGCAATTAAAAAATTCGCCTTTAAATTTGGAAGGATTTCAGATAGAGTTAAGATGAAATATTAAAATTTTATTTTTTAAAATAATAAAGTAATAAACGTATTCGTTGCAAATTTATCTCAAATTTAATTAAAATTTAGAACAAATTCTTAAAAATTATATTATTTTATAAAAATTAAAAATAAATTAACAAAGATAGTTAATAAAAAATTCAAAAAGAAATTAATATAGGAATTATTCTCAACTTTGAGTAAAATTGGGGATAGATTCTTTAGCAAAATTTATTATTTAATAAAAATTAAAAGAAAAAGAAAATTAATAAAGGAATTCAACGTAAATCTATCTCAAATTTTAAAAAAATTTAGAACAGAATCTTAAGAAAAATTAATTATGTAACAAAAAAAAAACTAATAAATTAATCAAGAAATACTTTCCAAATTTTATTAATCTGCATCGTTGATGTTCTAATTTTGCTTTTAATTGATCTAATAGAATGGTTAGTATAATCATTTTATTATCATTTTTTTAATTTTTTAATTATTAATACGATACAAGTTAAATAAATAGATATATCATTACATATTTGTATTTAAACAAATGTTACAATGTAACATTATATAAATACTTTGATAAAACGATAAACTATATCCGACGTAATTAAAATTTATTATATTTATATTTTTAACTTTTGTAGAAAATCTAACAATCAGATTATTAATTTGTGAAACTCATATATATTTAATAATTAAGTATGTTTGGAAAATTAGTTGATTCAATCCCTTAACTTTTATATTTTGGGAGTTTATGTCCCTCTAACTATTATTTTTATATAACTTTGGCTTCTTTTTTTTTTTTTTAAAGTTTCCTTAGTCAGATGATGGTTTAACTAATAGAATAGTATAAACGAACTAAATCCACACAAAAATAATAATAAAGGGACTTAAAAGTTAAAAAAACAGAAAAAAAATCTAAACCTGTAAAACATAAAAGTTAGGGGGATCGAATTAACTGATTTTCTAATAACGCATGCAAATCTTGTTCACAATAATTACAAGCAGCTCTAGTACTATCCTCTAATCTAGTAAAGTAGTTTCGTATTTAAATTTTTTTTAAAGAATCATTATTAGGTGGTAATGGTTTTACCTTTCGCCATTTTCTAGAATGTGCAGGTGTGTTTGTTTTTTATTCGTTTACTTCTTACTTCTTTTCTTGCAAAATTTCACCTTCATTTACAGTTGCTACTTGCACAAACTTTTATTCATTCCATCTGCATAATTATAAGAAAACAATTAAAAGATCGATGGTGTTATGAATAATTAGTGGAGGCTCCACTAATTATAGATTTATATGAATTATTAGAGAAGATTTTTATGGATGTCCACCATTTAATGGAGACACCACTAATTGAGATTAGTGGAAGATGATGTATGCCATGATGTATTCCACTAATTAGAGCTCTATAAATAGAGCTATTCTCTAAGCTTGTAACACACCATCATTTTGTGAAAGAAAGATTAGAGAAAGAATTGTGAGAAAAAGAAAGAGAGAAGTTTGAAAAGAAATTCTTGTGCAAAGAATAGTTAGAATTTTCTTAGTGTGTAGTGTGAAGATTTTATTCTAACACTACCCTAATTTTATAACACGTTATCAGCACGAATCTCTACAGTTACAAAAGCCAGAAGACTAAGCACGAGTTTCTGCCGTTACCAAAGCCAGAAGACAGGTACGCATTTATTGATCTCTATGGCTAACCTCGCTAAACTCGAATTTGTAGCCCTTGATATTTCTGGAAAAAATTATATGTCATGGGTTCTCGATGCAGAAATGCATCTAAATGCTGAAGTCCTTAGTGAAACTATTCAAGCAAATAATAGTGCATCTGCACAACACAAGACTAAAACTTTGATTTTTATTCGTCGTCATCTCGATGAAAATTTGAAAATGGAATATCTTACCGAAAAAGATCCATATGTCCTGTGGGTAAATTTAAAAGAAAGATTTGACCACCTGAAGATGGTCGTACTACCCACTGCACGGTATGAATGGTTGCACCTGAGGTTGCAAGATTTTAAAATCTTGAATGAATATAGCTCCACAATGTATAAAATTACATCTCAATTAAAATTATGCCGAGAAAAAGTGATTGATGAAGATATGTTGGAGAAGACATTCTCCATTTTTCATGCCTCGAATATTGTCCTGCAGCAACAATATCGAGAAAATGGGTATACAAAATTTACAGATTTAATTACCACCATCCTCATTGCAGAGAAGAATAATGAGTTATTATTGAGAAATCATGAAGCCAGACCAACTGGCTCAACAGCACTCCCAAGAAGTGAATGCTGTTGGCTCTAGCAGAAGCCATCGTTATAGTCGTGGTCGTGGCCGTGGTCGTGGTTATGGTCATAGACACACTCGATATTTCCCTTATCACAATTATAATCAAACTGTGAGAAATACTGGCCACCTGAAGTGGAACAGAAAAGATCATAAGGGAAAAGAAAAAGAAATTGAAGAAAAGCATGAGGATATATGTTATAGATGTGGCATGAAAGGTCATTGGTCACGAAACTGTCGTACGGCTAAGCATTTAGTTGAATTATATCAAGCTTCATTGAAAAATAAAAATGTGGAAGTAAATTTTTCTCAACATCCAATAAATGATGCTGATGATGATGATATTGATCCTGAAGATCTTAATATCAATATTACTCATATGGATGTATCGGATTTTTTTGAACACCCAGACGGTAGGATAGACCATTTAATTGGTGATGGCAGTGTCCAGAAGAACTAAAGCCTCACCCTGATATTTTTGTATTTTCATTTTCATTCTATTCTAATAATATTTACGTTTGCATATATATATTTGTGTTCAGATGGCTGTTGTTAATGATGATGTATGCATTATTGATAGTGGAACTACACACACCATACTAAAAAATGAGAAATATTTTTCTGATCTCAAAATGGGAGAAATAAATATTTATACGATAAACGGTAGTGCAAATGTGATTGAGGGCTCCGGAAGAGCTAGTATATTGTTGCCTAAAGGAACAACAATTATTATTGATAAGGCACTATTTTCCTCAAAATCCAGAAGAAATTTATTGAGTTTTAAAGATATCCGCAGAAATGGATATCATGTTGAAACAAATGAGGAAAATGGGATTGAGCATCTTTATATTACTCAAATGCATTTGGGTAAGAAATCTGTATTAGAAAAACTGCCGTCTTTTTTTACTGGCCTATATTTTGTAAAAAATACGTACAATTGAAATTTATCATCTAGTAAACCAGAAGTTTACTGATCCTATTACTTTTAGCATTTGGCATGACCGGTTGGGTCATCCGGGATCTACCATGATGACAAGAATCATTGAGAATACACATGGTCATCCTTTAAAAAATAAAAGGATATTAACATCAGATAAATACGCATGTACTGCATGTTCCCTAGGAAAATTAATTGTTAAACCATCACCAGTAAAAGTAGGAGCTGAAAGTCCTACATTTCTCGAACGGATTTACGGAGATATTTGTGGACCTATTGATCCACCATGTGGACCGTTCAAATATTTTATGGTCTTAATTGATGCATCATCTCGATGGTCACATGTATGTTTATTATCTACTCGCAACCTGGCGTTTGCGAGATTACTTGCTCAAATAATTAAATTACGAGCACAATTTCCTGACCATCACATTAAAAATATCCGTTTGGATAATAGTGGTGAATTTTCATCACATGCTTTTGATGCATATTGCATGTCAATTGGGATTAATGTTGAACATCCTGTAGCTCATGTTCACACACAAAATGGTCTTGCTGAATCTTTGATTAAACGATTACAATTAATTGTTAGACCATTATTAATGAAAACAAATCTCCCAACATCTGCTTGGGGACATGCTATTTTACATGCTGCAACACTTGTACGCATAAGACTAGCTAGTTATCATAAATTCTCTCCTTTGCAATTGGCTTTTGGGTCAAAACCAAATATTGCTCATTTAAGAATTTTTTGGTGTGCTGTATATGTTCCAATTGCACCAAACCAACGTACAAAGATGGGTCCTCAAAGAAGAAAGGAGATATACGTTGGATATGATTCTCCCTCTATTATCATGTATGTTGAACCTCTAACAGGAGATGTATTCACAGCAAGATTTGCTGATCGTCATTTTGATGAATCATTATTCCCTAAATTAGGGGGAGAACCAAAACAGCATAAAAAGGATCTTACTTGGACAACATCATTAAATTATCTTGATCCGCGTACAAGCACATGTGAACTTGAGGTTCAAAAGATAATTCATTTGCAAATCAAATGCCAGACGCTTTTGTTGACTCTAGAAGAGTTACAAAATCACATATTCCAATTATAAATGCTCCTATTCGAATTGAAGTTCCAGCAGAACAAAATATTATACCTATAGCTGCTGAGTCAAAAACACGCCGAAGCGTGGCCGACCTCTTGGTTCTAAAGATAAAAATCCTCGAAAGAAAAGAGGATTAAATGATCTAGAAGATCATATTGAAGAAAAGAATGATAAAGACCAAGAGAGAACTGATGACAAAGAACCAGAAGTTGATGAAAGTAACACTGAAATTTCTATCAATTATACCACTTCCGGTAGAAGTTGGAATCGGATAGAAACTGTTATTGATAATATATTTGCATACAATATATCTCTTGATGTTACACAGGATAATGATGATCCTGAACCAATATCAGTTGATGAATGTCGGCATAGAAAAGATTGGCTGCAATGGAAAGATGTGATTCAATCGGAGTTAAATGCACTGACAAAACGTGAAGTCTTCGGACCTGTAGTCCGAATACCAGAAGGTGTAAAACCTGTTGGTTACAAATGGATATTTGTGCGAAAGCGCAATGAAAAGAGTGAAATCGTTCGATATAAAGCGCGATTAGTAGCCCAAGGTTTTTCACAAAGACCAGGTATTGATTATGATGAAACGTATTCTCCTGTTGTTGATGCTATTACACTTCGATATCTTATCAGTTTGGCAGTACATGAAAAAATAGATATGCGCCTATTAGATGTTGTCACTGCTTACTTGTATGGAAATTTAGAAAATGATGTTTACATGAAAATCCCTGAAGGATTTCATATGCCTGAAACATATAAACATTACCCTCGTGAAAATTACTCCATCAAGTTGCAGAAATCATTATATGGCCTGAAGCAATCTGGGCGCATGTGGTTCACATGTTTTAGTGAATATTTATTGAAAGCGGGATTTAAAAATGACCAGGTATGTCCATGTGTTTTTATTAAGAAATTTGGTTCTAAATTTGTGATATTAGCTATATATGTTGATGATATTAATCTTATTGGAACTCTTGAAGAGCTCCAAGAAATAATTGATTATTTAAAAAGAGAATTTGAAATGAAGGATTTTGGTAAAACCAAATTTTTGCCTTAGTTTACAATTTGAACACTTGGAAAGTGGAACATTTATTCATCAATCAACATATACAGCAAAAGTGCTAAAAAGATTTTACATGGACAAAGCACATCCATTGAGTATTCCAATGATCGTCCGATCATTAAATGTGGATAAAGATTCTTTCCGACCTCAAGAAAATGATGAAGAACTCATTGGTCCTGAAGTACCATATCTCAGTGCAATTGGTGCATTGATGTATCTTGCTAATAATACACGACCTGGTATTGCTTTTGCTGTCAATTTATTAGCAAGATTTAGTTCTTCACCAATACGACGACATTGGAATGGAATTAAACAAGTCCTTTGATATCTCCAAGGTACAATTGATCTCGGATTATTTTATTCAAATAAAACCAGCCCAACATTGATTGGTTATGCAGATGCTGGTTATTTTTCTGATCCACATAAAGTACGTTCTCAAACGGGCTATCTATTTACATGTGAAAATACTGCTATATCATGGCATTCTACGAAACAATCTATAGCAGCTACTTCTTCAAATCATGCTGAAATTATAGCCATTCATGAAGCAAGTCGAGAATGTGTATGGTTAAGATCCATGATTCATTATATCCGAGAAAGTTGTGGATTATCATCGATCAAAGATATTCCAACTCCTCTTTATGAAGATAATGCAGCTTGCATAGCTCAATTACGAGGAGGATATATTAAAGGAGATCGGACAAAACATATTTCATCAAAATTCTTCTTTACCTATGAACTCCAGAAGAAAGGTGAAATTGATGTGCTACAAATTCGGTCATGTGATAGCCTCGCAGATATTTTCACGAAGACTTTACCGACTGCAACATTTGAGAAGTTGAGATATAAAATCGGTATGCGTCGGTTTAAAGATTTAAAGGAATTATCTCATCAGGGGGAGTAATAAACAGACATATAGAATAGTGTACTCTTTTTCCTTCACTAGATTTTTTTTCCACTGGGTTTTTATCTAGTAAGGTTTTAACGAGGCATATTCTTTATGTAATGGATGGACATCCAAGGGGGAGTGTTATGAATAATTAGTGGAGGCTCCACTAATTATGGATTTATGTGAATTATTAGAGAAGATTTTTATGGATGTCCACCATTTAGTGGAGACACCACTAATTGAGATTAGTGGAAGATGATGTATGACATGATGTATTCCACTAATTAGAGCTCTATAAATAGAGCTATTCTCTAAGCTTGTAATACACCATCATTTTGTGAAAGAAAGATTAGAGAAAGAATTGTGAGAAAAAGAAAGAGAGAAGTTTGAAAAGAAATTCTTGTGCAAAGAATAGTTAGAGTTTTCTTAGTGTGTAGTGTGAAGATTTTATTCTAACATTACCCTAATTTTATAACAGATAGAAAATACATTTATTGATATTACTTATAATTAGAAGCCAAGTGAAGAAGAAGCATGAACAAAAGGAGAGAATCAATTATTATAAAAAGCTCCAAATATCGCGGGGACATTTTCCCTAAATTCTGCAGGCGTATCTTAGGCAAAAATAATAATTAGTCACATAAAATAATTAAAGCCTTGAATTTTATAAAGAATTCTGGCATCCTAAAAAAATTACACATAAAATATTTTAAATTAATTACATAATGTTTTATATTAGATTTTGATTTGTGTATTAAAATAAGTCAGAGGATTCATTTTTAAATTGCTACCATCATTTTGGCATAAAACCACCCAATTTAGTTTGAACTACCTTTATCATATCTAGAGTAAGCAAAACCCCCAATTTGACGTATTCCAAATGGTGGGAATTGGCATGTGATGGGTGAATGAAAAATTATTTTAATAATGAGGCACCCATAAATGATGAGAAAGTGGAAAGTATATCATAACCTACAACCCATTATCTCTAGAGTTACTAACTATGATCTCCCATAACCTCTAAAGTTATTGAGGCAGTGGAGAAGTGGTTATTAAAAAGTATGGAGACAGTGGAAGTAGTAGGAGTTACAATGAGTTTGTAACCTTTAACCCTTCATATCTAGAACCTATGCCATATTCATGATCTAACTACTTGCCTAGTCTATAAATAGGTATCTTCTATTCTGTTTTGTGTGGAAGAGAAAACTTAGAAAAGCTCTCTCTCTTTTATCCCTATACTTGCATATTTATATAGTATTCTAGTTTGATCTAATTCGTCAGGTGAAGAATTGTGTGCTAGTTGCTTCATCATATCCTTTGTATCCTTAGAAACAGATGACTATTTCAACCTCTAATACATGTACAAGAGGGGTCAAATCTGTTTTGAGGAGATTATGTTGAACACAAGTCTCGAATTATCATCTTTTTCTACTCCTTATTCTAGTTTTACTCTATTTTTGAATAGTTATTTTGCTATATTGAATAATTATTCTGTATTACTTATAGCTATTTTGCTAACAATTTTAAAACAGATTGTACGTATTCAATATGGCAACTAATGATTTGAATGTGCCTACCGACGTTTGTTCCGATGGTTTGGGTTCTATAACTACCACTGCTTTGCAATTGCCTTCAGTGGTCAAACCTCGTATAGTGTCCTCTATAGTGAGAAACCCAAAAATTTCAATGGTACGAACTTCAAGAGATGGCAACAAAAGATGTTATTCTATTTGACGATCTTGAATCTTGCAAGATTCTTGAAGGAGGATGCTCGCAAAGTTAGGCTGAAGGAGAGACAGATGTGCAAGCCATCAATGCGGTTGATGCTTGGAAGCACTCTAATTATCTATGCCGAAATTATGTCATGAATGGCTTGAATGACTCTTTGTACAGTGTTTATAGTGCACAAAAAAACTTCAAAGTCACTATGGGAATCCCTGGACTATAAATATAAAACGGAAGATGCTAGTGCAAAGAAATTTATTGTTGGTAAATTCCTTGATTATGTAATGGTGGATTCTAAGACTGTTATTAGCCAAGTGCAAGAAATTCAAGTTATTTTACATAAGATTCATGTTGAAGGCATGGTTCTAAGTGAAACCTTCCAAGTGGTTGCTATTATTGAGAAGTTGCCTCCTGGATGAGAGGATTTCAAGAATTACCTTAAGTATAAGTGAAAGGAGATGAACTTGGAGGAGCTCATTGTTAGACTTCATATTGAAGAAGAAAGTAAAGACAAAGAGCGTAAGCTGTCCATACCTATCACTGCTAAGGTAAATATTGTGGACTAT
The DNA here is from genome assembly GCA_026120185.1 of Voacanga thouarsii. Classification (NCBI taxonomy): domain Eukaryota; kingdom Viridiplantae; phylum Streptophyta; class Magnoliopsida; order Gentianales; family Apocynaceae; genus Voacanga; species Voacanga thouarsii. Next base: position 4,300,413 of record JANUWF010001503.1, read on the forward strand.
AAGTAAGGGCAAAGCTCAAAAGGAAAGAAGGCCAAATCTACAATTGGTGCAAAAGAACGAAGCACGAAACATAAGTTTCAAGGAAAATGCTTTAATTGTGGCAAAATGGGTCACAAGTCTGCTGATTGTAGACTCCAAAAGAAGAAGAAAAATCATGAGACAAACATGATTGATGATATCTCCATAGATGTTTTAGAGATGAACCGTGCTGCTGTTGTTTCTAAAGTGAACTTTATTAGGTCAAATCCAAAAGAGTGGTGGGTTGATACCGGTGCCACTATGTATGTTTGCACTAATAAAGTGTTGTTCACTACGTTTGAATCTTCTGAAGGAGAAAAGTACTTATAGGGAATTCTGCCTATGCTCCTATAGAAGGACAAGGAAATGTGTTATTGAAGATGACTTTTGGCAAGACCTTGACTCTAAATGATGTGTTATATGTGCCAGAAGTTCGCAAGAACTTAGTGATGTGTTCGGACTTGGATATAAAAATCATACAACAACTAAGCAAATTCTCAATCAAGTTTAAATTAAAACGTTCAACCTAAATCACACATATGAGCAAGCGTACTCATCATTAACCGAGCATAGGGTTCAAAGGAGTGTCGATCCTCAAGGAACAAGTAGACATTAATTATCTTTCTTTCATTGTTTAACCTACTTGATAAAGTGAAAAATAAGTAAAAAGGAAAATAAAATAAAATAAAATCAAACTAAAAATATATACATGTCAATAATGTAGATTTATGCAATTCAAACCATTGTTTAGACAACATGATGTTAAAGGATCTAACCATTGTCACAACTAATCATTCTATTGGCACCATGAATGATAAAGGTAAATTAGCATCACTTGGTCTGTCTCAAGTAATTACTACATTCCAGATAAATTAGCATCACTTGGTCTGTCTCAACTAATTCATCCAAAAGATGCAATAAACACAATCCTTGATTAAATTTCCTTGGTCTGGCAAATTTAAAACATGAAATTAATCAATGAATCATTTGTCTGACAAACATCAATTAACCTTCAATTACTTAATCCTCAGCAATTAACCTCTTTGGTCTAGCAAGTTAATAGACAATAAATATGAAATTAATCAATTGCAACTACCATTAACCTCTTTGGTCTAGCAAGTTAATGAAAAGAAACAACAAATTAATCTCGTAATACGCCCAAGTAATTGAATACCAAGAAGAATAATCATTTAATCAAAAGATCAAATAACTCTAAGAATCATAACTATCTAAAATAATGTCCAATTACAATAAAACAATTAACATATCATTGTTCAAGAAAAAGTAAACAAAGTAAAAGAAAGTACTCATAAACAAGCCCCCTTCTTCTTCCTTTGAAGACCTTCTTGTACAACCCTCCTTGAACTTGAAGAATTCCTCACTTGATTGAGTAATTTTCTGTGATAATCAATGAATTCTCAAATTTTTCCTTGTGTTTTTCATCTATTTATAGGCTTAGGAAGTGCCTAAACTCGTAGGTACAAAGTTCTTGGCCGAGTAGAAGTTGAAAGATACTAAAACTCCATAGATTACTAAAACCCGCGTAGAAAAATCACACACCGCCTTAGCTTCAAGGCATAGCCGGTGCCACCTTGACTCTTGGAGTCGGCACCGGTTGTGTTCTGCTCCTCTGCTTATTCGCCAATTTTTCTCCAAATTTTGCACAATAAAGACCAAAATGCAGCCGGCGCCGCATTGACTCTTGGAGCCAGCGTCGGTTCCCCTCTGTTTTGCTTTGTTTTGATAATTTTTCGTCGTTTCGAAGTTCGTGTATTCCAGTGCATGGCCGGCGCCAGTTCTAGAGTCCTAGCCGGCACCGCCTCTCCTCTATTCTGCGACGTTTTTGTTTCGTTTTACCCTAAAAAATTGAAATAAAGAACAAAATACCTTTTCAAAGGGTAAAATCTTAAATATGAAGGAATATGACTAATTATTGAACAAAATGTATTACAAATGAACCTCAAATAACTAGGAAAAACATGACTAATTTAGCATCTATCATATTCCCCCACACTTAGCTCTTTGCTTGTCCTCAAGCAAAGTATCAAGAACAAGTAAGAAAACACAAGGTTTCGTTATTCACTCAATCAATTTCAAAACCATATCTTTAACTCTTTCTTCATTCAAGAATATAAAATACATGACTACTACATCTTTCACGACTAATGCAAGACTTGTGTTAGTGAAAAATGACGTAGTAGAACCATTACAATACTTCACAATATTCTTGAACCATTGGAAAGAATTTAGTTAAAAAAGAATATGCATTCCATAGGCTTACTCTTCATACACTCTCTCCACTAATCCGAGACATATCATGATTCTACTTAGATCAAGTAGGACTTTTAAGCTTGTAATGTAAGGCTAAAGATTTGTAATGTAGTTTATCAAACGAAGGATATAGGAGAATCAAAAATCAAAGAAACTAAGAGTTCGCAAGAAAAGGATAAACAAATTGAATCAATAATTTCCAACTCTTTTTGCTTTCCTATTCCAAAAATCAAATAAATCATAACCTCATTCAGCAATTACAACTCCACTCAAAAAAATCCTGCATTTTTTTCTTTTTTTCTTTCAACTTTTATTTTCACCAACTCTTCTCTATTTCTTCCACAAAATCACTCAAATTTTTCCAGCAATGGTGTCAAGTATTTTATATGAACTTTAACTTTTTTTTCAGCTCAATCACCATTCCTTTTATGATCTTTTCTTTCTTCATTTCATTCAATAAGTTTTTTCTTCTTTCTCTTTCTTTCTTTTTCTTTTTCCTTTCCATCTCAACTTGTTATTGATCCAGGATTGAAAGTAACAAGGCATGATCTTTTTCCCTAACATTCTTCCTCAACATTCTCATACATATACTTTCATCCATTAAAAGCATAAAGATTCGGAAAATTATTCAAACTCTCAACACCAAGCAATGGACAAAATATTGTGACGGGTTTTAATGAAAGAAATTAACAATTTAGGCTCAAAATAGGCACTAGGGATAATATGACAATAGGTAGGCTTGAAAAGCTCAAACTATCCAAAGAAGGCCTATTACTATCATCCTTAAGTTAAATCATGATTGTCTTTCTTATTTCGCCTCGAGAGATATTCAAGTAAGTTCTAAAATGCTCCATAAATTTTAGTAGAAAAACAGGTTTAAGAATATTGCGAAGCATTTGATTAAGAACTACTTCGTCCAAGTGCGTGCAAAAAGTCATGCATAAGCCATAAATGATCTAGAACATATGCTCTATAATCCATAATAAAGACATGCATTAAAAATATAACTTGAAATCTCAAGAAAAACCAGAAATATTTTTGAAAATTTTTTATTTTACAAGAAGGATAAAGGATACAAGAATGATGCATAGAAGAATTTTTAATTGAACCACTCCCTCACACTTAAATTGGACATTGTCCTCATTGGCAACAAATAAACACACGAAAGTATCTCCAAATGGACTAAAAATAATAAAGGGTTAAAAAGTTTAAGTAATACTTTCCAAGTGCAATAATGCTCCAATAGGTATCCAAACTTGAGGTAAAAAGAAGGGCTTGTCCAAGGGGAATTTATTCCTATAAAACAAAACACAAATAAAAGTACAAAGAAAATAATAATAAAATAAAAATATACCTAAATAAAAGAAAACAAACTAAAGAAAAAGACTAGAAATAAAATAAAATAAAACAAAAACTTTTTACTTTCATCATGCTTCCTCATCAAACCTTTTGAAAAGAAATTAAAGCTCAAAGTAGCAGATAGGCATACTGAATGTAGAAAGAATGGAGAATTTTGAAAAAGAGAAGGTTCATGAAAATAATTTTTTCTCACTAAAGCAAAACACATAAACCTCTTTCTCTAACATTTCTTTAGACACACAAATATTGTTGTCAACATATAAGTGCACATAGTTTCTAAAGAATGCATCAAGCTTGAAATCACCGATTAACCATTCAAAAGAATTTTTACAATTTAAAATACCCCTTTAAACTTAGTGTTTGAGTTCTTAAAGATGGGATTAGGAAATTCTTACTTTTCAATGTTTCGACAAATACCAAGTTACCTCCCTGAGATTGCGGTGAAGGGTAGAATTCGTCAGCATCCTCAAAGGGTTTCTTAGAATAAATGAAAAATCCAACTTCTTGAGGTATGTTGAACTCCATACATCATCATTGGGACCATTGTTCTCCAAGAAGTGAGAAGAGCCTAAGAAATCACGTGACAAAGAAATATTAGAATTATAAGCACATAGAGTAAAATCAAATACCTCTCTTACCACATCATGCAATTGTCCTTCATAGCCTCTTTTTTTTTTTTTTTATGGTCAATTGTATGGGCTAGCATGAACTCATGAGTCTCTTCAACAATCTTAACTAATTGTTTCCTTTGATCGCCTAATCGTTGGGAAGCTTTTCCATGCCACTGAATAGATGAATTTGTATTGGCAACAAAAGAATTTACTAATGCTTCTAATGACGTCTCACTAAAAATATCAATGTTCGCTTGTAATTTTGCCAATCTATCATCAATACACTAATGTTTTTTTTTTTTTGTGAAAAATGAAATAAAAATGATGACCATGCAGCAATGATGAATAATGTAACTTAATTCATGAAGAAAGAAATAAAAATGAAACAAAACGAATTCTACTATATCGCCTCCAGATCATTGGATCATGTACCAAGGCTAACACGTAGCAAAGACAAGACGAAAGTTAAATAATAGAATTCATAATTCAAAAAAAATTACAAGAACTTGTTAGTCAAATTAAACATAGTCAAAGTTAGTAAGTTAGATTACAAAGGTATACATAAGATACAAAAGATAGCACCTTTTTGCGAAAAGAACAATTATACATATTTACTTATTTACATATTTACATAGTTAAATCAACAAAATCCAAGTTTTCATGCTATTGTTTCTCGACAACGGCGCAAAAAACTTGATGTGTTCGGACTTGGGTATAAAAATCATACAACAACTAAGCACACTCCCAATCAAATTTAAATTAAAACATTCAACCCAAATCACACATATGAGCAATCGTACTCATCATTAACCGAGCATAGGGTTCAAAGGAGTGTCGATCCTCAAGGAACAAGTAGACATTAGTTACCTTTCTTTCATTATTTAATCGACTCGATAAAGTGAAAAACAAATAAAAAGGAAAATAAAATAAAAGAAAATCAAAATAAAAATATATATATGTCAATGATGTAGATTTATACAATTCAAACCATTGTTTAGACAACATGATTTTAAAGGACCTAACCATTGTCACAACTAATCATTCTCTTGGCACCATGAATGATAAAGGTAAATTAGCATCACTTGGTATGTCTCAACTAATTCATCCAAAAGATGAATTAAACACAATCCGTGATTAAATTTTCTTGGTCTGACAAATTTAAAATATGAAATTAATTAATGAATTCTTGGTTTGGCAAACATCAATTAACCTTCAATTACTCAATCCTCAGCAATTAACCTCTTTGGTCTAGTAAGTTAACAGCCAATAAATATGAAATTAATCAGTTGCAACTACTATCAACCTCTTTGGTCTAGCAAGTTAATGAAAAGAAGCAACCAATTAATCTCGTAATACGCCCAAGTAATTGAATACAAAGAAGAACAATCATTTAATCAAAAGATCAAATAACTCTAAGAATCATGAATATCTAAAATAATGTCAAATTACAATAAAAAAATTAACATATCATTGTTCAAGAAAAAGAAAACAAAGTAAAAGAAAGCATCATAGACAAGCCTTCTTCTTCTTCCTTTGAAGACCTTCTTGTACAACCCTCCTTGAATTTAAAGAATTCCTCATTTGATTGAGTAATTTTCTATGATAATCAATGAATTCCCCACTTTTCTCTTGTGTTTTTCATCTATTTATAGGCTTAGGAAGTGTTTAAACTTGTAGGTACAAAGTTCTTGGCCGAGTAGAAGTTGGAAGATACTAAAACTCCATAGATTACCAAAAAACATGTAGAAAAATCACACACCACCTTAGCTTCAAGGCATAGTCAATGCCGTCTTGACTCTTGGAGCTGGTGCCGGTTGTGTTATGCTCCTCCACTTGTTCGTCGATTTTTCTCCGAATCTAGCACAATGAAGACCAGAATATAGCCGGCGCCGCCTTGACTCTTGGAGCCGGTGCCGGTGCCGCTTCCTCTCTGTTTTGACAATTTTTCATTGCTTCGAAGTTCGTGTAATCCAGTGCATGGCCGGCACTGGTTTTAGAGCCCTAGCCGGTGTCGCCTCTCCTCTGTTCTGCGACGTTTTTGTTTCGTTTTACCCTAAAAATCTGAAATAAAGAACAAAATACCTTTCCAAATGGTAAAATCTCAAATATGAAGAAATATGACTAGTTATTGAACAAAATGTATTATAAATGAACCTCAAATAACTAGGAAAAACATGACTAATTTAGCCCCTATCACTTAGTATTTGGGTCACTGCTGAAGAAACATGAATTTTGCATGGTGTTCGAATCTGACAAAGTTATTTTGTCTAAATCTGAAATGTATGTGGGAAAAGGTTATGCAACTAATGGGTTGTTCAAATTAAACGTAATGACTATTATCAATAAAAAGTCTTTTTCTTATTTGTTTGAGTCTTCCAATGTTTGGCATTGTAGACTAGGACATGTTAATTATGATACAATGAATAAATTAATTAACTTAGATCATATTCCTTCATTCCAAATTGATTCGAAAAGAAAATGTGAAATTTGTGTTAAGGTAAAGTTAACCAAGTCTTCATTTTAATTAATAGAAAGAAACACCGAATCTCTTGAATTGGTTCATAGTGATGTTTGCGACTTATAGCTCACACAAGAGGTGGTAATAAATATTTTATTACCTTTATTGATGATAGTACAAAATACTGTTATGCGTATTTGCTTAAAAGCAAAGATGAAGCCTTAGAGAAGTTTATTTTCTACAAGAATGAAGTTGAAAATAAACTTAATAAGAGAATTAAAGGATTGAGAAGTGATAGGGGTGGTGAATATGAAACACCAATTGGAGAATTCTATGCACAAAATGGAATTATACATGAAGTAACTCCGCCTTATTCTCCTCAATCAAATGGTGTTGTTGAACGTAAAAATCGTACTTTAAAAGCAATGATGAATGTGATACTAATAAGTTCAGGATTACCTCAAAATATGTAGGGTGAAGCAATTTTTTCTAGTAACTATTTATTGAATAGGATAACCCGGAAAAAGAAAGATGCAACTCCTTATGAGTTATGGAAAGGAAGGTGGTCGTCTTACAAACACTTGCGAGTGTGGGGGTGTCTTGCAAAAGTAGTTGTTCCAACACCAAAGAGAAAAAAGATAGGTCCTAAAACTGTGGACTTATCTTTATTGGTTATGCACATAATAGTAATGTTTATAGATTTCTTGTGCATGCTTCTAAAATTTTAGAAATACACAATTTTAGAAGCATGCACAAGAACACGATAATGGAATCAAGGAATGCATCATTTTTTGAAAATATATTTCCTTGTAAATTCAATAGTGGAGAAAGTTCATCTAAGCGAACATTTGATACTATGAATCAAGAGGAGCATGATGATGAAAATCATGATTCATCCCATGAAACTGAGCTAAGGCGTAGCAAAAGATTGAGGATAGAAAAATCATTTGGAGAAAAAGAGCCACAAACGTATTCAGAGACAGTGAATTCCTCTGAAGGTCCTTTATGGAAAGAAGCCATAAGAAGTGAAGTGGATTCTATTCTACAGAATTACACTTAAGAATTAGTAGATCTTCCTCCTGGTTGTAAAACTTTAAGGTCTAAATGGATTTTTAAAAGGAAAATGAAGCCTAATGGATCCATTGACAGATATAAAGCTAGACGTGTAATCAAAGGTTACAAACAATAGAAAGGTTTAGATTACTTTAATACTTATTCTCCTGTGATGAGAATAACTTCTATTAGAATGATTCTTGCTATTGCAACTTTAAGAAATTTAGGGATACGTCAACTGGATGTAAAAATAACCTTTTTAAATAGGGATCTAAATGAGTAAATTTATATGGAACAACCCAAGGGTTTCAAAGTCCCTAGAAAAGAAAAGAAAGTCTGTAAGTTGGTAAAATCACTGTACGGTTTGAAACAAGCACCGAAGAAATGGCATGAGAAATTTGATAATGCAATACTTACCAATGGATTTAAAATCAATGAATGTGACAAGTGTGTTTATACAAAAGAGACCGAAAATGGCTATGTCATTTTATGTCTTTATGTAGATGGCATGCTTATTGTTGGTAGCGATGACCAAATAGTTCGGTCAACCAAAAACATGTTAAGTTCAAAATTTGACATGAAAGACATGCGACTTGCTAATGTGATTTTAGGAATTATAATCATAAGATCATCAAAGGGTTTTATTCTGAGCTAGTCTCATACTAGTTATGCTAGAACACCATTGGATAATAGTCTTCATTTATCCAAGAATGGAGGAGAGGGTATTACTCAAGTGGAATACTCTACAGTTATTGGAAGTCTAATGTATTTAATGAGTTGTATGAGACCAGATATTGCATATATCGTTAGTAAACTCGGTAAATACACAAGTAATCCGAGTGCAGACTATTGGAAAGCAGTAACAAGAGTACTTAGATACCTACGTTTTCCCTTCAATTTTGCACTTCATTATACAAGATATCTGATTGTTCTTGAAGGATATACCAATGTAAATTGGATATCTGATACAAAAGTTTTAAATTCCACTAGTGGATATATGTATACACTAGCTGGTGCAGCTGTGTCTTGAAAATCCTCAAAACAAACTGTTATTACTAGATCCACAATGGAATCTGAATTTAAAGCTTTGGATAAATGTGGTGAAGAAGCTGAATGGTTGCGTTATTTTTTAGAGGACATTCCAAAATAGGAAAAACCTGTACCACTAATTTATATTTATTGTGATAGTCAATCAGCTATTGGGAGAGCACAGAGTAACATGTATAATGGTAAATCTAGACACAATACCATCCGACAACTACTCTTAACGGGAGTTATCTCTATTGATTATGTCAAGTCAAAAGATAACATTGTGAATTTATTAACCAAAGGGTTAAACAAAAAGTTAGTTGAAATAATAACAAAGGGAATGGGATTAAAGCCCGTTAGAGAATAAGTTTTATGAAGGAAATCTAACCTAGTTGACTGGAGATCCCAAGATCTAGGTTCAATAGGACAACCTAGTCATAAGATTTAATGTGGTCACTGTGAAGGATAACCTCAACCAATTCCCACAAGGAAACAGTGACGTTGAAGGGATAACGATAGCATTGTATCTCTTTAATGATTCTTAAGTAATTAATTAATTTACTTGAGACTTAAGTAAATCACCTATGTGAGAGAGAAGTGGGGCCTCTTCAAAGGAGAAACTGTGTAGGGCTTAATTCTCTAGAAACTCTTGTAGAACTAGGTTGATGTTCATGGCCAAAATGGACATAATCATGAGAACATATCAAACTAAGAAAATGATTCATGTGTGAAGTATGTGTTTCAATTACACAAAAAAGCAGGATAGTTCAAGGACATCACGTCTACTGGACAGTTACTAAAGAGCATATATCTAACAAAGGAAGGTTTAAGGGGTAACACCTACCTATCATATGGAGGTTTCAGTCGTGGAACACTATGTCGAGTCAAAATCGAAATAAATTTTCATTCATGTGGGGGATTGTTGGAAATTGGCATGTGATGGGTGAATGAAAAATTATTTTAATAATGAGGCACCCATATATGATGAGAAAGTGGGAAGTATATCATATCCTATAACCCATGATCTCTAGAGTTACTAACCATGATCTCCCATAACCTCTAAAGTTATTGAGGTAGTGGGGAAGTGGTTATCAAAAGGTTATGGAGATAGTGGAGGTAGTGTGAGTTACAATGAGTTTGAGTTTATAACCTTTAACTCTTCATATCTATAACCTATGCCATATTTATGATCCCACCACTTGCCTAGTCTATATATAGGTGTCTCCTATTCTGTTTTGTGTGGAAGAGAAAACTCAGAAAAGCTCTCTCTCTTTTATCCCTACACTTGCATATTTTATATAGTGTTCTAGTTTGATCTAATTCATCAGGTGAAGAGTTGTGTGTTAGCTGCTTCATCGTATGCGTTGTATCCTGGAGACGGCCATTTCAACCTCAAGCACATGTACAAGAGAGGCCAAATTTGTTTTAAGGAGATTGTGTTGAACACAAGTATCGAATAGTTATTTTGTTATATTGAATAATTATTCTGTATTACTTATAGCTATTTTGCTAACACCAAACTCCTAAAATCATTCCCTCATGATTCTCATTAACTACCTTTTTATTCATCTTTATCTTTTAAACTAGCTAAAGTTGGTGCACGTTATTTTTTATTTTTATTTCTTTTTTAGTTCCCTCTTTGATTTCATAGTAAAATTTTTAAAATGTCATTTTCTTTCTTTCTATTGCAACTGGAAGATTCACTCTAACAATACTTTGTAATGTGCTTTATCTTATTGCAATGATTTTGCTTCAAACATCTCCATTATTTTGAGATACACACACACATATATGGTACTATTGGTTTTGCATTATATATATATATATATATATATATTTGAGTTTGAAATCGTTTGAATATATTTTAGTTAGATAAATTAGTAACTATTGTCATTATTACTTCTCTCAAATTTATTGAATGAGTTCCACAATTCAAAAAAAAAAAGAAATGGACTTTTGAATCTGTTTACCTAGAATTTGTCTTGATTATTGTATTTTTCCTACCCCACTTGTGTAAAGCTCGTATATATCCTCCCCCCTCCCCCTCCCCCTCCTCCCTCCCCGCTCATGCTGCTTTCATATGATGTAATATATTTAGGCTTCCCAAAGTGAGATCACAATAAGAAGTACCCCAAGTAGGTGGTACTACCATACCGATCTACGACTATAATTTCTGTAAATTTCTTCCCCCATTTCATTTTCGGACTTTAGAAGCATTGAGTAAGGGAGGGTAATGTAATCAAGCTCACTTGGTAAAAGACATCCCATTGAATCCAAAAATTACGAGTTTTATAGTTATAAAATGCATGTACATCCTCTCTCTTTTTTTTTTTTTAAAAAAAAGGTCTAAATTGATTGCTCAAATATCTTGATCCAAATAATTTCATCACTAAAGATCTTTTAAAAAAAATTAAAAACATAAATAATTTAAAAACTCATTCGGTTAATTCGTATACATGATAATGTTTTACAGAATGGACGTGTAATTTTTTTCCCTACACCAAAGTCATGGACCTGAAAAGAGTTTAATGAGTTTCCATAGTCAAAGACTCAAAGTCTAGACATGGTGGGTCTATAGGTAGGGCCATATTTTATAGATTCAGGAGGAAATTTCAATAAATAAAAATGCGTCTGCATAGTGAGTGAGTGAGCCAGGGTTTGGGGATTCAAGGACCGAAGAAACTATGAAAGTGACAAATCGAGCTGTCTTGCAGGATCTGACTTTAGTTCTCTCCAAAATTTTCTACTTTGACCAAAAAATTAATGCACATTAAATTGTCCCAATACAAATAGTAGTGATATGTAGGTCGACTCATACAATTTTAGATTATGCCATGCTATTCTCAGGGATTGGCCCTTGTGTTATGTTGCCGATCCCATGCATAGACAAGTCCGGCCGTGTTGAGCCTAGGGATAGAAACCCTGGGTCAGTTAGGCAGGTCGGTCTTGTGCCTATCATCTCTTTTCTTCTTTATTTTTTCTTTTAATTTGATTAAAAGTTTTAACATACTTTTATTTTGTAATTTTTTATTATTATTTAAATAATACGATTGTTTAAAATCATAAAAAAATCTATCTTGAAGTAGTTAAGGGGTTTAGCTTGGATCTCTACTGATTTTATTAATTAATAAATTAAAAATTATACAAGAGGGGGACTTGATGCCTAAACCTCTTAAAAATGTTATAATGATTAAAATTTAAAAATATAATAAATATCTTGAAAATAAAATTACGTAATTACATAATAATATTACATATCCTAATTATTCGAAATACTAAATTAACTACTTGATTGACCCCTTCTTCATCTAAGTCATCATTAACAATCTACAAATTGGTCGTCCTATCCTCGGATGTGAATCAACTACTGCTACATACTAACATCTCTAAAATATGAGGATCCAATCGTGATCTTCTTTCATCAATTATTCAAGCGTTTTAACTAAAAATGCTTTCCAATGGAACTATGGAGCTAGGTGGCGTCAACAGATTACGTGCTATTTTGGATAAAATTGAGTACATGATCCTTCCACCAACTCCAAATATTAAAATGTTGATCATTATTTCTATAAGAGATGCATCTCATAAATTGTTATCTCATTATAGGTAGTGGATGATCTTCTTTGATGCTTTATGATACCTCATGGATTAAATTTTGATGAAATTGAAGAGGTAGATTTTCGTAGTGGTTGAAATTAACTGCTAGATGATGATTATGAACCTTCCCTACTTATAATAGCAGAATTATAATAAGAACATTCAACTCATACAAATTATACATATCAGATAGAATTTTAGCCATTTTTTCTTTTATATCTTTTTATCATGCATTACTTAAGTATTAGAGATTTATCAAAATCTAATATTTCATAAAGATATTCGAAATACTATGAAATCCATAAGTTTTTACTCGAAGATCTAAACACAATGCCATACAATATAAAATAAGAATCTCTTCAAAATATTTTTTATATATTTTTCAAACATATTTTTTATAAAATTACCATATTAGGAATGATTTATATACTAATTTAAAATATGTGCTACCTTAGTAAGTGTGAGAAGAATATAATGAGTAGTGAGATAATAAGATCCCGATAAAAGTTTAGTTACTTCTTTAAAAGTAAATAAAAATATTAAAAGCGCAATAACATTTTCAAAATGAGTTTCGATAAGTTGAGGTTGAAATTTATTACTATTATAAAATTCAATAAGTTGATTTTGATAAGATATAACACTTTAAAACATATCAAAAGTTGAATTCCATCTAATTTTATAATCTAATTTAAAATTTTTAAAAGACATACCTTATTCTTGGCATAAAGCCCAAAAATTTTGAAGTCTAGTTGGAGAAGTTTTAATAAAAAAAAATAATATTTCTAATTATATTAACAATATTATCAATGTATTTATATACTTCTTTAACACACAAATTAAGTATATGGCAATCACATCTAGTATGAAATAAAATTCCATCTAATATAGTATTCATAATATTTTTCAAAATTACTATGATAGAATCATTATTTGAAGCATTATCTTAAGAAATTAAAATAATTTTATTTAATATTTTATATTCATGACATATTTAAATAATCATTCTAACAATATTAGTACCTACATGATGATATTCAAATAATCTAAAATAAATAGTTTTTTTTTGTCCTAACCAATCGTAATCGACCCAATGACATGTAATGTACAAATAAGATTCATTAGTAATTGCAGTCCAATTATCACAAGTGAGAGTAAATTTCCAATTACAAGAATCAAATATAGCAATAAGACACTCTTTCATCTTTTTATATATCACTTTTTAATGTTGTTTTAGGTATCATTTTTCATGTAGGTTGGCAATAGTGTTGCATGAATTGTTCATATTGTACATTTTCTGAAAAATTAAAAGGTAATTTAGTTTTAACAAGTATTTTAGCAAATTCAGTTTTAGCTTTTTTATGGTCATATTGAAAATTACCTATAATTTGACTTCCTAAAGTATGGATTGGTTATTGTTTAAGTAGGTTTTTTAACCAATCATTATGTGACATTCTTATATGTTTAACTAACGTTCCTATCCCTCCTCCCTCCTTATGTACATATACTACATTACAAATTTCACATGCTGCTCTATCATTATCATAATCCTTTTTAAAAAGATTCCAAATTATAAATATTTTTGCTTTAGCTATAGCTTCAGAAGTTTCACTATCAAACTAGTCCAGAGGCACACCGATATTACATCCACCAGGATTAATAGTTGGAGTTGGTTGTTATACACTAATGCTAGGGTCTTCATTTTCATTACCTATTTCATTATTTATTAAATTTAAGGTTGGATCTGTATTGAAATCAAAACATGCAAATGACTGTGAAGAAAAATGATGATATTGATTTGGATCCATTATTTCTAAACAAAAACAATCAATTAAAATTCAAATAAAAGTTCAAATAAAATGAAATAAAGTATTAACAAATAATGAAATAAGAGAATTGAAAATTATAAATAATTTAAAAATTAACTTAAAAATTAAACAAATAACTTAAACAAATAATTAATTAATAAAGTTACAAAATAAGAATGTAAGATTAAGAAATACTAACTAGTTGATGATCAAGAAATAATAACACTTTATTGAGCTTTACTTCTTGTCTTCTTCAAGACTTGAATTATCCACTATTCGCCAGTTAATAATCTTCCAAAATATAAAGATTTTGCTTGAAGAATTGAAAAAATATATAAGAAAATAAATTATATTCTAACACTTTTTGTAGAAGAAATGGAAAAAAAATGAGGATTATGAGAGAAAGAAGAATGAAAATAGGAAGTTATAGAGAATTGGAGAGAGTTAGAGGGTGTTTGATGAGTTTAAAGAGTATTTTATAGGGAGGGGGGGGGAGGAGAATCAGCCGTTGGGGCTATTTTGTAAAAAAAATAATTATAATTTGACCGTTTGAGGTCAAATTGCAAATAAAAAAAGCTAGAGAGCCGTTAAGTAACGACTCTCTACGCGGGCTGACCAGCTGAGCCGTGAGCCCAATCGGACAGGCCCGAGGAATCGGCCCATTATAGTAGAGCCGGTTCGACTCCTGTTCCTGGATTGAGGGGTCGAATCGGCCCACATGCCAATAATAAATACATATCGATATATAGATTTTTATTGGATTAATTGTAATATGTGTAAGCAAGTCAATTTATTAGAAATATTCAATATTCTTCAAAATTCAAAAGACAATATAATTCTAAATTTGCTTAGTATGTCCATTTTCCTTATATATCTTAGGAAAATAATATGTTTAGATTAAATTTTGAGCTTTGATCCCATTAAGTTTTCTTTTGGGTACTTTATATTTTGACTTTTTTTTTCTAATTTAGTCATATAATGCATTCTAAAGGAGAATAAAAAAATTATAGAAAAATTGATATTACTAACCTCAAATTCCATATTGCAAGACTCTTTTAAGAAAGTTGAAATATAGCTCAACAACTAAGCCTGTTCAAATGATTTTTCAGTTCAATTTTGATTTACAATTTTAGTTTTTGGTTTGATTTTATGATTTTTTTTATTAAAAAAATTGAATTGAATCGAACAAAAAATTTTATAAAACCAAATAAAATCTAATCGAACTGAAATATTAAATGCTCATAATATAATTAATTAATTAATTAATTAATTAATTAATTAATTAATTAATTAATTAATTATATATTTTAAATTAAAAATATCATTTTGGTTTTTTTGTTTTTATTTTATAAATGAAAACCGAATCAAATTTTTATATAAAATTTTAAATTAAACTAAATCAAATTTTATTGAAACTTAACCAAAATTTTCAATTAGGTTTAATTCGATTAAAATTTTTGATTTAAATCGAAAGTGCACAACCCTATCAACAATTGATAACTGATTCGTAATTTGAAATGGTTAAAGTTCAATTCTTACTGAATGAAAAAGACGAAGAGTTAATTCTAAAAATACTTGTGAACTCGTCAGCATTAATTAGGTACTTGATCATTTAACTTCGACAATTAGTCCTCTCTTTATAAATTCCATCTAAATCATTTAGACGACCTAAAATTGAATAAAGTGAAATGTTAATAATACTCATGAATATTAAAAAAAAAAGTATATAACTGATATTAAACCTCCAAACTCTATTGTCATTATGTACTTGACCTTTATTTTTATTTTTTTCCTTTGAAGGACTGGGTGAAGAAAAACCAGATTATCAAAATTAAAAGATTGTGTGTCCAATTGTCACTATTCCGGGGGGTTGGCTATGGAATATAAAGTGTTATCAATCACTCATTCACAAGCTTATGCTACATTCCACAAGTTCTTGAGTTTTGAGTTTTTGGGTTGTTGACATAAACTGTTAGATTGTAACAAGATTCCTCTTTTTGACAAGATCTCAAGCTTTCCAACTTCCAATAAGTCAAGAGTTGGATCGGCGTTAATATATATATATATATATATATATATATATATGTTCCTAATATATAATATAGATTATATTTGTACTTATTATATGTAATTTCCGTCTATGAAGTAGTTCATCTCATAATTTAATAAAAAAAGCGAAATTCCTCTTTTAGTGGTTTTGTATATTAAGATATTCTTTGCTACTCATGAAATCCTAACTTCAAGAAACTTTTTCCATGCAATATACCTTTGCAAAATGTGTTTTTCTCACTATGTAAAATCACATTTTGCAATTCATGCGGAAATTGAATATCAGGAAGAATTATCGATTTACAGCTATTAGAAGGCGCATATTATCTATTTTAGACCAAAAGAATTTAGGGTTGTTGACGTCAATTTTAGTTGAGTCGTTGCAATGATAATATTAAATTGATGCCGATTGGAATTTCTCCAAGTCGATGATGGCGTAAATTATTTTTCAGTCGATATATTCGGTCAGCATCAAAACTAGGAACCGTTGAGTCATTAGACATCACCTCCATATCTTGGCACAATCGGTAAAGCATTATTATCCCCAATCACTAAAGTTAAGCCACAAAGTGAGATTTTCTCCACGTACAAATAGTCAGTTGCAACATTACAACAAGCATAAAATGGGAAGGAATCCCAAGACAAGGACACAATCAAAAACATCCAGAAGATTGCCAGTTTCAAGTTTCAATTTCCATTTATTCTGCATTCTTTTCTTGTTTTTCTTCATAGCTTTAATTAGTTTCAAGGGTTTCCTTTATTTCTTGATTACCAGCGTTCCGTTTCATTTTATTTTGAGTTTAAATTCCAGTAATTTTATACTTGTTTTATCAAAATCAATCGAAACACACTAACTCCAGTCCTTTTCGGGTTCTGAATGCAATCTTTTTACTTTCGTGGACCCTTTCTATAGTAAGTTTAAAGAACTCACACTTTTAAAAGGCCCGACTCTTGCATTCGTTCTTCCATCGGACTATTTATATTCATCGGAAGAGACGCCGATCGCCAATTTCATCGGCTTCCCTTTTGTCGGGCAACATAAATTGGGACGCCCAATTGGACCAAAGGTAGTTGTTGCATGCGATTGAGTACATGACGCCTTATGTCGAATCCTCAACAGCAGCCCTCAGGGCCTTTATCAGATTCATCCGATCGGCCTCTAGTTTGTGTTTTATGGGGGGGGGGGGGGGTCTTGATCCTATAGCAACAACTTCCAGTAATGCCCAGGTCACTTTTCCTAAGCAAGGATCACAGTCCTCATCTCCATCCCAGGTGTCTTAGTTGACACCCACGTCCTTAACTACCATACGGCAGGTCATGAAACAATGTACAGGTGAACTTATTCAGAGTTTTATTCCCCAATTTGTCACAGTGTTCCGGCCACTACTTCAAAATGAGCTCCATAATTTTGAACAGAGAAAAAATGTTCACAGGATGCCTCAGGCAGTTGTATATCCTCTTGTCTCGATTTTTAGTACACCATCCTATGGGTCAGTACAATTGTTGCATAGGGAGCCATCATTTTCGATACCTGGGGGGCCGGGATTAGCAGTACAAAGTATTGTTCCCATAGAGCCTTTCCTAGTAAGAACCGCACTATACCCGATTACGAGGGTCTAGACACCGATGGGGATACATGTATTATTTGACCCGATGACAACTCCTAATAGAAGTGTTTTTCCTCCATATTGGGGGCCACAGAGCTATGCTACAACTGTTCATCCCATGTATCCTACAATGGCGACAACTTATCCGATGCAGAGAGCAGGATACCCTAAGATGACCCCATTCCTAGGATAGGATTCTCAGCCAACCATGCTAAGTTCCCCCATGCAGAATCAACAGCCAGCACCATCAACCAATGTTAACGTAATGATAGAAGCATCGCGTTAGCAGACTAAGGGTCGGCCAGTCTATTAGATACCCTATCTCAAATAGGTAGATTCTATGACAGTGTTACCTCGAGGGTTTAAATTGTCTGAGTTCTCCACATTCTCTAGAGATGACAACAAATCAACTATGGAACATGTTGGGAGGTTCACGGCACAATTTGGAGAATTCGGGAACAGTGACTAGCATAAATTGTAATTGTTTTCTTTATCTTTAACATGAGCAATGTTTACTTGGGATGCAAATTGGCTCCCAATTCTGTGTATTCTTCGTCAAACATGGAACAGATTTTTCATGAGCAGTTTTTCAAACCGATACCTAAGGTTTCCATAGCAGATCAGTTAAACAAAAGTCATTCGAAGATGTGGCAGAATTCATTGAGCATTTTTAGTAGACGTAGGCAAAATGTACCACTCAATTGCTAGAAATGGAATATGCTAGAATAGCCATAAGCAGAATGCATCTGCAGCTCAAGGAGCGTCTCATTCCCTAAGATTTTTCTGATTTATCTAGCTTACTTTCCCATGTTGTTAGAATAAAAGAAATGATCGAGGAAAAGGAGATGAAGCAGTTTGTCATGTTCTCTCATAGGCAAACCATGATATCAGTTGTTGATGATGTTACGAAAAATAAGGAAGAACAGCTGATGGAGGTAATGGCAGTAGAATTAGTGAAAGGTTCATCTTATATTTATCCTTTTTGAAACTTAGTAAAGAGAATGAGGAAGTTTCTCTTGCGGGACCATCCAACTACACATTCGATGTATCAAAGGCTGAACAAATCTTTGATCAGATGGTCAAAGATAAATAAATCTGGTTACCTTTCGGCCACAAAATCCTAAGTCCAGAGGAGTTGAAGGGAAAGAGATAATGTAAGTGGCATAATTTGTTTTATCATAATACCAATAGCTGTGTTGTTTTTAGGAACACAATTCAGAAGGCTTTGTAAGAAGGAAGGTTGAGTTTTGCTGACAAATGAGAGGAATCCTTAGTCGATACATACCCTTTCCCAACAGCCGATACACATGGTACAAACCTGTAAGGAAGATGCTGAAAATAACTAGGAGATTCTTTTACAAGGAACAATCTAAAACCTTTGAAGTGAAAGGAAAAATGTTCCAAAGGCTGGATGATCGACCATCGGTTTTCACTCGGCTTACTATCCCGACCCTCACATCTCACTTTCATGGAAAAGATGAGAAGCTCACGGTGTACGTACCTCACAAAGAGCCATTCTTTTGGGGTTATTGCTCCTGTCTTACAAAGACTCAGAAATAGCGAGAACAGAGGAAACGAGCTCAGCAGAGACAAATGCCTGGGGATTGGTTAGATGAGCAGGTGCGTCCCGCCTTGAGTTATAATATACTTAGCATTTTTCCATCACAGTTTTGAGCAAATGCTAAGCAAGAAGTAGTGGAAGAAGACTATTATGCAACGGAAGAAGCTGCCGTTGAGCTCATCGAATTTAAGGCACCGTCGAAAGGGATGTTCTTCCCAATCCCAACGGCAAAACATACTAATCACCTCAAGCCGTTGTACATCAAGGTGCATGTCAATGAAAAACCTTTTTCTTAGGTCTTCATCGATAGAGGGGCTGTACTGAATGTGATGCCGTTAGCAACCTAAAAATGCCTGGGAGAGGACAAATCCGATTTTGTCTCCCACAGATGTCCAAATGCCTAATTTTATTAGGGATGCAGCTAAAGTAGAAGGGATCATTACCTTTAAGGTGACAATCGGATGCAAGGTCAGTAAGATTGTTTTCTTTGTAATCACGGCAAAACTAGCTTATTCTGTCCTACTTGGTAGAGATTGGATCCATGCAAATCATTGTGTTCCATCAACGCTTCACCAAATAATGTTAATTTGGGATGGAGAATGAGTGGAAAAGATACCAGCTGATTCAAACCCATTCTCAGCAGAAGTGCACATAGACGATGTGAAACTCCACCTAAAGCCAACCCTAGAGTAAGGGGGTTAGGATGCATATCATATTACTTTACATGAATATACATGTTTTTGAATGATTTTATGTGCTTTAGAATTATGATTTATAGGCTAAAAAGCTTAGTTATGCTTATTGCGTTGGAAATGGTAAAATGGTAATTTTGCTTGAAGTCAAAATAGGAAGATAGCTTGAGGATTAAATAGGAAGAATATTTGAGAGAGAAAATAAGAACAAGAGTTGTTGTGGTTTAGTGGTTAGGGTTTTGGAATTAATCTCTAAGGTCCAGAGTTCAAATCCCATCATTTAAGTTTTATTATGATTATTTTAATTTAAGGTTGGATTTTTGTCTCTTGCATTTCATAAGTAAAAATAGGAGTGTTGTCCTAGGGGAGACATGAAGAGAATGTCCTAATCCTATTCTTATATCCTAAAAAGAATTCTTGAGGGATTCATGTCCTTTTATTCCCTAGCTTACCCTAAACTCTTTACCAATTAAGTTTGTTCAAAATTCATCCAAATCTATGGTTTTAATTCCAAAAAATTCAGCAAGGATTCTTGGCCTTGGAAATTTCGAAAATGATTCCTAGAGGTTGGAGATTGGACTGAAAATAGGGAAGGAGTTAAGGAAGGGTCCTAAGAGAAATTAATCTTCATGGTTGAACCTCCAAACTCCACTCCATAGTGTTCATCTTCTCCATGGAAGAAATCTGAAATTTTTCCAAATTCTTGAGCAGCCTAATCTTCGAAAGTCTTAGCTATTTTCCTTACTCAATTGCTGTCAGAAAAATGACCAACTTATTTAGCTTGAAGACTGAAATTCTTTTGCCAAAAATCAGACTGCACAAAGCTGTGCAAATCAGAAAAAAATTCTGGACAGTTTCGATGCATAGCAAGCCAAAATCAAAGCTATTTCTTTTACCTTCAAACCAGTAAATTACCTATGCTTTTCCTCCATATAGAAAGCTGAAAATCAGCCTTCAAAGACCGTCAAACACCTCTCAAAACCCTCTACAAATTGGTTGGAACATTGTAGAAAACTGCACAACAAATTTCAGCAAACCAATTCAAATCACAACCAGAAAAAAAATTCCAGCCTTTCTCTCTTCAAGCTTTGTCCGAAAACCACCTCAAACCTCTGTAAGTTAACCTTTGTTCAGCCATGAACTGAACTCCATTACCCCCTTCACTGACCATACACGACTAGACTCCATAGCCACTCCTCAAATTCTTCCTACAATTACTCCATCAAACTTTCAATTGAATTTCAAAATTTTCAGCATTTGCTCCATGATAACACCCTTGAATTAAGCTTTATAACCAGAAATTCTCCCCACCATTGAACTCAGAATTTCGGCCAGCCTTATAGCTCTCTCAACCCTCATTCATTTTAGCAAAACACAGCAAACCAGTCGGCCATTGTAGCTCCAAGGAACCTCCATCAATCAAACACCATTACCATATCTTTTACCTTAAAACACTTAATTTTCTCCATTCGAATTTCAAACAACTAGATTTTTCTCTCCTCTCTAATCTAAAAATCAAAAATCCCAGAACTCCCTCAATCATTCGGCCAGCCCCTTCAGAAATTCGTCCAGCATTTTCTCTCTAATCTTCTCCATTTTCACTAAGAACACCAAGAACACACACTACCTTTCTTCAAGCCAAAAACCAATCTAAACACATCCAATCCCTTCCAAAAACTCCATAACACGCCTACATACTCTCTAGAGTCTATTTCTGAATTTTATAACGTCAAATCTCGAAAACAAAAATTGACAATCGGATCAAAACCAAAATTTTCCTTGAAGTCTCAAGAACATCATTAAGGTAACTAAGAACAATTTTTGTTCATCTTCTTCCCTTCAATCTTTAACATATCATACTAATGATCTCTCTTTCTTTATTTCTCTCTATTTCTCTCTCTCTCTCTCTCTCTCTCTCTCTCGGCCAAAATGGTTGCTACAACCATGGCTGTTTTCTTTCTCCTCTCTTGGATGATTCAAACCTCTCAAGCGCGTGGATCTTCTTAAATCTTCATTGAGATAGTCATTAACCAAGTATTTCTCTTTAACATTTCTTTTGAATTCTGAATTCATGTCTCTTGGTTGTTGATAGAGAGGATAGAATATGAATGTGGGATTGAGTATATATATATGTATAAAGGGGTTGAGATTGGAGCATGAGAATGATTGATCATGGTTAAGCTTTATGAATTTCCTTGTGGATCGATGCATGTTCATCATGTCTTAAGAAATTATGAATGTTTAAGCATGCTAGAATGTTATGTCACCTTTGGTGAATAGGATATTATGTCCTTATTTTCATTGAAGCCGTGAGTATGATTATGCTTAGTAGGGATTTGATCATGTAACAGTAGGTATGGATTTAAACCTTTGTTCATGAATAGAATAGTTTATTGATTGATATTGGAGTATGTGCTCATGAATCTTGTTAGCAATAAGAAAATTATGATAATGACCTTGTTGATCCTAGGCTATTTTGATTAGCAAATTTTATTACCCCAATTAAAATTATTACTATGTTTTTCCTCCAAAGATTTCAAAATTCTTAGGAAGTTTTGGAATTGGAGTACTAAATGATATAGTGATATTTTATTAGCCAAATAAATAATATCTCCTATTAAAAAACTTGATAAAATTTATTTATTATTAATTATTTATTAAGTATCAATTAAGAAATTAGTAATAATTTAATATTTACTTTAATAATACTACTTAAGAATTACCATTTATTAATATCAACCAGGACTTAGGACTCTTTAATAATTAAACCCTAGTGTATTTATTAATAACAACACTTAAGATTTATTATTTGAACCTATAACTTATTAGTAATTATGTTACAACCCCTAGTTATTTTAACTTATTAAGCTAGTCTTATTTTATAAAACCCTTCATCATCTAGCGTTAAAGCTTAGGACATTAGGGTCATGATTGTAATAAGTTGAATTAGGATTATTTATATAAGCGAATATAGCTTGAGTATAACCTTATGACTTGTGTTTACCTCAGGCGGGGTTAGGTCAGTTTTGGAAGACTTTTGAATTTGATCAAGCAAATGATCAGGTAAGTCTCTGCATAAACTTATTTGAAGACAAAAAATTTCTATGGCAAGCCAAATGCGATGTGTATGGGCACTCATTTTGTCAAGGCAATTAAAGAGTGTTTCTTTCTTATTTCAGTCAAACAAATCATTTGAAAGTCAAACAAGCAGTTTTGCACAAACATTAAATTCTTTCTAAAAACCAACTTTGGCAAAAATTTTAGAAACACTTAATTGCTATTTTCAAATAAAGCAATGTATTATCAGTTTTTCCCAAGTGGGATAATCATCGATGAGTACTCAATAAGGGTAGACTACTAGGATTAGCCTTTGAAGGGTTAGGATAAGTCTCTCAGTAGGTGACCATTTTTGAGGGGTGAGTCCTTCCCGGATAGGATGCCAGTCCAGTAGGTTATGCCGGTCCGGGCTAGCAAGTTTCAGTCATATGGACTGTGTATTTTCGGAATGGACAACCGGTAAGTTTGGGTGTAGAGAAGGAGGAGTATCTCACCCAGTAGGCCGATCACCTCCCTTTCGTCAGTCTGCACAAAGTGTGACATTTTGACCGTTATATGGTCATAGGGCCCAACATGTGATAACCTTTTATTTTTAACCGTATTAATTGCTTGCTAGCACTTTCTCTTGTACAATTTTTACAACTTGCATACATGAACTGTTTTACCTGAAAGACACAAAGCACACACAGGCTTACTGAGATTTTTATCTCATCACCTTTTATGCCATGATTTCAGGTCGATCTTACTGTGGAGATGAGTAATTAGATTTGTTGCCTGCTTTGAAGACTTTATATTATTTATCTTATGTGTTGTTTTGAGAGATGATAGTAATCAATTTATTTTGAATTTGTTCCTGAATTTTTGGGTTGTAATAAGTTCAATTTTAAAGTATTATTTTTTTATTTTCGTTTGTGTGACCTAGTTATAAAGACCCCTTGTCCTTTGGATGGAGCGACATTCCTGGCCCTGTTGGGCCAAGGTTGTGGGGTGTTACACACAAGGCTTTATTTTACCGTTCTACCTTTAATCCCAGCCGATATGCTAAAATCACCATGGCCAACAACCCGATCACAACGGAAAAGATGGAAGGTAAGGGTTTGAGAACAGAAGATCCGGTTGATCGGCATGCACCTGGCTTCATCGCTCAGGATCTGCTAGCAGAAGTGGATATCGGAGGACTTGAAGAAAATAAAACTACAAAGGTAAGCTTATGCTTAATTCTCTATCAACGGAATGCCCTAACAGTTTTGATTCGTAGGTATAAAGATTATTTCACGTGGGATTATCATGAAATGTCAGGATTGAACAGAGGCATCATTGAGAATAAATTACTAAAAAAGGAAGGTTTCAGGCCTCATAGGTAACCTACCTGGTGTTTTAATCCTACATTCCTACCTAGAATCAGAGAAGAAATCGAGAGGTTACTTCGGTGTGGTTTCATCCGTACTTGTCAATATGCGGACTGGGTATCCAACATCGCTCCTATCATAAAAAAAAATGGCCACCTGTGAGTTTGTGTTGATTTTAGGAATTTGAATTTGGCTACGCCAAAAGATGAATACACTATGCCGATGGCCGACATGTTGGTAGACTCGGCAGCAAGAAACCAATTTTTAAGCTTTATGGATGGATATTCTAGGTATAATCAGATATTTATAACCGAAAAGGATACTTGGTAGTGTAATATGAATTAATTATAAAAGCTTTAGAATTAATAATCCTAAATAAAATATAAGATTAATTTATTAATTCTCTAATTAATAAATTCATATTTAACATATCAAGAGTGATATCTAGCAATGACTCTTGATCACCCAAAAGTTCAGAAAGTCAAGTGGCTTGATGTGAACCTTTCAATAGCAAATAACCAGTGCAATAAACTCCTTTCACCATACCATATCTCATTCGGTCTAGAACATGGAATTAGTGCCAACTCTATCCAAAATATTATTGATTCTAGTTTGAATATTTTAGTACTTGTTCAAGAAATCCATTACTTGATATGTGTATCAAATTTGAAACTATTTCCAACACATAGTTGCCTTAGCCAAGGACTTCATGAGTAATGATTTTTACAAGTGGCCCTGAGATATATTCTCCTACTATTAGGAGTAATGAATTCTTTATTGACCCTCTTATTTACTTTCATTTACTTTACATTGTACCCAATATTCATCCCATAGGTAGTCCTTGTAAGACTTCAAAGATTAAAATTAAAGTACAATGCTCGATAAACAAAATACTTTGGAGATCTCAAGTCTAAGGATACTTGTACACTTGCTATAATGAGATTCTATCACTGACACTCAATAGCTTATCCAAGTGATTATCTCATAGTTAGGTCATCCAATGAACTTGTTCATATAACAAGCATCCACATATTAATTCTGAGTATCACAATACTCACGGTTATAAGAACTACCACGTGATCCAATCAAGGATATAACATATGCTAGTCTTGGCGTATTAACAATTCCTATCTCATTAATACTATCACTAGGGATTATTCAAGCATAAACACTACATAGTATAGTAGGAATCTCATATCATGATCTCCTTAACACTGTGTTCTACTAGGAATTTTATCAAACAGTTTATACGCATATTAAGATATAACAATCAAATTAAAAGATAAAGAATGCCTCTTTTATTAATTATTATGTAATATACATAGTACAAGTGATTACCTTTAGGCATAACGCCAACAATCTCGCACTTGCACTAAAGCCAATCATTCATATATCGAATACCAAATGACTCAACATGTTTATCATGTTTCTTTTGGGAAAGTGCTTTAATAAGTGGATCAGCTATGTTTTGATCTGTGGGAATTCTCTGTATCTTTACATCTCACCTATCTATGATCTCTCTAATCAGATGATAGCGTCAAAGTACATGCTTGGATCGTTGATGAGATCGTGGTTCTTTTGCTTGTGCAATGACTCCATTGTTGTCACAATACAAAAGTATCGGATCCATAATGCTAGGCACCATTCCAAGTTCAGTGACGAACTTCTTAATCCACACTGCTTCTTTAGCTACTTTAGAAGTCGCTATGTACTCTACTTCAGTTGTCGAATTGATAGTAGTCTCTTGTTTGAAACTTTTCAACTTACTGCCCCACCACCTAAGGTGAACACGTAGTTTGATTGTGATTTGTAGTCATCCTTATCGAACTGAAAGCTAGCATCAATATACCCTCTTACTTGCAAATCACCATCTCCATATACCAAGAATATATCCTTAGTCCTTCGTAAGTACTTGAGGATATTTTTTACAGCCGCCAAATGACTCTCTCCAGGGTCAGATTGGTATTTTCTCGTTAAGCTAAGAGCACATGATACATCGGGCCTAGTACATATCATAGCATACATGATAGACCCAATTGTTAAAGCATATGAAATTCTACTCATATGATCTTTTTCAACTTATGTCTTTGGAGACATCCACTTTGAAAGGCTTACTCCATGTGCCATAGGTAATAATCCTCTTTTGGATTGATCTATGCTAAACTTTTTCAGCACTTTATCTATGTATGCAGACTACGAAAAATCCAGCAACCTACTTGATCTATCTCTATAGATCCTTATTCCCAAAATATAGGTTGCTTCTCCAAGGTCTTTCATGGAGAACATCTTAGATAACCAAATCTTACAGATTGGAGAACGGAAATATCATTTCTTATTAGCAATATGTCATCCACATAAAGCAATAAAAAAATAACTGCACTCTCACTAACCTTCTTATATAAACAAGGTTTATCTATATTTTGAATGAAACCAAATTCTTTAATTATCTCATCAAAACAGATGTTCCAATTTCTAGAAGCTTGTTTAAGCCCATAGATGGACCTTTGCAAGTTGCATGCTTTTGTGCCATATTTGGATGTGAAACTTTCAGGTTGTGTCATATACACTTCTTCGATCAGGTTTCCATTAAAGAAAGTTTTTTTCACATCTATTTGCTAAACCTCATAATCGTAATGAGCGGTAAGTGTTAGGATTATTCTTATGGATTTTAGCATAGCTACTGGTAAAAAAGTTTTGTCATAGTCAATACCTTATTGTTGTCTATAACCTTTTGCAACCAAACGTGTCTTATAGGTAACCACATTACCATTCATATCGATTTTCTTCTTGAAAATCCATTTGCACCCTATAGGCTTCATTTCTTCGGGTGGATCAACTAAAGTCCATACTTGGTTGTCATACATAGAATCCATTTTTTACTTCATGGCTTCAAGCCATTTGTTAGATTTTGGACTATTCAGAATGTCCTTGTAAGTAATAGGCCCATCTTCTTCTATGAACAATACGTCATTGCAGTCACTTATGAGAAATCCATATCTCTCTGGTACCACTCGTATCCTACTCGACTTACGAGGCTCTTATGTGTTAGAAGGTTCATTAATAGGTGTGGATTCAGACTATTGATCAATATTTGTTTGTTCTTCTTGAATTTCACTAAGTTCAAGCTTGCTTCTACTATCTCCTTTAAACATGTGCTCCTTTTCTAAGAAGACAGTATATTTTGAAACAAAAACTTTATTTTTAGAAGTAAGATAGTAGTAATATCCGAAAGATTCTTTCGAATATCCAACAAACAAATATTTGTCAGACTTACTTTCAAGTTTATTTGACATTGCCCTTTTAACAAAAGTAGGGCAACCCCAAATCCTTAAATGAGAAAACTTTAGTCTCTTACCAAAGAACAACTCATAAGGAGTGGTATCAACTGTTTTTTATGGAACTCTATTTAATATATAAACAACAGTCTGCAGTGCATATCCCCAAAATAATTTTACTAACTCTGCAAAAACCATCATGGTCCGTACCATGTCTAGAAGGGTTTGATTCATTCTCTCAGATACATCATTATGTTGAGGTGTATGTGATGGAGTTCATTGAGATAATATCCCATTATTTTTAAGATAATTTAGAAACTCTTGGTTAAGTATTTACCTCATCAATCGGATCTATGAGTTTTAATACTTTTGGCAAGTTTCTCTACTTCATTCTTGAAGTCTTTGAACTTGTAAAATGCTTCAGACTTGTATTCCATTAAATACAAATACCCATATCATGAATAGTTATCGATAAAGGTTATAAAATAGTGATAACCTCCTCTTACTTGTATAGACATTGGGCCACATACATTTGTATGTATTAGTTATAATAACTTTTTATCCTTTTCTCCTTTTCCAGAAAATGGAGTTTTAACCATTTTACCAAGTAAACAAGATTCATATATGTTATATGATTCATAATCAAATGACCCCAAGTCACTCAACTTGTATAATTTAAACATGCAATTTTTATTTACATGGCCTAAACGACAATGCCATAAGTAAGATGAGATTGAGTTGTCTTTTCTTTGTTTCTTTTCATTTATATTGAGAATTAGATTATCCATGTCTAGAATATATAAATGATTAACCAAAGTTGCAGAACCATATAATGGATATCATTTAATGAAAAAGAACAACGTTTATTCTTAAAATTTAAATGAAATCTAAATAAGTCTAAACAAGAAGCTGGGATAATGTTTTTCAATAAAACTAGTACAAAATAGCAGTTCTAAAGTTCTAAAATTAATCCAGAAAGTAGATTAACATAATAAGTCCCCATAGCTAGTGCAACAACGTTTGCTCCATTTGTAGATCGTAGGTCCACATCGCCCTTTTTCAGCCTTCTACTGCCCTTTAGTCCCTGTAAATTATTACATAAATGAGATTTACAACCGATATCCAATACCCATATCTCATTATTAAAGACAGTATTAATCTCAATCATAAACATACCAAGAGTAGAAGTAGAAGTGTTTGAAAGCTTTTCCTTCTTCTTCTTCTTTTCCTTCACAATCTCCAAGTAGGCTTTGCAGTTGCACCTCTAATGGCCCATCTTGCCACAATGATGACATGGACCTTGAGTGGCTGCTTCCCTCTTCTTCACGCCTTCTTTGGGTTTGGTAGGATTTTTCTTCTTTTTGGGAACTTTCGTCTTAGAAGATGAAGAACCTACTAGCAAGATCGCCTTATCATCCTTCTGCAGGGATGATTCAATAGTCTTAAGCAAATTGATAAGCTCAGGTATGGGGGTCTCAATATTGTTCATGAGGTAGTTAATCACAAATTGTGAAAAACTACTTGGTAACGATTGTAGAATTAAGTCAACACTTAAATCATGATGAAATCAAGAGACCCAAGCTTTTCAATATAGCCCAACATCTGCAGCCCATGAGTGGCTACTGAAGCACACTCAACCATCTTAGAATGGAACAATTGCTTAGAGATCTCATATCTCTTAGTTCTAGCTTGTTTATCAAACAACTCTTTAAGATGGAAGATAATGGTTTGAACATTCATATGCTTATGCTGTTTTTGTAACTCAGGAATCATTGACACCAAAACAATACATGATACAGTGTCACTGTCCTCCTTATACTTCTTGTGGACAACATTCTCATCAGCAGTAGCATCTTGGGCTGGAGATGGCGGAATAGGAGCATCTAATACGTAAAGTAACTTTTTCGACTTGAGAACAATTCTCAAATTTCTATACCAATCCAAATAATTTGATTCGATGAGCTTATTTGTTTCCAAGATGCTACGTAGGTTTAAGTTTGTCGACATGATGCAAGTGACCTAGATGTAAAGATAGAGTAATTAGAACATGTATATGCTCATGATATACAAGTAATTAGGTCTTTAATTAAACGCATTTTTATTCCACTCTTTTACTCAAATCAATAGCCCGCACTATTAACTCGAAAAAAGCCCGTTGGAAGCTTTCCTAGTGGACCAATATCTAAATTCCTTGAGAATGACCTTGGGTTAGCCCAACAAGCTACTTTTAAGTTCAATGATGGGTATCCAATACCAACTACATCAAATGTAACTATTGTATCATTGGGTGATTAACATAGTTTAATCATTAAAGTATTTAAGACTATCCCAACCTTGCCTCTAATATTCTTTATGCTTTGGGTTAGCCCAATTGGGATAAAGAAATTAGTTAAACTCAACCCATTAATCAGGAATTAAATTTCATAATTTGAACATACTCAATGTCAAGTAGGCTTGGGTATGCCCAACAACTTGGTCTTGAAAAAGAGTTCTCATTCTTACTATATTAATGGATGGTATTAGATTTAATATTATTTGAGGGATTTATTCATTTTAGTTGTTTCATCGTTTGCCATGCATACAATTTATCAATAAGTAGCATAAATTGATAAATATGGTAATAAACAATTATGTGGCATGGTTATGAACTCTCTAAATTAATTTCCTCGAGCAATCAAGAAAATTAATATGGTCAATCCTATGTGTTTATGCATGATTTAAGTAGAATGTCTTACCACCTTGCTTTGTTTTGCTTGCCATCTTCAAAATCATGTAAATAAAATTCTATCTCAATCTAACCTATATAAACTAATTACATAATTTCCTAAAGGAAGAAACCTCAAGTTTCATTTGAGAAGAATTAGATGAGAAGAGAATTACACAAGAATTTGAGATAAGGCAAGACATACATGCCCTATTTAATTAAAAAAAAGCAATAAAGATACATGAACAGATAAGTTTGATCTTAATCCATAACCATCTACCAAGCTAATAAAATTTGCTTAAAATATAGCATAATACATCCAATGCACAATCATCCAAAATTAGTATTTTGGAGAAATCTAAGTTTAAAATCGAATTTTGAAAAGTTTTGGGCCGAAATTAAAATTTAGAAAATTATGGGTCTTACATGTAATTTTGAAAATATTTTTATCCAAAATCATTGGTTTCAAATAAATTCTAATCATTATTCAAACCTATTCTCAAAATTAAAAAAGATAAAAAAAATTTATTTTTTTATTAATATAAAACAGTGCAAGAACATAGTGCATTAGGCGCCATGTTAGTCGAATGTACCCGGCGGCAGGTATGCTTTGGAGGCACGCGGCCAGCACATAAAATAGGGGAAGAATAGAGTGCACCTGGCACCAGGTGAGTCAAACGCACCTGGCGCCAGGTATGCTTTAGAGGCTAAAAATACTACTATTCATCTTCTTCCCCAGATACTTTTGTAAATTTTTCATGAATAGTAATGTGATTTTCAGATCGTTCAAAATAATTTTAATATCAAGAATTGTTAATTAATATTAACAACCAACTGTAATCTACATAACAATTTAAACAACAATCTAAATTGTTAAATCAAAAGCTTGCAAGAAGAATCTAATGCCAAAAACTAGACCCACATGGAAACAACTTCCAAATATTTTTCATTGACCTAGAGACTCTTCATACCAGAACACACATACACGCCATACAAAGTAGTAGACATACAATCACCATGATCATACAGTTATATACTCAGAAACGATTTCAAAGCAATTAAAAACCCATTAAAATACAAACACAAAGGCTCTGATACCACTGTTGGGATTTCATCATGCTTATCAAATTAGAACGCAGCGAAAACAACCATAAAATCGATACCCAAAGATCACGTGTTTGCAATTAAAACGGAAATAGAGGAATGAAATGAAGATTACCTTCTATAGTAGAAAAATAAAAATTTTCTTGTGCCAAACTAGGAACCAATTCCCTTGTTTTGATCATCTAATCGCCCCAGTACAATCCAAGAGTAGGATTGTCTCTAACAATAATCCATACAAGGTTGAATTGCTCACAAGACCCGCTCAAAACTATACTAGTAGAAGAGGAGCTGCTAGGTTTAATTGCAGAAGAATAAGGTGAAAAAGCAACGTTCGAATCCCTCTGTTTTTTATCGTCTAACTCACAATAGCAAAAAGGAACGATTCCCATATTTATAGGTTTTAGGATTTGTGTTAATAGCAATTAAGTCATCCAAGGTCCAATGTCTACAATTGGGCCTTGAAGTTTATATTGAAGTTTATATAATCATAATCAAGTCCCATGAATTATAACAAACTTATAATTCGCCTATAAACATATCTTCTTCTCTTAATTAACCCCACAATATTATCAAATAATATATATTGAGCATTCAAACCTTTATTGTGTGTGACCCATTAGGTTTCTTGGTCTTATTGATAGCATAATATGAATTAATTCTAACAGCTTTAGAATTAATAATCCTAAATAAAATATAAGATTAATTTATTAATTCTCTAATTAATAAATTCATATTTAACATATCAAGAGCGATATCTAGCAATGACTCTTGATCACCCAAAAGTTCAGAAAGTCAAGTGGCTTGACGTGAACCTTTTATTAGCAAATAACCAGTGCAATAAACTTCTTTCACCATACCATATCTCATTCGGTCTAGAACATGGAATTAGTGCCAACTCTATCCAAAATATTATTGATTCTAGCTTGAATATTTTAGTACTTGTTCAAGAAATCCATTACTTGATATGTGTATCAAATTTGAAACTATTTCCAACACATAATTGCCTTGGCTAAGGACTTTATGAGTAATGATTTTTACAAGTGGCCCTGAGATATATTCTCCTACTATTAGGAGTAATGAATTCTTTATTGACCCTCTTATTTACTTTCATTTACTTTACATTGTACCCAATATTCATCCTATAGGCAGTTCTTGTAAGATTTCAAAGATTAAAATCAAAGTACAACGCTCGATAAACAAAATACTTTGGAGATCTCAAGTCTAAGGATATTTGTACACTTGCTATAATGAGATTCTATCACTAACACTCAATAGCTTATCCAAGTGATTATCTCATAGCTAGGTCATCCAATGAACTTGTTCATATAACAAGCATCCACATATTAATCCTGAGTATCACAATACTCATGGTTATGAGAACCACCGCTTGATCTAATCAAGGGATATAACATATGTTAGTCTTAGCGTATTAACAATGTCCCATCTCATTAATACTATGACTAGGGATTATTCAAGCACAAACACTACATAGTGTAGTAGGAATTTCACATCATGATTTTCTTAACACTGTACTAGGGACTTTATCAAACAGTTTATACGCATATTAAGATATAACAATTAAACTAAAAGATATATAATGCCTTTTTTATTAACTAATTATGCAATATACATGGTACATGGGTATACTTGCTCGTATGTATATTTTGGAATTAATGTTTTAATTAAAACTTGACTAATGGATGGATTTAAATTCAATAATTTTTATATACCCAAAATTTATGCATCAACACGTGAGGGTGATGGTGTATGATCCCATGACCGAGTACGCTATGTGTTATGCAGGCAAATGCTTTCCAGTAGACATACCTAGGTGAAGAAAAAATTAGTTACAATTACTTATAAAAGTATGAAAATTGTAATATATTATCACACTTAAAAAGTTCAGAAAATAGTGAGGTGCTCGTTCTTCGAAGTACAATACCTAAATGTAATAATGAAAAATAATTAAACAAAAAAAAAAAACACATGATATGTATCCAAGTTGTACCATTCGCTTGAGTCAATTTTTGGAATGTATTCCTTGGAATTAATGTCTAGTTCTGAAATGTGGCTAGGTTGTACTATTCGCTTAGAGAGATTACCCTCAAGTTTAGTGTTAAACCAATCTGCAAGACATTTAAGGATGCTTGAATAAAGGTTATGATTATTTGTTTGGACGGTTCAAGATGACCAATGAAAATTTCAGCAGAGTTTCCCCTATAAACTGCATGTTTTCTAGGCACTAAGCCACAACAAAATCAATTAACATTCAACAAAATACCAAAATAATAATAATAAAAATAATAATAAATGACACAACAATTATGAAATAAAACTAACCTAAGAGTAATCATCATATTACCCACGAGGAATGATCACCTATCATTCACGGGGAATGATCACCCATCACTTACGAGGATCCATTTATATACGTTAAACATATGAAATTTTATGTTGAAACGTATAAAATCATGTACCTTCTGACTTGATGAGCAAAGCTATAAGATAAAGCACCTTAGTAAATATAATATCCTGTACTGCTAAGAACTATATTTTAGATAATAATGATGGTTAAAAATCAAGGAATGTGTGTAAATATATGTACAATATTATAAAAATATCCATTAAAGGACTTAGACACGAAGAAACCAAAATTCTAGCATTGATAAGTTAAAGTTAAGTTTAGATTTTAATTTTATAGATTTGTGCATCATACGTGAGCTTATGATGGTAAACCATCTTTGTTGAATGCAAGAATGTTCGAGAACACCCGATATACTTTGCACAAATGATCAGATCCATATGGAAAAAATGTCAATTTATTAATTTATAAATGGCCAAGAACACCCAATATACTTTGCATCTGATATATTAATTTATAGTAGCAAAAATGTCACATATTTTCAGCTACAGGCAATAAACACAATCAACCACAATCAAGCATAATCAATAGCTTATTCAATATGTTACCCATAAAAAGAAAATAAAGTTTTGTCCAACTTTATTTCTAACAATCAAACACAAATTCCAAAAGAAATATGCATTATACATGGGTTTTTTATGGTAAACTATCATTGTTGAACACAAAAATGTTCAAGAACACCCAATATACTTTGCACAAGTGATGATTCAATTGTTGTATAAAAGATGATTCAATCGACTTCAAATCACCATGAAATTAGTACATTAAACCATAGGCTCATAGAAGAAATCCTTGTAATTGAAATCCCTATAAAACCCCATTCAAATCATGCCAAAATATCAATAATTTTTTAGAACAATTGCAAGAAGCCCTATCACAAATGGTATCTAAGTTGGATGAAGGAGATGCTGCCAATTCAACAGACCAAAATAAGGATGAATGTCATGGCATGTTTTCTCCTTTATCTAATGATGTAGTGATGAATACTTCAACAATGATAGCCAAAAATACAAAACATATGATCTACCATGCAAAAGCCAATGACTTGCTCATGATTACTTAATTTAGAGATAAACAAATCATATTTGTAAATATTAATTTAGAGATAGACAAATTGTGAATTAATACTAAATTGTAAATTAAAATGAAGTGGTGCAGGGGAAAATTTCAGCAGAATCTCGCTTTAAAAATGGATATTTTCCAAGCACTAAGGCCACTCAAAATTCAACCACAAAAATTATCCTCATATAATTCATACCAACTGCACTTCAAACCAACACAATACAACAAACCGCCAATCAAATCGCCACCACATAAATATCTAATAGCCTCCCTATCACCTTTACAACTCAATCTCCAATTAGAAATAGAAAACAACTCAATTAAATCTAAAAATGTAACAATGAAATGAATAGCACACCCATAATTCCACAGCCACAAAAGAAAGCAGAAAATGTAAAAACCAATGTACCTGTTGTAAACGAGCAAAGCTAAATATAAGGTACCTTGGTTCAAATTTCCTTGTAGTGTGACATTCTACATTATAGATAACCCTAATAGTTAAAAATGGAACAATGTGTGTGCATAGATGTATATATAAATGTAGGTGAAATATTTTGTCTTCTACAAATACTCTAAACACACAAATAGCTAGCATAGTAGAAACTTAAATATGTATATATCCTATAGTACTCCCAGTGCTATATTAGTCCACTAGTTACACCATTGTCCAAGTAAAGCTTAATGATGAAAGACAACCATTAAACAAGATATTAGTGTATATATATATATATATATATATATAGATATATGTATGTATATGTATTCTTCTCTCTCTCTTTCTGTCTTCGGGAACTAGAAAGGCTCAAGACATAAACACATAATCACATATACACCCAAGATATACAAACACACAAAAACAACAATACATCTTAATAGTAAGATGAAAGATCATAGCCCCACCTAAAAAAAACATAAAAATGAGCAAAATCTAGGAAAATTTCTATGAAGATCAACCATTACATAGAATTAGGAGCTAGGCATTAAAAAACCAACAAATTCATACGATCTAAGAATTGTTTACAAACGAGGTTGAATTTTAATGTTAGACAATCCAAAACACCTATGTAAATTGTAAACCCCTCCATTTGACCTCCCACAAGTATTTGCTTAGGAAAGTGATTCTCAAAATCATAAAAGAAAACATTAAGCAATACTGCAAAATGCAATTTCAATTGGAGCAGGAGAGGACTAAATCATATCCTGGGGTTTACTGAATAGGAATGCTAAATTTTGATTTCCAGCATTATAATAGGATAGAAGCTAATCATGACATTCAATTCCAATGAAATGATTGAAAGTTGCAGAAAACAAAACAGAACTCTCAAGAAACAAAATTATCAAAGCCCAGAAGCATTACTCAACTGCAGTACAATGCTAGAGACACGAGAACAAAAGCTTAAAGAAATCTCACAGTTTCTTTTGGGTTTTTTCAATATTTTGTCTAAAATATTGACATTTTCCACCTTTGGTCTTTGAGTCAAGATTATATGCCTATCAAAGAATTAAGAAGTAGCAACAAAGATTATGCTACTTCCAAGAGCTTACTTCAGTACTGAACCACAACAACTTCACTGACATTGTAGCTAAAACTTAGAAGAGCCATAAATTCATCTGAAGAACTCAAAATATATGAATAGCAGATACACCTAGTTCCATAAACTAGGTAGTTCAGCGCTATGTAGAGCAAGCTTAGTAATCCTAAACTAAAGTGGTCCATAGTAGAGATTAAAAGTGCATCTTCTTGTATCTATTCTATCTGGGACAGGTACTGCATTATTTAACTACAAATATCACTGAAGGAGAGGAAATGCATAGATTGAAAACACAAGCTTACTGAATTGAAATCCCAAATAGATTCCAAAGAGATTCCAAACCTTGATCCCATTTCTCATTTTCTTTCAAAAATCCTTATTCAATTAAAACCCCAAGAGTCAACAAATGTAACCAACAACAAAGCCTAATTGCAAAATCAAAATCCCTAATGGTTGTAAAGTAATTACCTGAAACTTGGAAACTAAAACCCCACTAAACTCGGTGGCAACAAAGGAGCTTGACATCAGTGGCGGAGGTGCTGTGGAGGGTCGGATCGTGATAGTGGTAGTGGCGGGGGGGGGGCGCTAGATAAATCTTTATTAGTAGAAGTGACCGGTGGGGAGTGTGTGCTGAAAAATCGACAATGGTGGCAGTAGCGGCGGGGAAGGGGGGAGAAAGGGAGGGAGAGGGGAGGGAGTGTGTGCAAGAAAATCTAATAGAATGGAAGGGGAAAGAAAGAGGGTAGTCACAGAAGGATTGATCGGAGATGGGAGATGAGAAAGAATGAAACAGAAAGAAGGAGAAAACAACCAAGTGTTGAACTTAGTCTTTAATTTAGTTAGGGCTTATTTACCGTTGCTAATCCCTCACAAATTGTGAGGGTTTTGTTACAAATTCAAATGATTTTTCTTGGGCCTGAATGCCGTAGCTAATCCCTCACAGATAGCGAGAGGTTGCCAATGGCAATATATAGTTTTCTTTTACTTGTTAATATTATAATTTAGTTATAATTATATGTTATCTAAATGTATATACTAAGAGTCAAGAGGGGATAGAAATGACATTTATATGTTTTTTAAAGAATTTTAATTTTTTTTCCTTCTTCAAGTATTTTAAAATTTAATAGTTTAAATTGTAAAATTTTATAATGAATGAATCAGATTTTTTTCTAAATATTTTATGACTCCTTTTATGGTCCAGATTCTTTTGGTGGTTATGGTTAATTTTGTCATTTTCTATAATATTTTCTTGTTGGCCTTCCTATTGAATTTAATTTTAACAGTTTATTGTCCCTTGATTCCCCAAATTTCCTACGCTATCCTTATCCCGGCTCTGCGTCTCTCACTCTTCGTGTTGCAAGGTTTTTCTACTCCCTTCCGTTTTGGTCTGGCTTCATTGTGCATCTGGAATTTCCATCCATGTTCCGAAACCCTTGGCTCCGACTTTGTGTTCGGCTTTGCTTCACAACCTCTGTGTCTTCTTGGTTAGAACCGCTGTTTATCTTTAGAAGCAAACCCAAATAGCTTAGGGTTTACTATTCCGAAGATTTTGTAAATACGAATTGCCCAAGAATGCAGAAAACGACTGCATAATATTGAGTAAATTGTCCCTAACTTTTAATGCCAAGCGGTCAATTGCAGCTGTTGGCATCTGAGGCTGTGCCATTTCCGGCTAGAATTGGTGTGTTTGTAGAGTCGGCGAAAAGCATGCCAGGAAGGAGGCTGATGGCGATGCAGATGGCAGTGACGGGCAGAGAATCGAATGGTAGAGAAGTTTGTCGAAGAAGAACGGCTTGAGAAAGAAGATATTTGCCGCGGTGGCTAAAATGTGTGGCTGTTGGCCATAGACGGGTATGGTGGCAAAGAAAATTGGTACCAGTCTGTTTGCATAGGTTCTTTTATTTTCAAATGAAAGTGGTTATTTTCTATTTGGTTAATCGACATTCAAGCTTTCTTCCGTTTCGTGTTGGTTATCTATTATATCTGGAACTGTTTTGCATTGTTATCAGAGGAACCATTGGCAGTGAAGTGAATGCCTGAATAACATAATGGCATAGTCTGATATTAAATGCTTGATAGAATTATTTTTCGAATTCAATCA
This sequence comes from Voacanga thouarsii, assembly GCA_026120185.1. Classification (NCBI taxonomy): domain Eukaryota; kingdom Viridiplantae; phylum Streptophyta; class Magnoliopsida; order Gentianales; family Apocynaceae; genus Voacanga; species Voacanga thouarsii. The sequence continues at coordinate 4,339,129 of JANUWF010001503.1, forward strand.
GTTCAGTTGATTTTCTCCTTTTTCTATTTGACCAGTGCCATTGAAAAAGCATCTTGATATTTGTTTATGTGGAGGCTTGTCTAAGCACTTATTTCTCTTTTTTTAGTAGAAAAAATAAAGATTGGATAATGGGTTTAAAGAACAAATGTTTATTGAATTTACTCATGTTCTTGCTGTTGATCCTTGCGCAAGCCATGGATGTTTTTTTACTAGCCTCAAGGGAATTCTTCATTAATTTGTAGTTGTTTTATCTTTGATATACAAGCATTCAGATTTGATCTGCCCAGATTTGTATTCTTTACTTAAATAACGTGCAGAAACAATATGATTGCAATTATGTTGGGCCTACAGTTAGCATGTTGCATTTCATCTCTTGCGGTGACTAAATATTGAGTGACATTCTCAATGATATCGTGATTGTACAGGAATAAATAATTTGGTTATGGTATTGTTACATTATTTTTGATTGGGTTTTTCATTCAGCTGAAATTGCAAATCTCCATATCTCTTCCTGACCTTCCAGTTTATGTTTTGCAGGGGATGAAATGACCAGAGTCATCTGGAAATCAATCAAGGACAAGGTAATAATCTTACTTGTGAAATACTTGAAACTTAGTGGGGTTGCCTCATTTTTTTATTTTCATACCTGTGGTAAAATTGCTAATATATGTTAATGGTTTCTGTATGCTGCAGCTCATCCACCTTTCCTGGAGTTGGATATAAAGTACTTTGACCTTTGTCTTCTCCATCGTGAAGCCAGTGATGATAAAGTTACAGTTGAAAGTGCAGAAGCTACACTGAAGTATGTCTTGTCTCTTTACTTCTTTTGAATTTGAGCCTTCTAGGACATTTTACCTTGTGTTTCAAATCTATTATCCTATTAGGTTTTTGTCCACTGTAAGTAATTTCTTGTGACACGGTGTGCAATGTATGATTTGATTGTAGGTACAATGTTGCAGCGAGAAGAAAGGACCTCTGGGCAGCGTATGGGTTGCTGCCCATTGTTTCAAAAGGCTCAAGAAAGAGCAGGTTAAGCAGACTAATATACTTCTTTTGTTGGTTAGTTTGTTTCCATCTAACATTTTTATTTTGATCTTTCCTCCCCTTATTTACTTCTTTTGATTTTTGCCATTTTTACTTCCTTTTCAGGAAATCTTTTGTTTCCTGGAGCAGTTAAACGGGTTTTATAAGCAAATGCCTGCCTTTTCCAAGTTTCTTTTTAGAGTTGTGTTTGCTCATTTTTGTTACTCTGTCTTCCAATGAAGTAAGCAGAGGGTTTGGTGCTGCTTCATGTAGGCAGTTTTGCTTTCTTTTGAACTCTATTTGGTTTAGAGAGTTTAATTTCACACCGGTCGGCATAGAAGGTGATTTGTTATGGATATAAGCTTAGGGGTCAATTTATGGGGATAATTTTTCATAGGTCTATTTTTCAAATTATTTTCTTTACAGGTTCGTACGATTCTCTTGAAAATTAGGTTTTTTTTACTCTTTTGTTCAAACTTCAAATAATGCTTCGCCCTTTTTCATGTGAGATTGACAGTTGAAGGGTTGTATGAGTTTAAATTCCCACCAATTCCATCCTTAGACATTATGACCATGAAAGGAATTATACCGAATGATGGCTCACAGAAAGGAAGTTGGAAAAGAAAGGATAGGCCGGGTTTAGAATTGGAAATGAAGATGGACAAATTACTCTCTATTCAGTTGAATTAGTTGTGCGCAAGTATGTAATTCATGAGTTATTTGTGTGCTGCTTTATCTACCCTCCCCTTCAGTAAATATACTTCTCTGGGAGAGTTGATAGTGATAGAGTTAATGTTGATTTATGTTACAAGACAAATGCAATCTTTTTTGGCACTATAAAATTCATTGCTCAGTACAAGTTTGTTATTAATTTTGTATGTTCTTTACTATTGAAGTTTTTAACATAAAAGGAAAAACTTCAATATTGAATTGTGCTGAAAATGTCTATAACCATGATTTGCATACAATGCCATAACGAGGGGATGTAATATAACACGAGAAGAGAGAGAGAAAAGGACTTTCAGATATTCTATTGTAGAAGTTTCAGAAACATTATTGGAATTGACGAAAAGGTTCTCTGGAATGAAACAAGTCCTGTGGTGTCCTTGTATTTTCTTTTTCTTTTTTTTTTGTAGGATTTATATTTCTGAAAGTTGTGCTCTATAATATGATTGTGGATTTTAATCATCAGTGCATACTCAGAACATGCATGCACATGTGGAATATGTTGGCCTTATAGATTTTAAGGCAAAGGTTATGAAGGTAGTGCGATAGTTTTTTGAATAGGTTAGTGGTTATGGTTATATTAATCAAGGCATGAAGTTGATTATTGTTACGTGAGGGTGATAATGGTAGCATGAAAATGTGCATGGTCTTCAATAGGTTAGTAGTTATGGTAATATGGTCTCATGAAATTGATAAGGGGTATGCGGAGGATGATAACTGTAGTGTAAAAACGTGCAAGGTTGTGCATGCAGAGTCTATGGTAATAGTGGAAGGTTTGTACCCTGTACTTCTCTTCATGGTACACTAGGAAAGGAAATAAATGGAAAGACATAAAAAGAAGATGATAATCTATGTTGTTCAAAATAACAATGTCATCCATTCTATACCCGTATTTTTTGGAGCTCGTATTTAATTATTGTTCCAGTCATTCCCCAAGTGGTTGTTCTGACACTTTTCATTATTTGCATCTTTTGTGTCTTAAATCAGATACTATTCTAAATGGTGAAGCCAGTGTGGTCACATATAGGATTCTAGGTTCCCTTCTTTTGGGCAGTGTAAGAATATACTCTAAGAAAGTTGAGTTTCTGTTCCATAAATCTCGCGATGTGCTGGATAAACTCCAGAATTTTATGCCAGGCAAAATAGTGCATAGAAGTATTACACCTTTATGTAGATCTTATCGTTCTATTACCCTACCAGAGAGATTTGAGCTAGATGCTTTTGATCTGGACATCTTGGAAGATCAAGATGCAAGGAGGTTAATTACTACTCTTTGAGGGTTTACCAAGTGTTTTTTTTTTTTGCTGGTCAGGGTGGAAATCTTGAAAAATGACTGCTATTCTGACCATTTGCTTATGCATCTTTGGTTTGCAGGATTGATGTTAGATCTCATGAAGACATCACTCTTGCAGGCATTGCCAAATTTCTTTGAAGCCTTTTGTTACTTATTTCTGCGATTTGGTGTAACCTTTTCTTTCTATTGATCAGATGCCTCAAGTGGGGAAATTTTTTGCAAAAATGACAAGGTACACAAAAGAAATTTAGTTAAGCAATAGTTTCTATACTGCAATTTGGAGTTTTTTTTTTATAAAAAAATTATTATAAGATGAGATAGGACAGTTGTTTCAAAGATCCATTTTCCTGGTATGCGTAGCCCATGTATGTGATCCTTTTCAACTCAACACAGAATGTTTGTATTTTGCTGGAAGTCTAGCAGTATTATAGCTGTAATTGGTTGGTCAATGAGTCAAGCTGGACAAATTGTTTAGATGATAAAATGAGACAACTTCTTGGACTTGTGCTAGGTACTTGTAATTGCTGATCTTTTCTTTTTCCTCTTTTTTTCCCCCTGTGATGATATTTTGAATCTTGATTGGCTGAAGGATGGGCAAAATAGTTGATGGTTAGGCAGAATGTGAGAATGTTTGATTTTGACAGCACTTGATGCTTGACACTGATAACCAACAGTTGGTGCCACTTTATTTGTCCGGCCGGAATCTTCAGTTATCTGGTTTCAGAATCCCTCAGTGGGTTCCTAACAAGCACATAGCAGCATTGGTACCAATTATGCTGCTTGGTGGTAGAATGAGTAATTGAGAGCAAAAAACGGAAATTTCCATCTTTTTCTTTACAATAAAAAAATTTATACTTTATCTATCAGTCAAACCTTGGATGGAGCTGAATTAAGTAAACACTGGTTAACTTTGCCTGGTCATGATGAAGTACTGATATCCTGACAGGCACTGTATGAAATAACATATTGTTCTTAGAAAGATGTTAAATTTTCTATATAAACTTCATGGCAGAATAGCTAATTTAAGTAGAGATCCAGATTTGGCTTTCATCTACTGTGTGAATAGTAGAACCAGATGTAATAAGTGGCCTCTGTTTCTATCCTTTCCTGGCATTATTATTGGCAGAATAGCTAATTTAAGTTTCGATGCTTGTGTCATTTTTGCTGTTGTGCAGTTGTGTTTCTGCAGTAGCAGTATTTTGAACCATAACATCATAATTGATATTAGATAGATTCTGAAAGGTCTTTCCCTTACCTGTAGAAACATTAGTGATTGAGAATTCTATAGATGCTTCCAATATAACATTAATTCAATCTTGGGGGTCCTCTTAAGGAATTGGAGATAGGTGAAATTTCATTTTTTGGCTTGCATGAATTGAAATCTCTCTATCTTTATTGATACAAGCCAAGGATAGAGGAGAGAGGAGAAAACTAAAGGGTAGAACCAACTAGGGATAGATGAGCTGGATTCATCCTGTAAAAGATGTTGTGGTCTCATTTAGATTGAAATTCCAAACTATATGATAAGAATCTGATTGTGTTTAGTGTTACTAATTTCAGTGTAAAGATTCCAGTGATGATCTATTATAGTGACGTCTGCAGATAGTGACATGAAAATAGACATATCTATGCATAATGAGAAATATACATATCTATGCATAATAAGAAGTTTTCTTTTTTATCTATTCTTTAAGGTTCTAAGACACCCATCCATGGTGAAAGAATCTTTTCTGATTTTAGTGTAGCTGTAACTCTAATGAACCAAATTCTACAGTCACACTATGTTCTTATTCTTTTGCAGAAGCTGTACCAAAGAAAATTCTTCAACTCATGAATAAGCCACATCAAACTCGAGAAAGTGTAAGCAAGTCAGCCTTAGGTGAGTTTTTTTATTGAATTTTTATCTTCATATTGCAGGTGAAGAGTTTATTTACAATCTGATTTGGATATCTTGGTGGTATATAACTATGTATTCTAATCTTGTTATACTAATACTTGTCCAACACCCTCCCATCTCCCCTCTGGCAAGCACCACCATTGACTTCATTTTTGTAGACAATGGAGTTACAGAGGAGTTGAAGAAGATATTTGCATCAGCTTGTGGGCAGCTGGAGTTGTGACTGCAATTACTAAAAGGAGCCTTTCTCTTAAGTTCCTAGGTTTAAAGGATATTGTACAAGCTTAGGATAATTAATACTGCAATTTTGAAGTAGCCCTGCAATAGGTTTTAATATCTAAATCGGAGCTCAATTTTGCAACCATAGTGCTTATTCATATCATTTAGAAGCCACTTTAAAGTTTTTTGTGTTTACTTTTTCCTTGGGCTTTTTTGCTTCATTCTTGCAGTGTGGCTAGCTGTGTTTTCTTCATAGGGATTTCCTTTAAAATTATGTTTATCATAAGAAGGCTATTCCATTCTCGCAGGAGCACAGACAATATGGATATCAGATGGACGTCATACGGTGCACATATTAGCGGTTGCTGAAGCAGGGATGTCGACCAATGAAAGTGATGGGAAAGATAATGAACAATTGTTAACTCAAACCTCAGGTTTTGGGCTGCCAGTAATGTTACTTGTAAAATATAATATCAAGTAATGGAAATAAATTATGCATTAGTTTGCTTTGAGGGAATCATATATGCATCTGGGAGTGTATTCTGTTGGCAAATTTCACACAACATTGAGCTTGTGTTTTTATTGTTACTCTCTCATTCCTTCTAAACAAGTGGTATGTCCTATGTTCATAATTCATTTGTAAAAATTGTACGATTGAGAAATGTGGTTCTGGCTTTTAGAAAAAACCTGCATATACCGTATAATTCTTGGTACCTCTTTTTTCTAATAATTTCATTTTGCTGTAGTTTCTTGGTTATTATTTCTAAAGAGATCACGTCTTAATGATCTTTTTTGCTAAGATTGCTGTTGAAAGATTTTTCCCTGTTACTAACCTGGATGCCAACACATATTTTGTTTTCGTTTTTTTTTAATATTTAAATATAAAAGATCTGCATCTTTTTTTCAAGCTGTGTCTTGGTTGCTTTAATTGCACTCTTTGATCTTAAGCATTTCTACTACTATTCTGTTTATCTAGGGAGACTTGAGTTATTCGTTTGCAATGTCGATCAGTGAACTTATTGCATAATCAAGTTCTTGGTTGTTTCTGAGAACTAAATTAATTTGTATCCTTTTGTGACCAGTTATACATGCCATATTTTCAAGTGAAAATATCCAAGAAATCGTACCTTTAGCTGTGGATGGAATATTGGTTCTTGGACAAGGTATGATGTGCTTGAAAGTATTCATTCTGGGAACTCGTGTGCTGGTGGTTCTTTTTCATAACCCTGGTCTCTCTTGATTCTCCTTGACATAAAATATTTGGGTCACCATGGGAACTTTTGTATTCTGGTGGTTCTTTTCCATATTTCCAGTATCCCTTTATTCTCTGACAGAAATTCATTTCTATACTTGCAGGAAGCACGTTTGCATATGGGATTTCCTAATTGTGCTCTGGTTTTATGTCTGAAGTGGTGAGTCATATTTGGACTTGTATTTTGCAGCTCAACAATTTCCTTGCTTCATTCTCACTTGGTAACAGTTATGCTATTCATGGAGTTCTTCACGTAACATATATGCAATATTGTACTCTAACAACTTGCATAGTGCTTTTTTATTTTTTTTACCCCCATTCTCCTTTCTTTCTTTCTTTATGTTACAATATTTTATAATGACATTGTTTACCTGAAAATAGGGTTACTTATTATAGGCCATTTGTTCTTCAGAACTATGAGGTTGGTCGTTTTAAGTTGACTTTCCCAGACATTACTCTTTAAATGGGTAGGTATTGAAATGGTTCCTTTTTTTAGTTCTGTTATGAAAACTGTAATGACTCAAATGATCTTTCCTTTGCAAAGGGATTGCAAAGTAGCTTTTATGAATTTTTAATTTGCTGTCTTGCTGATTTTTCATCCTTTTTCTTGTACCTCTTCTTGTCATTGATAAAGTTTCTTAGTTATTTTTTCTTTGTCAGATAGGAAAAAAAAAGGGGGGGAAAGCTCTCCATTTTGAATTTCATTCCAGTAATGAAATATTTTGGTTTTCACTGGCATGTAACTACAGACTATTATTACATATAGAATTTAGACTACATTACATAATATCAGCATTTTATTTTCTATGATTTAGCTAGAGGCAATACATGTTCATACAGTTTTAATTTCTGGTGTGGTTCTTGTGGATGGAACAGTGAGTTTCATATTGTGCATAAAAAATTTTATCCAACATTATTATACTATTGTGACTTATTTCATTCTGTATCATTTACAGCCTGTCCTGGATGTGAAACCGTATCTTCCATACTGTGACAGCATATGAGCAACAATTCCTGATTGGGTCAAGGTATCATCCAACAATATACAGTATATATTTGTATGTCTCTAGCTATTGTAGCTATGTAGAATTTACTTCATCTTAGAAAGGAAAATCTAAAATATGATTCATTATGGCAGAAAGTTAACTTCTTCAGGATAGTAGTTTATTGGTGCAATGATAACTGTTCTTTTTTTACTGGATATGCTATAACCTTATTGCATGTGATTATGTGCTAAATATATTGGGCGTCTATATAAACATGATTGGGCGACCATTCGGTGTTTTACGACGATGGTTTTCCATCAGAAGCCCACGTATGGTGCACAATATCATTAAAATGTTAAACTTGTACATTCTGCTTGTTTGAAGTTCTTCCTTCTGCTTAATTCAACTGAAATTAATCCGTGCAAAAGCTATTTCTTCTTTCTAGGCTTGCACCACATGGACCACTTTTCTATCTTTAGTTTATGCTATGGTTGTCATTTATTTATCTAAAACCATCACTTCATCAAAATCTGAAAACCTATCATTTCCCAGAGTTGCAGCAAGCAACTATCTGAGAAGGCTGGTGAAGTCCATGAGGTAGAATGCAGACTGCATCTTTGGTGCTATCAGCTTATGTTTTGTGTAAAAGTTTATTGTTCATTGAAGTGTGAAATTTATGACACTATATCCTCGATGTGTAGCAATTTTTGCCTAGAAACGCCATTACATTTTCGATGCTGTCTATTTTCGCAACAATATACAGTATACATTTGTATGCCTCTAGCTATTGTAGCTATGTAGAATTTGCTTCATCTTAGAAAGGAAAAGCTAAAATATGATTCATTATGGTAGAAAGTTAACTTCTTCAGGATAGTAGTTTGTTGGTGCAATGATAATTGTTCTTTTTTTACTAGATATGCTATAACCTTACTGCATGTGATTATGTGCTAAGTATATTGGGCGTCTATATAAACATGATTGGGTGCCCATTCGGTGTTTTGCGATGATGGTATACCATCAGAAGCCTATGTATGATGCACAATGTCAAGAAAACTTAAACGTATTTGCACAGAATACATAGGCAAAAGGTATAAGCACGGTGATAAATGGGGAAAAAAATCCAAAATCAGAATCATATCCATCTATTTGGTCTCTCTGTTATAGAATAGAACTTTTGACCTTATCATTTTCTAATTTCCACAGTTAGTAAGCTTTTTTTTTTTTGTGATATTAACCTGAGCCAAAAACCTCTACATTTTGCTTGTTTGAAGTTCTTCCTTCTGCTTACTTCAACTAAAATTAAACTGTGCAAAAGCTATTTCTTCTTTTTAGGCTTGCACCACATGGAGAACTTTCCTATCTTTAGTTTATGGTACGGTTGTCATTTATTTATCCAAAACCATCACTTCATCAAAATCTGAAAACCTAAGATTTCCCAGAGTTGCAGCAAGCAACTATCTCAGAAGGCTGGTAAAGTCTATGGCATATTTGAAATTCACATATCCATAGGTAAGATTGTTCTATCTATAGAAGGGTTTCTGCATTGTGCCTGCAGCATATGTGTACCTTGTTTGTGGTATGGTTGTGAACAATAAGTTCAACCACGTGTTTTCATGTGAAGTCGAAAATAATTTAAGAAAATATATAGATTGGAAATGGTCTCATCTGTCCATGACATCTTGCGTATCTTGCTTTTCCTTACATTGTCATGTATGTTTTAGCATTGGCAGGTTTACAATCAACGCTGTCCATTAATTCAGTCTCATAGGCCCATGGTTTCATTGCAAAAACCTGTGGATTAAATCGAAGAATTTGCACTTTCTTTTGTTTCATGTCAAAAATTGTTCAATGCTGTAAATATGTAAGCTTCATCGGTTATTGGTAGATTTTATACTTGACACTAACAAAATTTCGTGTTTTCAGCACAATGTGAAGTAATTGTTAACATATTTGGACAAAATCCATATCGTAAAAACATAAGAAAGATGCTAAATGGATAAGAAACAGTTGGAATGAAAAGAAAATAGTTAATCTGCTTGTGTGCTAAGTATATTGGGCGTCTATATAAACATGATTGGCCAACCATTCGGTGTTTTGCGACGATAGTTTACCATCATAAGCCCACGTATGATGCACAATGTCATGGAAACTTAAACGTATTTCGACAAAATACATAGGCAAAAAGTACGACGTAGCAATTTTTGCTTAGAAATGCCATTAGATTTTCGATGCTGTCTATTTTCGCAACAATATACAATATACATTTGTATGTCTCTAGCTATTGTAGCTATGTAGAATTTGTTTCATCTTAGAAAGAAAAATCTAAAATATGATTCATTATGGCAAAAAGTTAACTTCTTCAGGATAGTAGTTTATTGGTGCAATGATAACTGTTCTTTTTTTATTGGATATGCTATAACCTTACTGCATGTGATTATGTGCTAAGTATATTGGGCGTCTATATAAACATGATTGAGCGATCATTCGGTGTTTTGCGACGATGGTTTTCCATCAGAAGCCCACGTATGGTGCACAATATCATTAAAATATTAAACAAACCCGATGCCCAACACAAACATCATCAACATACTGGATGTCATCGGATAGCTGGACAAGATTAATAGATTGGAAATGGTCACATCTGTCCATGGCATCTAACGTATCTTCCTTTTCCTTACATCATCATGTATGTTTTAGCATTGCCAGGTTTACAATCAACTCTGTCCATTATTTCAATCTCATAGGTCCATGGTTTCATTAGAAAAAACTTTGGAATAAACCAAAGGATTTGCACTTTCCTTTGTTTCCTATCAAAAATCGTTCAATGCTGTAAATATGTAAGCTTTATAACTTATTGGCAGATTTTGTACTTGACACTAACACATTTTCCTGTTTTCACTCTATGATACTACATTTTGGCTTGATATGGGGTTACCACAAATCACTGCTGATAGATGTTTTTTCCTTCTAATATATTTGTGCTTGTGTTTCTCCTACAGGTTTTACCATCATCTGGCATAAGTTATTTCTTTTACAACTTCATGAAGATAAATGTAAACACAACAGTTACTCTTGACTAACTGAGAAGATCTTGAAACTATCGCTTACAACTGATGTTTTGAGCGGTTTTGCCCTACATATAGTATTATTTTTTCCCTCTCCCTTTCTGCATACTTTTCCTACAAGTGTATTTTTGTAGCGATTTATACAGGTTTGTTTTCTCACAGTGATTCATGAATATGTCAAAATTTGATTCTATCTTGCTTTTTACTTTGTTTAGACATACGATGTTTATATGCATATTGTGGCGTTGTGTTCTTGCTCAGGCGGGAATTGAAATGTACTATAAACATATTGATTTATCAATTTCATCATGATACTACTGGACTACTTTACCTCTTCTCGCGCTTTATTGAAAATAAATATAGGATTCTAATATTCTTCCCCTTTTGGTATCGACCATCGCTCCACCAACAAAACCTGAGAAAGTGTATTTTGTTGATAGTTACTTAGCTGTAAAATGTATAATACACTGAAATATTGTGTTAGATATGCTATAAGCTTAGTGGATATGATTAGGTGCTAAGTATATTGGGAATCTATATAAACATGATTGGGAAACCATTCGGTGTTTTGCGACGATGGTTTACCATCACAAGCCCACGTATGATGCACAATGTCGTGAAAACTTAAACATATTTGGACGAGAATACATATGCAAAAATCATAAGCACGGTGGAATAGAACCTTTTAGCTTATCAATTTCTAATTTTCGAACTTACTAAGCCGAGAATATGTATAATGCATTGAAATATTGTGATGGATATGCTATAACCTTACTTGGATGTGTTTTTGTGCTAAGTATATTGGGCGTCTATATAAACATGATTGGGCAACCATTCGGTGTTTTGCGATGATGGTTAACCATCGAAGCCCACGTATGATGCACAATGTCATGACTGATGAAGATCTTAGGCAGTGTAGTTTGGACATGAAAGTGGTTGAAGGAAATGTGAATTTGCTTAATTTTAAAAAGTTTATGACTAAAAAAAACATTTGCAAATTGCTAGGTTTGTAACTACACCTTCTTTTTGCTCGCAAGAGGGGTTTTGCCTATTTAGTGGATTTTTGATGCACATGTTTAAATATAGGCCCACTTTTAGCTGTTTCCTTTTGAGCAGTCAGTTCTGAAGTGTCTACTTACTTTTATTTATGTATGTATTTATTTTTGGGTTTCAGGGCATATCTTTTGTCTGTAGGTCCCTTACTTGGTAGTGTAGTAGTTTGTCAGCATGAGAGAGAGAGGATATATTGTGTCCCGACACAATAAATTGAATGCTGGAATCTTTTAGTTTGGCTATTGTTTAACTTCCCATGGGTTCAAACTGTAGTCATAAAAGTTGGTGGTGTAATTGAAATGAAATTGCGTATTCTGTTTGCATATTCAGGCCTTCCAAATTTCTCTATCATTTTAAAGTGCTCATATTTCTGCGTGCTACACTAAATTTTCTCTGCATTACACGTTGATAAAGCATGAACATGGCACAGCCTAAATTTTGCCTTGTAAACATTATTTCTCTGGTCAAAATAGTTGTTTGGAAGGCCTGAATCACAGCCACATATTTGCAGGTACAATAGGGTACATTGCACGTTGTGTGGGTAGTTTTTCTTTTATGAATTCAGTAATCAGTTCGCTATTCTGGCTGACATGTCTCATGAGGTATCCACTAGAGAAAAGAGCTCTGTATGACTTTGACCATGCAAGGAAGGTTCTCAGCATGCCTACAACAGTAGAACAGTTCAACATTTTGCCTTTCAAGGTACTTTTGCCATGAATCAACTTTATGCCCTTGTTATTTCTGCTTTAAATGGTTGAACATTAAAACTTTAACAGTAGTGCTAAGATATTTGAAAAACAAAACAATTAGCAAGACTATTTCGGCTTTTCCCCTTTGTCTCATTCCACTGCTATTTCTCATAGTTCCCAGTTACCATTACCCTGTTAGTATTATGGCATTACCCTGATAATATTATGTTTCTCATTTTAAGTATTTCGATTATTCTTAAAAAAAAAAACCCACCAATTTTTTGTATTATTATTATTATTATTATTATTATTATTATTATTATTGTTGTTATTATTATTATTATTATTATTATTATTATATACAAAAATTACAATAACTGATTGACAATAATACCAAAAAACAGTCATAATAAACAATAATAAACCATATTAATCAACATCCTCTTAAAATTCCAATAACAGCTCCGTTATTAATTTCAAAAAAAAAAAAAAAAAACTGATCATGGCACCAATTTTTTGTTGTCATCATTCATATTAATATAATAATAAATATGAATGCACATATCATGTGAATGATAAATTACAGTTACAATGATAAAATAGGACAGTTACAAAAAAATTAATGTCAATAATTGTTTTCATATGAATACTTATTTATGGTTAGATTCATATATAAAATAGGCTTTGACAAAATACACAGACTGCATGGACATTGCATGATACCTCCTCCAAACAAGTAGGTCTCTTTCTTCATTCATGTTACTCTTCCACCGAATGATTTCCTTTTGTCTTTGTTGTCCTTGTTATCTTGCAAAATCTGTTTAGTTTTTCACTACCGCTCGTTTCTTTTTCTATTATGCTATAGTAGTATGTTCAACAATTCATATAAAAACTGCCTAACCTTATCATGCTGCATAAAGTGGACATTCATATGAATTTAAAATTCAGCTTCCATAGAAGCATAAAACCACAGAGTCAAACCCCAGATTGCAACCAGCAGACAATTACACCCACCATTAATGTTCAGTTAGCAGCCCTACAAAAAAAAAAAAAAAAAAAGAATTGATTTGGTCTTCCTACAACAAAATCAACTAATTGTAGATTTTATGTTGTTTGTCTATTTATTCTCTTATGATTATTCATTTTTCCCTTTTTTAAAATGGTAAAAATTTCGTGGTAATCATACTGGTCCTCTATTATCAACATATTTTAAGATAGTGGAAAGCAGAATAGTAATAAAAGTAGAAAATCTGCATTATACCATACAAGATATTTAAGCTGCATTTCCAAAACGAAGACATCTTTTGCATTTCATAGTATCTCAAGCCTTCTCAACCTGCCTGTTGTTTTTCTTTGTTTTTGGGCTCATGAGATGAGAATATTGTTGTGCTACAGAATACTGATTTTGCAGATCCTTCTCCTTCTCTATTTTTTCACCCAAACTGTTTCGGTAGGTACTTGTATCATTTCTGAGATGAGATGAATGATTACTACATATTCAACCATAAAGCAAATTATTTGTCTACATATTCGTCTTTTTACTTTGATCATTTACTAACCCACGCTTGTTAATGTCCATAGGATGGTTAGAATGTATGCAACTACCTATAAGAAAGCAGTGTGGCACCCACCTATCCAAATACATCCAGCAAACATACCTTCTTCAGAGTCAGAACCTGAACCTGAACTACCAATGGATGAGAATAGTGATGATGAAGTACAAATTATAGAACCACCTATTGCCCCACCTGTGGAAATCATAAACTTAGTCTCTGATAGTGAAGATGATGTGGAAATCATACAACATGCTCCAGACCAACTTGTCCAAGACATTGACCTGGGTGCACATAGTGATGACCCAGGGGAATTAGATTATGAATCCCCACCAAGGCATTTTGAAGTTGGACAGGGTTCAAGGACACCTGGGAAAGAACCTATGAATTGGGGATTTGTTGATGGAAAACAGATAGATTTCAGTAAGATCAATGACAAGGGGTTGTTGGAATCCAATTTAGAGGATTCCGACGAAGAGTAGAGGCTTATACCTTTTGCGACACTTGGAGATCTTTGTTATAACTAACTAAATGCTTTGTTAAGTATTTACTTGAACACATAGTCTTCTAAAATAAGGAAATCCATGCGATATTCCTCTCTTTTGTAAAAGCATTTCCCATTCATGCATAAGTTATTTTTCTTGCATATAACTATTGTTCTAATGGCTTCTTTTATTCTTTTGGAATTCTATAAATATCATGCATTCAAAAAAAAAAAAAAAAACCTTCGAAAATCAAAGCAAAGAATAAAATTTACAAACCAAAACAGATTTGGATTATGGAAACATTATTATACCTTTCTGTTACATAAGAATGAGATTTTGTACCAACAAAAAAAATACACATAGGAGATCAATTCCAATTTATAATAACTAATGCCTACATCTATTTTAAAAGTTCTTAAAGTCAACCAAAATTGGGAGACACCAGATATTCTAACGGTATATGTGTATGTTCAATCTGTACGTTTTGTAGGGCTCATTTTGAATTCTACAAGAACAAGTTACAAGCTTGCCGTCAAAGACAAGTGAGTTTCTCGTCGCAGCCTAATTCATACAAATGTTTTGCTGCCTTAAAAAGGTACTATCAATGGCAATTTCTTTACTACTTATTATACATAAATGGTCTAATCATTTCTAAATTATCTTCATACACATTCTACCATTACATTATTTTTGAATGCTATGAACAACTATTGTTATACTTTCTCCTACTCAATAGTTGTTATATTACTATGCTTGCCAATAGTTATAATTGTTAAATCAGAAATTGAGAGTATATCGGATAAGGAAAACTCTTTTAATAGAGAACATATCATGAATGAGAATCAACACCAATCCAAAGACAAACAAGAAGATGAAAGGAGGGAAAAAGTGTTGCAACAAAGATCTGAATCTTATCGTCAGCAGCAACAATAGAAAAAAGAACAGATGTTGCTACGAAGATGTCAAGCATATCATGCACAATCAATTGAACAAAAGGAAAAACTATTACAATCTCGGCGTCAAGCTTATGTTCGAAGAAAACAAGAAACAACTTCAAATGTTGGAAAAGTTATACGTGAAATTGAACAGCCACAACATCCAGTTCAACAATACACCAACCAAACCCAAGCTCTCCAACATGCCAACCAAGGAACAATAGAAATGGGATACAAATGCTTTATTCCAGTTTCAACATCAGGTATGCATCCGTTACGATATCAAGATTTCAAATGACACTTCTCAAGGAAAACTACATATATAATTGCTTTACATATTTCCCTATTATAATTTGACCTTCATCATTTTACTAACACAAAACCCCTCTGTCATCTTATAGATTCTCAAACCAATCAACCTGCTACAATGAATACCATGGCTGGACCAATGTCTAACTCAAAAACATCAGGTAAAAATATTTCATGCAGTACTGGGAAAAACAGACATCTAAAAGATTATATAACAAAACTCATATCTTCATCTATTACCTACAGTGATAAATGAAGAAGTGAATTCTATCACTTTTGCAAAAGAACCTGCAAAGCAGCCATTAATCCTTCCAGCAGAGCCTAACTGCAAATTTTGCACAGCAAAGAGCTTCCATGGAGAACCTCCTAAATTTTGCTGTTCAGAGGGAAAGATTGCTTTGGTATCCCATCCAATGCCATACGATCTAGCACGTTTATTAATAAATACTGATGAAGAAGCCATGGAATTCAGAAGATTGATACGATCTAACAACAACAGCTTTGCATTTACTACATTTGCAGCAAAGCATGATTCAGAGTTGATTAAGAACAGGAATGGTGTGTATACTTTTAAGATCCAAGGACAAATCTACCACTTCCTCGAAGATTTGGTATGTCAAACTGACAAACTAACTGGAATTCAACTCTATTTCTACGACACCAAAATGGAATTGAATAAAAGGATTGACGCATCACCATAGTTTAATCCTCAGACAGTCAGACTACTAATGGAAGTTTTGAAGAGAAATCCTTATACTATGTTCTTCAAAAGACTTCGTGAGCACCCCCACCTTGAAGAATGCAATATAGTATTGAATAAAGATCTCGGTTTAGACCAAAGAACTTACAATGCTCCTTCTGCATCATAAGTTGCTACAATATTGGTTGAATCCGAAAATGATGTTGCTGAAAAGAGTCGCCATATACAGGTTTATACGCACTCAAACTCAAGCCACATGATTTATCATACATATAGCTGCTATGATGCTCTACAATATCCCTTGTTGTTTCCTCATGGTGAAAATGGTTGGCATTATAATATGGAAAGGCTGCCATCAAAAGAATCCCAAAGACAAATGTTTTATGATGCATCAAATAACATCAACGCAGCACAAATAAACTCAGCAACTGATTTGTTGGAGATTGAAGATACAGGTTAGTACCCTGTTATATGCATTTCAATAATTAGACAATAAATCCAAACCATCGATATACCTTTTATATTCTATAAAACATCTTCTGTACAACGTTTCAAAGATGTCATTCATAGGACATCTTCTCCAAACAATATAATGAAAAACCCCATACCTTACTAACAGAGTTTCATACCTTATTTTCTTGCAGAAACTAAAAGGGGCAAGAAGAAAAGAAACAGAGTTTCATTTCGGGAATATTACTACTACAAATTACAAATAAGGAGCACTGATAAATCCATGATTCTTCAAAGTGGGAGGCTACTTCAACAATATGTTGTTGACATGTACAAAAAAGTGGAAACCGAAAGGCTTGATTTCCAAAGGAGTAGACAGAGGAACATTCGGAGTGAATTGTTTCAGGGTGTAATTGATTCAATTTCTATTAGTGAAACAAGGGGATCAAACGTCGGGAAAAAAATTATACTGCCAGCATATTTCATTGGAGGACCACGAGATATGCGTAAAAGATACATCGATGCAATGACTTTAGTACAACGCTATGGAAAGCCAGACATATTCTTAACAGTTACTTGCAACCCAATGTGGAAAGAAATTCAAGAAAACCTTCTCCTATCAGAATTGGCACAAAATAGGCTAGATCTACTATGCAGAGTATTCAAAGCAAAACTTGATCTCGTCGAAGGATCAGCTTGCTAAAAAACATGTTCTTGGCGAAGTTGCTGTCTGTGTTTGTGTAACTGAATTCCAAAAACGAGGTTTACCACATGCACACTTCTTGTTGATAATGAAACAAGGTTCAAAGCCATTAAATGCTGAAGCATATGACAGATTGGTCAGCGCAGAAATCCCTGATGAAAAACAGAACAGTTACTTGCACTCCTTGGTTGTCAAACATATGATGCATGGACCCTGTGGTGACTTCAATCAGCAAAGTCCGTGTATGAGAAATGGCAAATGTAAGAATCACTATCCAAAATAATATTCAGAATACACAACGCAAGGTGAGGATAGTTATCCTTATTATCGAAGGAGAAACGATGGAACGAAGGTAAAAGTAAGGAACCACATGTTGGACAATCGTTGGGTTGTACCTTACAATCCATACTTATTATCCCTATTCGATTGTCACATGAATGTTGAAATCTGCTCAACAATCAAGCTGGTCAAATATGTTTACAAGTATATACACAAGGGGCTTGACAAGATAAGTTACCAAATAGTTGCTCGATGAAGAGCAAGATGAGATAAAGCAATTTCAGTCCGCTAGATGGATATCCCCACCGTAAGCAATGTGGAGGTTGTTTGGCTTCAATTTGAGTGCAATGACACCTGCAGTGATAACATTACAAATCCATTTGCCCAACAACCATCCCATCACATTTGACAACAACACCAACATAAAAAATCTCCTGCAAAATCCAAACATAACAAGTACAATGCTCACGGAATTCTTCACAATGAACAGCTCAAACGTCATGCAGTGCGTAAATTAAAATGTCTGTACAAAGAATTTCCAGAGTACTTTGTTTGGTCGAAAAAAGATAAAATTTGGAATGAGAGAAAAAGATGTCGGGTTATTGGAAGAATGATTACGATATCACCAACGAAGGCGAAAGATACTATTTGAGGTTATTGTTGTCTCATGTTCCAGGACCAACATCTTTTGCGGACCTTCTAACGAAAAATGGGAAACTTTGCCCCACATTCGGAGAAGCAACGATATGAGAGAGGCTCGTCGCACCTAGACAGATGACATTGAATTGTACCTCGAAGAATCTGCAGAATTCCAAATGCTATCCGCACTAAGGCGATTATTCTCCACAATTCTTATTTATTGTGCTCCAGCGAATCCAAAAAAGTTGTGGGAAAAGTTCGAACGGCAGTTAAGTCAAGATTTCTTGTACTCACAACAAAGACTGGGTCTTACAAGGGAAGAAATTCGAATAAAGGTTCTTCAAGATATCGACCATTTTTTGCAATCTATGGGGAAATCCATCAATGATTTCAGATTTGTTTCGTTCCCAATAAGACTTGTCTTATGAAGAAAGATTGACAAGAGAGATCGAAGTGAAAAGAACATACCAATAAGCGAAGATGATCTCTCAAATGAATCAAAGTTGAATCCAGAGCAAAGAATGGCTTTTGAAAACATCCTCTCAAAGAACAAGCCAAGATGAACCAACCGCATTCTTCATTGATGGACCAGGAGGTACAGGAAAGACATTCCTATATAAGACCTTGTTAGCTTCCATTCGTTCCAAAGGTTTTATAGCAATAGCTACAGCACCATCTAGAGTTGCAGCATCTTTGCTACCTGGTGGCCGCACAGCTCATTCACGGTTCAAGATTCCATTAGACGGCAACGATATTAAGGGATGCCAATTGAGCAAGCAAAGTAGCACTGCAAAACTAATTCAAGAAGCCAAGCTCATAATTTGGGACGAAGCTCCAATGGCAAAAAAAGAAGCAATTGAAAACTTTGATACTATGTTGCAAGATATCACAGGAAATGAGATACTTTTTGGTGGAAAAGTAGTTGTTTTTGGAGGCGACTTTCGTCAAGTATTACCTGTGATACCAAAAGCATCTAAGGAATTGGTGATTGCAAGCAGTCTATTATGCTCGTATATATGGCCACTTTTGCAGTAAAGTAAAACTCACTCGTAATATGCGAGCAATAGATGATCCTGCATTCAATTCTTATCTTTTAAGAATCGGAGACGGTACAGAAGATGCAGATTCAAACGACAACATCAATCTGCCACCACAGATGATAATTCCATTCATTAGTAAAGAGACATATTTACTTGTGCTTGCATAATTTGCGTTTCCAGACTTATCACTATTTGATTCAGATCCAAGAACAGTTATGAAAAGAGCATTATTAACCCCAAAAAATAGTTGTGTGGATGACATTAATGATTGAAAGATTTCTCGAGGACTTGAAGATCTACACAAGTAGTGACAAGACGATAAATCCAATGCATCAGGCTGACTATGAGGATTTCTTGAATAGTCTTCAACCAAATGGTTTGCCTCCTCATAAGCTCGCAATTAAAGAAGAATTGTCCGGTGATGTTGTTGAGAAATATTGATTCGACAGAAGGGCTATGCAATGGAACTCGACTTATTTGCAAGGAATTGAAACCACATGTTATCTATGCTGAAATTGCAGTGGGGGAACATTATGGGAAACCTGTTATTTTGTATCCTATACCACTACAGTCCAAAGATGATGACAAACAAGGAATCCCATTCAGAAGAACACAATTCCCTATTCGGTTGTGCTTTGCCATGACAATAAACAAGGCTTAAGGACAGACATTAGATTGTGTGGGGATCTACTTGCGAGAACCAGTCTTTTCTCATGGACAGCTTTATGTTGCTCTCTCTTGCACAAGACGATCAGCAGATGTTAAAGTGTTAATTGTTCCACCAACCTGTACAGAGACTGGTAAAACAGAGCAAACAAGAAATATTGTTTACTCGAAAGTCTTTATTCTTACACAAACCGTTCACAAAACCTATGGTACACAAAGTCTATTTATAATTCCTACACATAACTATCGCATAACATATTTGCAGTCAATTCACAAAATTATGACTTTATGCTGCATGATTATGATGTTACACACTATATATCTTTACATGTAACAACTACTCTATTCCATGTACATTTTAATATATGTCAAATAATAACATTTGTGCAGATCATGAGGAGCAACATTCCAGTTAAATCAATCACAGTCAGCTCCAAAAATTGGACAGCAAAAGTGCGCGTGCAAGAGAAGATGCAGGTCCAAAACTCTATTAATTCTCCAACGAAAACATACCAAAAAATGATCTTGATTGATGATGAGGTAACAATATTCTTCATATTAATCTACACAAAGGGAAAAATAAAACATCCACTGCTAACACACAACTAATTCTGTATATTTATTCCTACACAGGGAACGAAGGTTATTGGAACGTTATTTGGCCACGCAATCTACTTATTCCGTGACAAATTTGTCCCTTACAAGACCTATTACATATCAAATGCGGTAGTTCAGCAAGTTCCTGAAAGATACCAAATCGATAATATTCAAATGCAGTGGATTATCTCAGGCAGAACCATTGTAGAAGATGCAGCAGATAATATGCCACAGACATTTGATGAAGCATTTGAATACACAAAATTTCAAGAATTTCCACTTTATGCTGATCAAAAGGAAGGAGTTGGTAATTTCATCTACCATTACTTTCTTTGTTCCAGATAATACTTACTATTCTTCTCAAAATATCAATCTTATAAATATGTGTAGATGTCTTGGGATTGGTCATACATGTTTACCCTTTGAAAGAATCTAAATCTGGAGACGGTGTGCGGAGAGATATTATTATCATCAACGGGGAGTAAGTTATAAAAGAATTATTACTACAGAAAAACATAACGAAGGAACTGTGTACAAACAAAATGATCTAACTTCATTCAATGTATCAGGTTGAAACCGATCCGAATGACATTATGGAACAAATATGCTGAAGAAGAAGGACACACATTGAACGAAATGCACGGATCACTGCCAGTAATATCTTGTCGAAGAATAGGAGTTGGCACATTCAACGGTACCAAATTATTAAAAAACAACTCATATTGACAAAACTTATAACTTAAATTTCAATGGTTTGATCTCAGGGCTCAATTTGAAGACTCGGTATAGTTCAGCAATCACTATAAATCCACCAACTTAACAAGCGAGACAGCTTCAAATCTGGTACTAAGCATTACACCTCCCATAGTTAACTCTTTAATTCATATTTTTATTCGGAGTAGGAAAAATTAAATTCCTCATACAAAATTACCCCTACTTTTCAGTTAAAACTAAAGTTCTAATTAAATAAGCACACAGGCATGATTGCTAATACTAAATCTTCAACATTCGAAATCTACAATTAATATGCATCTCTGTCTCTACACTATTGTGGACACAATGACTACATCATGTGCATATACTAAATCTAATGTTTGTTAATAATACATGGCTACAAAGAATGAAGAAACAATTGCCGAGAAGCTGTTGAATGCAACATATACTGATTTAAACCTAAAGACAAGATAACCCAAATAGCAGAAATTCAACCAACACAAAAGGTAAAA